>LR738710.1:297720562-297802576 GCA_902687465.1 Secale cereale
ATATATATATATATATATATATATATATATATATATATATATATATATAGAGAGAGAGAGAGAGAGAGAGAGAGAGAGAGAGAGAGAGATAGTGACATAATTTCGTACCTAGCTAGGATGCTTGGCCCACCACCTCCCACTTCATTTCAGCGGGGCGGATGCACATAATGATCGATACTTTGGTCATACATGCATGTCGCCATGACCTACCATAAGATAGACCAATGAATCTATCGTTTGGTCAAATGATAGTTGTTGTTGTCGATAAACCGCTTGGGCCAGTAGATTGAATCATCATAAAAATCGCACGATAGGGGCCACAAAACCAGCCCCTCTTGCATGCGGCCCAAAATGATGTACATTGTGGAATGGGTGATGTGTGTTTTTAATATAGAATAATGTACAATTTATATGTGGTGCCTACCTCTCGATACAGACAATAACCATGAAGGCAAGGTAGTTAAGGACGAGATACACAGGGTTTGATGTAGGCCGAACCCAGCAATCCTAGCATATGCGAGGGAATCCTGACAATGCATGAGCTCGAGCTTTGGTTGAGCGACATGTGACGGTGACCGGCCCTAACACGAACTACGAGGAATCCGTTCATGGGCAACACATACCCCTCATTATCAGTCAAAGGGATGATATATATACACTCGGGGAGCCCGCAGATATGCATGTCATCACAAAAAACCGCACAAGGGAGACGTGGTCAATTAGAAGACCCTGTATACACTGCATGCGACCTGAAAATATGTCTAGGTACGGTGGTGTGTGATGTGTTTAAATCCCAAATGCACATCTACGATGGGCCACCAACTACATTACAAACCGAACACCGTACCTGACTCCAAGCCTGGTTCAATACGTATGATGTCAGTTTGCCAACTTCGAGGCGGCGGGGGGGGGGGTCGTCCCACGCATGCCTCAAACTTTATTTGGTTTAGCATGGGACACATCTATATATATCTATACATCTATACACCTATAGATTTTTTTTACTTTATGCTTTACAATGCACAATTCCATGAATCTTAATATAGATTTATTTATAAAACTAATTGATTTTGGATGAGATGAACTATAAGAATTAAATGAAATCTACATCATGCATATATGACTCGAAGCTTACATACTATAGTGAGATATTTATTCATAATTTGGTTACCAAATCTCATGCGTGCAATGCACGTGTACCTTGCTAGTATCAATAGGAAACCATCATGGTCAAACCCTTCTCGTTATTGGGTCAAAGGGGTAGATTGTTTGGCCTCCTAGTTGTCGGTAAAGGATAGTATATATACCTCGGGGAGCGCACAAATATGTGTGGCGTCTATAAGGCGCACAAAGGAGACATGCTCGAGAAGAACACCCTGCCCCCTATACCATGCATGCAACCTGAAAACTTTTTATATAATCGCCATGACAGGTCAAGTCAATCATTGTTTAATTTTTTAGAGCAAAAAATAACCCATAAAACATATTATACAAATTAGCAAAACAAGGATCCCAAGGTTTATACAATTGCCATGATAGGTTACTATATACATATAATATATCTGAAAAAGGTTTATATAATCGCCATGACAGGTCAAGTCAACCATTCTATAATTTTTTAGAGGAAAAAATAACCCATAAAAACATAGTAGGTTTATATAGTCGCCATGACAGGTCAAGTCAATCATTCTTTAAATTTTTACAGCACAAAATAACCCATAAAAACATAGTATACAAATTAGCAAAACAAGGATCATGATTATATAATTGCAACTTCCCACCGGGTCTCCCATCCTTGGACTACTCTAGCCAGAGCACACTTAACTTGTGCGTTCTATTCGACTAGGCTAGCGGATGGGAAGACGACCCTTGACGATAAGAATTGCCTCCTTGCCATTAAGGCGTTTCACGTTGGTCACCCTATGGGACCCACTCCCTCCTATCACACACATTTGTGCTTTTAGAAACTATGTGGGATATTTTACATGGTCGGTGTGTCATCGCTAGCCTTCAATGAGCAATGACACTGGTAGCAGGAAAAAGATGGGATAAGAGGCGGGAAACTGGTGAGAGGAGTGGAGAGAAACGGTAGCCTGTTTTGGAAACCTAATAGAGAAGGAAGCTCTGCAGGTGCTGTCGAAAGAGCTCAGGGTTGTCGTTCGATCTGGGAGCATCCAACGGTGCACACATACGATCCGTGGGGTTTGGGTTCTAGCCAATCAGAACGCATGACTCAGATCACACGCACAACAGGGGGGATATCATACGGAAACCAACATTCGGCGGAAACCGGTGAAAACCACAAGAAAAGGATGTTTTGAAGTTTAGAAAAAATGAAAAAATGCGGGATGTTAAGAGGATGATGTTTTATTGCCACACAAAATTTCAAGTTGAAATACATTACAACATGTGAGCTATGAAAAAGACAAAATCAGCATTGAATAGTGTCGAATAGTAATGTCACTATTCAGGGTTGAATTTGCCTTCTTCATAGCTCACATCTCGTAATCTTTTTCAACTTGAAATTTTGTGTCACAATAAAACATCACCTTCTTAACATCCCACATTTTTTCAGATTTTTATGAACTTTAAAATATTGTTTCCACAAAGTTTTCATTGAATATCGTCTTTCGTGAGTTAACCGTGTGCTATTTGAAAACATTTCGTGAGAAGAATCTCGGTTTTTAAATCCTCGTAAATCCAAAACAAAGCCAAAAATCGTGAAACCTGGCATCGTGTCACGACAAGGCATTTATATGTCGAGGAATTTTTTTCCTCCATTGTGGCGCAAGTTTTATTACAAGCCTCTTACAAACCGGAGCTTCTCTCAAAGAAGTCTCGTGGTTCCGATAGGGAAACGTGTCCCCCTTGTGGGCGAAATGTAATCACTGCATCTTTTCGCCTTGTATTTTCTTCTACGGGCAACATGGAACGAGAGGATATCTGTGCTGAAATTTAAACTTATTCAGGGTTCGTTTGGCCTTTTTATACACTAATTGAGTTTCCTAGGCATTTAATGTCCATAATTCAAATCTGAACTCCAAATACATGCTCCAGTTCACCAAAATGAATAGAAAAATTATACATGTGTCCTTGGGTGCATGTTTAGGTCCCATGCCAGGAATGGGAACGAATTACTACCGTCCCCGCGTCTTGGCTCGTCCTCGGACATTTCGAATCTCGGTTTTTAAGTCCCCATAAATCCAAAACTCACCAGAAAGTCATCAAAGGTGGCATTGTGTCACGTCATGGCACATATAGGTGATGGTAAAAACATTGTCCAATTTTGGCCAAGCTTTACTACAAACCTCTTACAAAAACCGGAGCTTCTCAAAGAAGCCTCATGGTTCCGATAGGGAAACGTGGGCGGAGCGTAATCACTGTCTCTTTTCGCCTTGTATTTTCTTCCACGGGCAACATGGAACGACATGATATCCGTGATGTAATTTAAACTTATTTAGGGTTCGTTTGGCCTTTTTATACTCTAATTGAGTTCCCTAGGCATTTAATGTCCATAATTCAAATCTGAACTACAAATACATGCTCCAGTTCACCAAAATGGCTAGAAAACTTATACATGTGTCCTTGGGTGCATGTTCGGGTCCCATGCTAGGAATGGGAACGAATTACAACCGTACTGGTGTCCTGGCTCGTCCTCAAACATTTCGAATCTCGGTTTTTAAGTCCCCATAAATCCAAAACTCACTAGAAAGTCATCAAAGGTGACATGGTGTCACGTCATGGCACATATATGGCGTGGTAAAAACATTGCCAATTTGGACCAAGCTTTATTACAAACCTCTTACAATCCGGAGCATGTCGCAAGAACCCTCGTGGTTTCGGTAGGCAAATGTGCCCCCTTGTGGGCCAAACGATAATCACTCCCTCTTCTAGCCTCTTATTTTCTTCTACACGGGACACGAAACAACGGGAGGTTCACGCTGAACTTTGAAATTATTCACGGTTCGTTTGACCTTTTTTATTCATTAATTGAGTTTTCTAGGCATTTAATGTCTATAATTCAAATCCGAACTACAAATACATTCTCAAGTGCACCAAAATGGCTAGAAAAAAATGTACGTGTTTCCTTGGGGTGCATGTTTAGGTCCCATGGAACGAATGTGAACGAATTCAACCGTCTCGCCATCCTGGCTTGGACACATACATTTCGAACCTCGGTTTTTAAATCTTTGTAAATCCCAAACTCATTAGGAAATCATGAAACTTGGCATCGTGTCACTACATGGTACATATAATTGTCCAATTTGGGCAAAGCTATATTAGAAGCCTCTTACAAACCAAAGCCTGTCGCAACCCTCGTGGTTCCGGTAGGGAAACATGCCCCTCTTGTGGGCGAAACGATAATCGCTGCCTCTTCTCGCCTTGAACTTTGTTTCCTACAAGCAACATAGAATAACACGAGTGTCGGGCTGAAATTTGAAACTGTTCAGGGTTCGTTTGGCCATTGTATATATATATTACTAGTTACTAAGTTTTCTGCGCATTTAATGTAGTCCATAATTCAAATTTGAACTACAATCACATGCTCCAGTGAAGCAAAATGGGTGGGAAATCGTACATGTGTCATTGGATGCATGTTTAGGTTTGTCATTGGGTGCATGTTTAGGTCTCATTTAAGGAATTGGAATGAATTACAAACTTGTCGTTGTCCTCAAAGATTGAGAATATCAGTTTTTTAATCCAAGTAAATCAAAAACTCACCCAAAAAACATGAGACTTGTCATGGTTTCATGACAAGGCACATATATGTCGCGGTAAACAAATGTCCAGTTTGAGAAGAGGTGCACACACTAGTAGCCAACGAAGTCCTTTTTGAAACAAAAAGCTGTCACGTTAATATCGCAAATGGTTGTATTATATTAGCCGTGTAAAAATTTAACCATACTCGGCGGCGTGCGTGTAGCTGTTTGATTAGACGGGACGAGCACGAGAAGTCCGCCGTCCAGGCTCGACGGGACACGTGCGAGCAGTCCACCGCATAGGCTCAACGGGACCCGTGCATCCTGTCCACCTCGCAGGCTCGACTGGACACGTGCGAGCAGCAAGGCCGCCCATGCTCACCGGGAAGCGAGCTCTTTGACCTCCATGCACCAACGCCGCCCGCCTCGCTCACAACTTCTCCGTTAATGGGTTATTTAAAGCACCTGGACGGAGGGTGTTTGCTTGTGATCCCATGGTAGTATTTGCTTTGTTAGTGTTTTCAACTCGTATTCAGGCCTAATTTAAATTGCCACATAGGGCAACGGATAACACGACCACAAATAAAATGGCAACGGATTATACGACGACAGATTTACAATGGTGCAGATAATAATTGTCTTACATATTCCGGATAATTTAAAATGCCACATGCGGCAAAGCCCGGAAGTCACGGGGGCAAGAGAAGAAGGAAATAGCAGACAACGATCTGGGTCGCAACTATCTCCACTCGTCGATGGATCACCGGGTGACGATATCCTCTAGCTCCTTCAATTCCTCACGACTTTGCTTGAAAGCAGCCAGAGATTCCTCCACCTCCTGCTCGCGCTCAATCTGGAGCTTCCTCAAGTTACCCATCAGTTCGTCGAGGACCGTTGTCAGCGTCATCCCCGAGGCACTGCTCTGCTCATGCAGCATCTTCCAGCTGGCGGCCTCCTCCTCCTTCTCGGCAAGCACCTTGAGGAGCTTTGCATTGTCACTCATGGGTTGCTCGACGAGGCCGGTCGCCTTGTCAACTAATGCATCGTTGATCTTGAGCAGCTTCTCAAGCCATCGACCAGCTCCTGCTGCATAGTGACGCCAACGAGAATGTTGTTATCGCCGGTGAAGGATTTCAGTAACACCGACTCGTTGCGATGGCCGACACCGCGAATGCGCTTGTGAGAGACCTCACGTTCCCGTGAGAGCTCGTTCGAGGGCTCTGCGGCGCGGCGCGACATCTCTGATGCAGCTGCGGCTTTGCGGCGGGACCTCTCTAGTGCTTCCACGGCCTTGGTCATTGCTGCCTGCTTATATGTCCACCCTAAACTCCTCCTACGGTCATGGCGGAACGACTTGACAGGAAAGACCTAGTTTTGTGGGTAATGAGTAGAGGAACCGTGAAGTAATTTTTGAGTGGGTAGTTTTTATAGCCCGATGATAAGTGTGAACACAATTTAGTTTGATAGGTGTGAACAGATTTGCAATTACTTATTGCATTTTAATCTGCAATGTGACGAGAAACAAGGTCAAATTTTATTGATGGTAGAAGGTTGACCACATGGTTGCTCGCTGTTGAGTCGGCTATTTGCCACGTATCACACACATCTTGTTAAGTTGAACCGTTTCTGTTGTGTTCGCTAATCGAAAACAATTCATCCGAGTGAACCATATGGCCTATATCACACACACCTTGATCTGGCTAACCATTTCACTCCCTAATAGAAAACAGTTCATCAGAGCGAACTGTATGCCGTATATCGCACACACATTGATCTGGCTGCTCGTTTCTGTTGTTCTGCCTCATCGCACATAGTTCGAACGGCTCAACCGTGTGCCCTGGATTGCACACACAACTACAATCTAAACCGTGTTTGATGTATCATTCATCGCAAACGTCTTTCACCTTTTTGACGGGTTTTTTACATACCCGTTTGTGATTAATGCATCGGACACAGTTTCGTCAAAGGGTCTCTTATCGTAGTGTCGCATTAGCAGCAACCTACAATAGTGTATAGTTACAAGGGCACACTGTCTGTGGGTTGTTAGCGCACTAATAAGATCCTGCTAACGGCAGGACCCATCGGAGTTAAATAGCCGGTGCGTGCAGAGGCAATCCAACACACCAAACATGGAACCTTCCCCTCTGTTTTTTCTGTCCGATAATTGCCTGGAGCTGGTGATACATCTCCAACGTATCTATAATTTTTGTTTGTTCCATGCTGTTATATTATAATTCTTGGATGTTTTACAATCATTTTATAATAATTTAATACCATTTTTGGGACTAGCCTATTAAAATAGTGCCCAGTGCCAGTTGCTGTTTTTTGCTTATTTTTTACATCGCATAAAATCAATACCAAACGGAGTCCCAGTGTAGCAAAACTTTTTGGAGATTTTTTTGGACCAGAAGACATCCAGTGGGCCGGAGAAGTACTAGTGGGGTGCACGGAGGTGGGCATAACCTACATGGGCGCGCCTGGGGGCCCAAGCGTGTCCTGTGTGCCCACCTTGGTGGCCTCCCGTACCACTTCTTCGCTCTATAAATACCCTGATATTCCAGAAACTCTAGGGTAGTCGACGAAATTTTTTTCCAGCCGCCGCAAGTTCCGGAACCACGAGATCCAATATAGATCCCTTTTCTGGTACTCCGACGGAGGGGAACACAATAACAGAGGGATTCATCATCCTCATTGGTGCCTCTCCGATGATGCGTGAGTAGTTTACCACAGACCTACGGGTCCGTAGGCAGCAGCTAAATGGCTTCTTCTCTCTTTGTATCTCAATACAATGGTCTCTTGGAGATCTATTTGATGTAATGTATTTGTGTGGTTTGTTTGTTGGGATGCGATGAATTGTGAGTTTCTGATCTGATTTTCCTTGATTTAATATCCATTCTTGATTATTATAGCCTTGTATTTCTTCTCCGATATTTGGGTTTTGTTTCGCCAACTTGATCTATTTATCTTGCACTTGGAAGAGGTGCTTTGTAATGGGTTCGATCTTGCGGCGTCCTTTCCCATTGACAGAAGGGGCAGCAAGGCATGCATGTATTGTTGCTATTAAGGACAAATAGATGGGGTCTATTCCTACATGAATAGATCTTCTCTACATCATGTCATCGTTCTTATTGCATTACTCCATTTTCGATGAACTTAATACACTAGATGCATGCTGGATAGCGGTCGATGTGTGTAGTAATAGTAGTACATGCAGGCTGGAGTTGGTCTACTAATCTTGGACGTGATTCCAATAGACTTGATCATTGTCCTCGATATCATCATAATTATTTGCTTCTCTATCAATTGCCCAACAGTAATTTGTCTACCCACCGTTGCTATTTTTCGTGAGAAGCCACTAGTGAAATCTACGGGCCCCGGGTCTATTTTCGTATCATATACTTTCAGATCTATATTTCTATTTGCCCTTTTCCTTTATTTGTAACTTTAATTTTTAAATATATATTATCAAAAATACAAAAAATACCTTGCTTTGTTTTATTTGCTTTTGTTTGCATCCGAAGTCACACCGATCTAGCTTGTAACACATCATATCACTTTGCGGCCTCACGCACGTTATCCCCACGGGTGCCACCTTACCTGGCCCGGGACCGTTTGCGCATATTGGCACATGTATATGATAGTGTCGCTAGCATCCATATGATAGAGAACCCGGGCCGACATGGCTAGTTATAAACCAAAAGTGGCACTAAATTACAGAGACAGGCATCCATGACCCAGCAACGAACGTGTCAGTCATCAACGTATGAACCCAAGTCGTAGCAAGCTACATGGACTTAAAGGAACAACGGGTGACATTTCCCCTAAGGGACAGACACAGGAACGAAGAAGGACACATGCCAGCCAGCCTACGTGTTCCGAGTAGTAGCAAGCTACCAAGGCTCATTGGAAGCACTAGGAGGCATTTCCCTGTAAGATAGGCTACCAAAGGTAAACAACTAGGTGTCGGATCCAACACATACCAAGCATTTCAAACATACACACAATATGCTCAATATGTGCAAATACAACATTGCATCACAACAGAACTCTATGACTCAAAGTACTTTATTTAAGAGGCTCCGAAGAGCCATACATAACATATCCATACAGGTAGGGGTCACATGACCCAACACTCAAGTCATACAATCATACAAGCACAAGCGGAAGCTAACATGTCTGAGTACAGACAACTTGGAAATAAAACAGGCTTGGTGTAGCCTGACTATCTACAAGGCCCTTCACAAGCTCAGGATCTCCGTCTGGGTAGCAAGCTACTCGTCGACGTCAACGTCTATGTAAAACCCATCAGAAGGGGCAGGGTTCTCCTCTGCAACAGTTATTAAGCAAACATGAGTACAAAGGTACTCAACAAGTCTTACCACAGAACCTATCATACATGCAACATTATCAACACGGGTAGTGGAGTTCATTGCAGCAAGCCAACTTTGACTCTTGGCTAACCTATACTACAACTCTCAGCAGACTGCAAGATATGATTACATACACGTGTCCTCTATTCACCACAACAATACACTACCATGGATCCTCTTCCGTCATCCTACGAAAGGGCCATCCACGGCACTCACACTTGTCTTGAGGATTTTAGTAGTATCCATCAACTTGTCTATGAACTGTATAAGCAACCAAGTGGTCCGTACCGCGAACAACAACTATTCGAATAGATTGGTAACCCTGCAGGGGTCTACTTCTTCACACATGTTTCCACCACTTAGCGTCTGCACACGACATGTGCTCGGCAGACTTCAAGCGAAAGCCGACGTGGGTGTAGACCACGACCTAACCAACCACTCAAGTCTCTCGTCCAGGTTTATCGCCTATTTGGGTTCCATCCGTGGGGAGATCTGGCCGGGGTGTCGCTCACGGCCCCAAATGATGTGTACAGGGTTCCTGAGTCACCAAATGGGCGACCGGTACACCGTGCCACGTACCTGCCGCATCACAGCCCACCCCGAGGGTCAGCGCTGCGCATGACCACCAGTAAACTACAAACACCAGAAACTAGTTGCAACTCCTAGACAGAGAACAAGGGCAGTCAATAAGTCGAGCGGGGTCATATTTCAGGGGCCAATGTGTGGTAGTAGCTGTAACTTGAACCACACATACAGATCTCAGGTTCTATGGACGGTTCCAATGAAACAACCCACCATGTACTCCTACATGGCCTTTCATCGATACCTTTACCAAACATGTTCCACACTTCCCTCTCTTTATCGAGCATGATCATTTCACTCTGATCCATCACCCAGATGAACCAGACCTGACACAACTCTAAGCATAGCAGGCAACATAAACAAATAGCATGGTAGAACACACATCACATGGCTCAATAACCTCCTACACATGCTAGTGGGTTTCAACTATTTACTGTGGCCATGACAGGTCATGCAAAGGAATAGGGTTCAACTACCGCAGCAAGTAGCAGTTCACGCGTTGTTGCCTTAATGCAGTAAAAGAGAGCAGGAGCGAGAAGATGGGTTTGTATCGGAATGATCAATGGTTGCTTGCCTGACAGATTGGTTGTCGGGTACTCCTCTTCAGTTGGATACGCAGTTGTATCCTCGGGAGCAGGACCTACCACGGAGAACACCGACGATACAATCAACATACAAACAAATGCAACAATATGATGCATGCTTATGACATGGCAAGATGAATGTGTTTTGGGCTAATGCAACTATAAACAGAAAGGTTTGAGCCCATTTGAATCAAAGATTCAAATTTATGCCCAAACTATTATTTATTAAAATGCATTATCATGTTTTAAAGTGAACAACAAGGTTAACTTGCTCAAACATGCATGAAACCAGTGCCATTGGAAAGATTGGATTTTTCTGATCAATTTTCATTTATAAATCTTTTCCATTTGAGCTACTGTTGAATTTATATGATTTTTTTGGAGTTTAAAGCATTTTCTGGAATTTCCAGAATTGTTTTAAATCAATTAATCCCAGAAAAGCATTTACTGCGTCAGCATGACATCATGCTGCCGTCAGCAGGTCAACAGACCTGGTCCAGGTCAAACCTGACTGGTGGGTCCCGCGTGTCAGTGTCATTAGGTTAACTAATTAAATTAAACTACTAATCCTAATTAACTATGCCGCCTTGGCCGACCTGTCATTGACTCCAGGGGGTCAACTTGGGCCCACCAGTGGTCAAATAGGGTCAAACAGACCAGTGTTTACCCGCCGGCGAGGCCAGACGCGGCGGTGGGGTGCGGGATTCGTGCTCCGATGACCAAATCCACGGCGGAGCACGTCTACGTGAAGCTGGGGAAGTGCCGCATCGAGTGGTGGTGGTGGTTGGCCTCGAGGTCGCCAGAAAAGGCGCCGACGACGACCTTAGCGGCTGCCGGAGCTCGGGTGAGCTCGGGCTAGTCGCTAGGAGGCACGGTGAGGCTCGTGGTGAGGTGCTCTAGGCTCCTGGAGGTGCGGTGAAGCTAAAGGACAGGGTGGCGCGGCCGTTGGGTGGCCGGAGCTTCGTCGGCGACAAGCTCCGCGCGGCGCGTGCGGGTGAGCTTCGTGCAGTCGTTACAAAGCTCGAGGGGGAAAACGGAGAGCATGGGGAGGTAGCCAGGCTCACGGCAGTCGCGTTGGAGTTGACGACGAGGTCGGGGACGAGCTGCTGCGACGGTGAGGTCGCCGGCGATCTCGACGGCCGAACGGTGGAGAAGTGCTCGGGGATGGCGTGTTGGAGCTTCCGGCGATGCGTGGCTCGTCGGGGTGGCTTAGCAAACGGTGGCTGTGGGGACCCCGACTCATAAGTCGTGATCACCGAATGCATGTGTACAGTGATCCCAGAGATCAATGCTCACTGAACACACATAAGCTGAATAACAAGAGTCTTACATCCTTACATACCGTGTTACACAAATAGGACCATAATGGTCAAGCCTTGAGTATATCATCGCAGCGGAAATCTTCAAAGACAACTGGGACCCATGCCATCTGCCTTTAACCCTACAGGCATTCTGACTGGGAAGCGTCCTAGCTCGCATGCTCGTCACCAAGAAATCTTCATCATAACCTGTTCTCTCCTGCCTTGCCAATAAAATAACCAGTGGCAAGCCAATGAGTACATTGAATGTACTCGCAAGCAACCCAAGTGTGATAACATAATAATTATGCAAGGCTCTACTGCTAGGTTGGCAGTTTTGCGGAAAGCTAGTTTTTCATATGCAATTATGATCAACATATAACCAGGGCATGCATGTGTCTGTAACAAGTATCAGGAGGTCACAGACATCAATATCGAGAAAGAGTTGTGATCAACTCATGTTCAAGCTCATAGTAACTTTCTCACAACCACATCAATAATATCTCTGAATCGTGTTGTTTCCCAGAAACTTATGGACATAGTCTAAGTAGCACCGCCCTACTGTCCTTGACCGCGGACACGGCTATTCGAATAGTTTGACACTCTGCAGAGGTTGCACACTTTACCCACAAGATCCGGGGAATTCCGTGTCATCCACGACCCGCGATACCTCAAGTACCCGGGGTATGCACCCGATCACTATCTTTCCCTAGACGACACTAATATGGAGTCCACTCGATTGGTAACAGCCCCGTGCCAAACATTTCACATCTCAAGGTTTGTGGAGACTCGCTCCGATATTCATCACATACCACTGACACGGGGTACCAACGGTGTGTCCGGTGCCCTGTAAAGACAGTCATGGCCGCCTATCCAAGCGCGACCCCGTCCCGAGAGTGACCTCATGTCACCCCCGTCACTAGTAATGCGGGCACCATGCTAGTATCAACCTAGGTAATCAATAATGCCCTTTCCCATATAAGGGTAGAGTGGCTGCACATGTTTGGTTGGGACGGTAGTTGCACATAAATCTAATCCATCTCTGTAAACAACACTCTCAACAAGCCTCGGCACACTACTTCTTCACCAAGTAGTGCCCTAGCTCCTCATCAACTCCCAGGGGCATTAGTGGCACCCACTGGGTCATTTGCAAGTATGTCAGACCACACTTGTTTCACTCCATGCATAACCCCGACCCATTTTGCCTTGCCAACTACTATAGCATACATCTATCTACTCCCACTCACATAACCCTCATAGGAAGGTAGGGTCATGTTTGATGCAAGTTTCAACAGTAAAGTAACAGCGGTAGCAACCAAAGTGGTTTCCACCTCAACATGATTCCGATGCATTGAATAATAAGGTGCTATGAGACATGCATAAAAAGGTTTTTGAACATGGTCAAAGGGCTGCTTGCCGGGATTGGCTTGGTCTTCAAAGTCTTGAAATCCTTCTCCTTCTTCTTCCACAGCAACTTTGTCAAATACGGGATCTATACGTCGCATAATAACCACGGGAAAATAAGAATACAAACAAAACAGAAAAATCAAAGTGCTCAGAAAAATGTCAACTCATTTTTGTAAAATACTAGAGGGATTTCTAAGATGGGGAAAAATCTTAGTTGGAGTTTTGGAGTTACAGAATGGAATCTATTGATTTTTGAACAGGAGTATTACTGCCCAAATTTGAATTTAAATTTGAACAGTACAGAAAAGTTTCATGGATTTGAGTGAAAGTAGTACCATTAAATAGGTTGGAATATTACAAGATTTTAGGAGTTGGAAATATTTAATTTGGACCATTATTCTTTTCGGTAGAAATGTTTAAAACAATCATAGAAAAGAAAAAGAATAAAAAGACCCATGCAACTGGGCCAGAGAGGCCACAGTGCACGGCCCAGGACGGTCCAGCCCAGCCGCACGGGAGCCTGCGCGCGCACGTCAGGTTTTTGAACCTGACGGGCAGGGCCCGTGGGTCAGTGGCAGAGAGGAGGGGAAGAGAAGTGTGGGGATGACAAGCGGGGCCCGCCTGTCATCTCCAACCTTGCAGCCACAGCGACGGCGAGCTCACCGGCGAGTTTTCCGGCCACGGCGACGGCAACGGAGGCCAGGGATGGACTCAGCGTCGAGTGGCGGTTGCAGGGGTGGTGGTGCGGCACGCCGGGGAGGTCCGGTTCACCGGCGGCGAGGTGGGACGGCGGAAGCTCGTCGGGAGGTGGTTGCTGTGGTTGTTTCTGACTGCAAACGGAGGGGGAAACAAGGGGGAAAGGGTCAGTAGAGCACGGCGGTTCCGAATCAGGCGAAAGGAAGGCCAGGGGAGGCCCGTACCGCGAGATCACCGGCGGCCCGACGCGGCGGCGCTCCGGTCGATCCCGAGTACTGGGACCTCTTGGGGTCGAACTGAAGGTGCTGGGGGGCTCAGTGGAGTGGAGTGAGGCTGGTGGTGCTGCTGGAGAGGCTCGGGAGGGGCTTATATAGCAGCGCCCACGGTCCACCGTGGACCCGTGCGCCGGCGAGGTTGCAGGCGAGGCTAGGAGGGTTTCTGGAGCCTGGGATCAAGCCGGGGAGGACCGTGGACTTGCTCCACGTCCAGCTGAGGGAGAAAGAGGAGCGGGGAAGCGTCTGGAGCGTGCGCGCGTGTGAAGTAGCAGAGTGGCCGTCGCGGGCGGCCAACGCGCGTGCGACGTCGGCCACTGGAGGGCGCAGGAGGAGGGGGGACAGCGCCGGGGAGGTTGCGGACGTCGAGAGGCCTCGACTGGCGCGAAGGGGAGGCCCGAGGCTGTCGGGGGAGGCTAATTGGCTGAAGCTACAGTGCTTGTCTGCACTGTTACGTGCTCCAGAGCGCGCGTTTGGCTGGCATCGCCGCGCTCTCACCGTCCTGGTCAAAACCAACGTGTCCAGCAGCGTCTAGAAGGTCACGGGGGAAGTAAAGAATTGGCCTGAGGCCTTGGATGCCCTGGAGATGCTGAGAGAGAGTGAGGAGGCTGGGGACTTGGTGAAAACTTGCTGTCCAGCAAGGTAAAACAGGGTTCTTACCCCTCAATCATGGAGCTCTGGTGCTGGGGAAGTTACTGGAGGTAGCTAGTAACTCAATGATCATGTGGTAAAAAGTTGAGGCCATGGAGAAGAGTAAAAGTGATCAAGTTGGAGGTTTTAGTAAATCTGCAGAAGGTGTTTGATCAGTGTTTGGTCAAGTAAATGACCTCCACTTGATAAGGCACTTAACAGGGTTGAAAGACATGAGAAGATAGGGTGCTTCATCAAATTTGGGCTCATTTGAAGAAACTAGCCAATGTAACTTTGGTGAACCCTAGAAATCAACAGAAACAGTTTCATCTTGATTGAGTCAAGCTAATCATCTCCCCTTGATGCACCACTTGGTGTAGCATCATCATTTGGGGTATTGATCATGCCCACAAAGTTTTAAGCTCCAGATAAAAAGTTGGTAATGCAAAGTTGTTCAAATTTGCATTTGAACAGGAAGGGTTTTGAGGTGATCTGATCAAGTTTCTCTATTCCAAATCTTGTGCCATTTGGTCTAGATGCCTTATTAGGTCATTCTAGCATGTGCACCAAGTTTGAGAGCATTTGGACAAGTTTGGCAATGTAAAGTTGCTCAAACTTCAAATATGGACAGAGTGGTTATGAAGGGGTTTGAGGATGTTTTCTTGCTTCCCAAGGGATGGGACTTGGCAAGATCATCAAATATGTCATATATGACATGATAGAATTTCCCTGGAATTTTTGGAGAATATTTCCTTTGTAAATATTTCAAAAGCTTGAAATATCCAGAAAGGGTTTTAGAGGGTTTAGCCCATTATTTTGAACATGACCAAGTGTTGAAACTCTTATATATGGACAATATATGTCCTCCGAGTCTCTCTGAATTTTGGCAAATATTTTTGAAATACTTAAATAATTTTCCCCTATTAAAGACCATTTCTGGCCTTAAGAAAAAGCTTTTAAATAAAATAGGAAAATAACTTTTAAAATTATACCTTTGTGGTTTCTGGGAGTCCTATGACTACTAGGTCTCAAATAAACCTTTTGAAATAATTTTCTCACCCTAAATCAAGTACTTGCAGTGCAAATCTCAATTCAGGGGTTTTTGGAAAACTAAATTTAAAAAATACCTTTTTGGCCAAAATAATTTTATAAGAAAATACTATACTGTTATATAACACTTGGCATGATCATTGGGCAGAAGTTTTGGGTATGGAGATGAATTCTATAAGATGTCATAGTTGACTTTAATGAGCACAAGAAAAAGCACATGAAGAAAACTCAATTCCAAATAAAAACCAAATGATGCTAAAAAATTTTGCTGGTCCAAATTTTCATGCTTCAAAGGTACAAATAACATGTTACAAAATGCAGGGTGTGACAGACCTACCCCCCTTACAAGAATCTCGTCCCCGAGATTCCTAAACTAGGTCTTAAAAGAGGTCGGGAAACTCGGATCTAAGATAGTCTTCTCGTTCCCAGGTTGCTTCTGCTTCGGTGTGGTTGCTCCACTGGATCTTGAAATACTTGATGGTACGGCTTCGCGTACGTCGTTCTGCTTCGTCCAGAATGCAAATGGGCTTCTCGTGGTAGGTTAAATTAGGCTGCAGATCAATGGCTTGGTGATCCACATCCTTGTAGAGATTGGGCTTGTCCGGAACTTGGAGACATTTCCGGAGTTGTGACACATGGAATACATTGTGCACATCGGATAGCTCAGGTGGTAGTTCCAACTGGTAAGCCACTTCTCCTCGTCGGTCGGTGATCTTGAAAGGGCCAATGAACCTTGGCGCGAGCTTCCCCTTGACGTGGAAACGCTTGGTTCCCTTCAGAGGAGTTACCCGCAGGTACACATGATCTCCGACACGGAAACTCATGTCTCGGCGTCGAGTGTCAGCATAACTCTTCTGCCTTGACTTGGCTACCTTTAATCGCTCTCTGACTAGTTGGACTTGCTCTTCTGCTGCGCGGAGAATATCCGGTCCAAAGACTAGTCCTTCTCCAGTCTCCGACCAATTGAGGGGTGTGCGGCATCTGCGTCCGTACAACACCTCAAATGGTGCCATCTGAAGGCTTGACTGGTAACTGTTGTTATAGGAGAACTCGGCAAAAGGGAGACAGTCTTCCCACTTGGCTCCATATGCCAGGACATAGGCTCGGAGCATGTCTTCGAGAATCTGATTGACTCGCTCTGTCTGACCTCCGGTCTGTGGGTGGAAAGCTGTGCTGAAAGACAACTTGGTTCCCAAGGCTTCTTGGAATCTCTTCCAGAACCTTGAAGTGAACTGGGTGCCTCGATCTGACACAATTTCCTTGGGAACACTGTGAAGACTTACGATTCGGTTGATATAGAGAGTTGCCAGCTGGTTGCCTGAGTAGGTAGTTTTGACAGGAATGAAATGGGCCACCTTGGTCAAATGATCGACTATGACCCAGATAGAGTCATGTCCTTTATTCGACCTTGGTAATCCAGTGATGAAGTCCATTCCGACTTTATCCCACTTCCACTCAGGAACCTTGAGTGGTTGAAGCAATCCAGCAGGTCGCTGATATTCAGCCTTGACCCTTTGGCACACATCACACTTTGCAACATAGGTTGCAATCTCTCTCTTCATACCGTGCCACCAGAATTGTGCCTTCAAGTCTTGGTACATCTTGGTTCTTCCGGGGTGGATGGAATACGGAGTGTCGTGGGCTTCTTGCAGAATCAGCGTCTTCAGCTCGGTGTTGTTTGGTACGCAGAGGCGACCTTTGTACCAAACAATCCCGTGCTCGTCTTCGGAGAATCCTGGGGCCTTGCCCAGCTTCATCTTCTTCTTGATGCCTTCGATGCTTCCGTGTACATCTTGTGCCTTCTTGACGTCGTCCATCAGGGTTGGTCTGACTTCCAAATGATCCAGAAATCCAGGGGTGACCAATTCCAAACTGAATTGTTCGATCTCCTTAAACAAGGCTGACTGCCTTTCTTGAATAACGGCATTCAAAGAGCAAGCCTTCCTGCTTAAGGCATCGGCCACCACGTTAGCCTTCCCAGGGTGATACTGAACACTGAGGTCATAGTCTTTGATGAGTTCCAACCATCTCCGTTGCCTCATGTTCAATTCCTTTTGGGTGAAAATGTACTTCAGACTTTTGTGGTCTGTGTAAATCTCACACCGTTTCCCTAGGAGGTAATGCCGCCATGTCTTCAAGGCATGAACTACTGCCGCTAGCTCAAGATCGTGAGTAGCGTAGTTCTCCTCATGGGGTCGTAGCTGCCTGGAGAGGTATGCTATGACACGGCATTCTTGCATCAGAACGCTTCCCAATCCGGTTCGAGAGGCATCACAATATATCACGAACTCCTTGTGAATATCAGGTGTTGCCAGAACTGGGGCGGTGGTCAATCTCTTCTTGAGCTCTTGGAAGCTCTCTTCGCATTTTGGCGTCCACTCGAACTTCTTGTCCTCCTTGAGGAGCTGAGTCATTGGTCGTGCAATGCTAGAGAATCCTTCCACGAACTTGCGGTAATAGCCCGCTAGTCCGAGGAAGCTTCTGACTTCCTTGACGGTCGTTGGAGATTGCCATTGGGTCACAGCTTCGATCTTCGCAGGATCAACAGATAATCCTTCCTCGGTCAAGACATGACCTAAGAATCCAACTTTATGCAGCCAGAACTCACACTTGCTGAATTTGGCATACAGTTGGTGCTTACGAAGCTTGTCTAGGACCATCCTCAGGTGCTGCTCGTGCTCTTCCTCCGACTTCGAGAACACAAGAATGTCATCAATGAAGACAACAACAAACTTGTCCAAATATTCCATGAAGACTTTATTCATGAGATACATGAAGTATGCTGGGGCATTGGTTAACCCAAAGGACATGACCGTGCACTCGTACAGGCCATATCTGGTTACGAATGCCGTCTTCGGAATATCTTGGGGTCTGATCTTTAGCTGGTAGTACCCAGATCTGAGGTCGATCTTGGAGAACACCTTGGCTCCGCTGAGCTGATTAAACAGATCTTCGATCTTGGGAAGTGGATACTTGTTCTTGATTGTAACTTCATTGAGGGAACGATAGTCAATGCATAAGCGGATGGTACCGTCCCTCTTTGCCACAAACAGAACAGGAGATCCCCAAGGGGAGGCACTTGGGCGAATAAATCCCTTCCTTAGCTGCTCTTCCAGCTGCTTCTTCAACTCGGCTAATTCTTCCGTCCCCATTCTATAAGGCTTCTTATAGATGGGTCCTGCTCCGGGCACGAGCTCGATGATGAACTCAATGTCACGGTCAGGGGGCATTCCTGGTAGTTCATCCGGAAAGACATCCGGATACTCACATACCACCAGCACTTGATCTAGCCCAACTTCAGACAGACAGTTGACTTTAGCGGCTTGAGCGGAAGAGGAGTTGGAAGCAAACTTGACTTCGACCCCTTGGTCATTGGTCACAGTGACTGTCCGATTGGCACAGTCTAACAAGCCTTGGTGCTTGCTGAGCCAATCCATCCCTAAGATCACATCCAAGCCTTGCGATCTCAGGATGATAAGGTCTGCTAGGAAATCTACACCGTTAATGGTAATACCGACTCCTTTACAGCCTATCTTGGCTCTCATCTCGGCTCCGGGGGTTTGTACCACCATAGGGTTATTCAGGGGTGTAGGGGTCATGCCACTTTTTAATGCAAATCTTTGAGTGACAAATGAATGCGTTGCTCCAGAATCAAACAAGACAGTTGCAGGTGCTTAGTTGACAAGGAACGTACCCAGCACGACGTCCGGGTCTTCCTGGGCTTCTTCAGCAGTGACGTGATTCACACGCCCCTTCCCATAGTTCGGTGGATTGCGAGGAGCTGGGTTCCTCGGTGGCATTCCACGGCCTTGTCCCTGGTTCTGCGCATTGGGGCGCGGGGCATCAGGCTTCTTGTTGGGGCACACCCTTGAGATGTGTCCGGGCTGACCACATCCAAAGCAAGTGACTTGGTTTGGAGTGATCTTGTTGCCACCACTGGTATTGGGGTTGAAAGCTGGCCTGGGGTTGGCATACTGCTGAGGCTGAGGGTTGGCACGAGGTGCAGGAGCTCTTGGCTGCTGATAGGTTGGCTTGGCCGGGGCTGACTGCCACGGACGAGGCTTCTGGTTGCTGGAACTTCCCTTACTGACCAACTTGCGCTTGCGAGTGTCTTCCAAAGCACGCCACTTGTCTTCAAGCATAAGTGCCTTGTTCACCAGGTCAGGGAAAGATGGGCAGTCGCACACAACAAGCGAGTATTGCAGAGTCTGATTGAGGCCTTCCATGAAGCGCTCCCTTTTGGCAGCATCAGTGCTGACATCTTCAGGGGCATACCTTGACAGAACACTGAACTTCTGCATGTACTCCTTGACAGTGCCACTTCCTTGCTTCAGGGCTCGGAACTCACGCTTTTTGATAGCCATGATTCCGGAAGGAATGTGGGCCTTGCGGGATTCTGCCTTGAAGTTAACCCAAGTGATGTCTTGTTCAGCATGCATGACCTTGAATCCATCCCACCAAGCTCTAGCAGTCCCCCCGAGGCAGTGGGCTGCATAAGCCACCTTCTCGCGGTCTTCGGTGCATCCGACTAGTTCCAATATCTCCTCAATGGAACGGACCCAGTCGTCTGCATCCAGGGGTTCAGCAGTCTCAATGAAAGTTGGCGGTGCATGCTTCTTGAACTCTGCCAACGTGGAACGTCCATTGCCATTCCCCGCCGGCTGGCGGTTGTTGGTGACAGCTTGAGCAATCAGCTGGAGAGCTGCAGTGTTGGCTTGGCGTTCCTCTCGGAAAGCTTGGAGAAGCTGAGCCATGTCCATGCTTGGAGGAGGTGGTGGTGGAGCTTGGTCGTTGGTTTGGTCGTGGCCTGCCTCTGGCTGAGAGGATGCTCCGGCTTCGGGCTGCTGGGTAGAGGTACCAGTACGAGTTACAACAGGCATCCTGTTGGAGCGGTAAAAGGTCTCATGACTCGGAAGAGGGAAAGCAAGATAGATGGGTGCCTAGTAAGGGGGTGGGTGTGACACTAAATCAAATCATGCAAGGGCCGAGAGGCCAAAACACATTCATTAAAATCCAAACGGGTGATGTAGTCGTTTGTACATTCCCGAAGGAAGAATACGACTTACATCCAGACACAACAAAAGCAAACACTAGATGGTTTCATATGAACCATACAAGGACTCGACTGCGCATAGGGGTTACACGACCTATCCTACCGTAGAGGTTACATCTGGCATATCCGAGTAGCGAATAATGCCTAAGCGGCGGAATGCTCGGTCGCGTATTCCGGCTCTTCTGGGTCTTCCTCCTTGTCTTCATCTGTCTGGGCCTCCTTGTCACTTGAGGGTGTGGGGGAGTGGAGGAGTTGGATACGACGGTGCTTCGTCGGTGGTGCAGGGAAAAGCTTGCGATATTCCCTTGCCGTCATCCGGCGTCGTCGAGGTGGTTCTTCACCCTTGGAAGATACATCCTCGGAGGGCCTTCCGCCTCGGTTTGCGATAGCGGATTGTCCAGAAGGTGCACCTTCCTTCTTGATCCTATTTGCCTTCTCTTGAGCTCGACGAAGAAGTGCCTTGGTCTTGTGAAGTTCTTCTCGAAGCTTCATTGATTCCGAGGCCAAGTCTTGTGCCAAGCTGTCGGCACACAGACTGAAGTAGGTCTGGAATCGAAGCGAGAGTCCTTCCTTCAGTGGAGGGGCTAGTGCGCTGCTTTCTTCTTCACCTTTCTTCCGGTAAGGTAAGAAGCGAGTTGTCATCTTGGCTGCCATCCCCGGAAGAAGCTCGCGGAGACGGGTTAGTGCCTTGAGTGCAGCAGCCTCGACAGCGAGTGGTAGTGTTGCCATCTGGGGTCCCTCGAAGAACCAACTTGTGGGAGGATCGTTTGCCTTCACGATCACTTCCACATGGTACTCTACCTCAGTGTCGCTCACCCAATGCTCAAGGTAGGTGAGGATGGGTGCTCGGTGGAACTGACACTCCTGGAGGCTATCCTCGAGAAGTAAGGGAAACCCAGTGGTCAGGTGCTCTTCGGGTACAGCGGCCATCTACAAAGGTGGAATAGGAGGGGTTAATAAGCTGATGAAATCTCAGGTTTAGAAAAGGAGAGAGGTTTAGAAGGTTTTTGAAAAAGGGGTCTCAACTAACTAACGCCCATGCTAACTAAGGCTTCCTACAGTCAGGATGGCTCTGATACCAGCTCTGTGGGGACCCCGACTCATAAGTCGTGATCACCGAATGCACGTGTACAGTGATCCCAGAGATCAATGCTCACTGAACACACATAAGCTGAATAACAAGAGTCTTACATCCTTACATACCGTGTTACACAAATAGGACCATAATGGTCAAGCCTTGAGTATATCATCGCAGCGGAAATCTTCAAAGACAACTGGGACCCATGCCATCTGCCTTTAACCCTACAGGCATTCTGACTGGGAAGCGTCCTAGCTCGCATGCTCGTCACCAAGAAATCTTCATCATAACCTGTTCTCTCCTACCTGGCCAATAAAATAACCAGTGGCAAGCCAGTGAGTACATTGAATGTACTCGCAAGCAACCCAAGTGTGATAACATAATAATTATGCAAGGCTCTACTGCTAGGTTGGCAGTTTTGCGGAAGGCTAGTTTTTCATATGCAATTATGATCAATATATAACCAGGGCATGCATGTGTCTGTAACAAGTATCAGGAGGTCACAGACATCAATATCGAGAAAGAGTTGTGATCAACTCATGTTCAAGATCATTGTAACTTTCTCACAATCACATCAATAATATCTCTGAATCGTGTTGTTTCCCAGAAACTTATGGACATAGTCTAAGTAGCACCACCCAACTGTCCTTGACCGCGGACACGGCTATTCGAATAGTTTGACACTCTGCAGAGGTTGCACACTTTACCCACAAGATCTGGGGAACTTCCGTGTCATCCACGACCCGCGATACCTCAAGTACCCGGGGTAAGCACCCGATCACTATCTTTCCCTAGACGACACTAATATGGAGTCCACTCGATTGGTAACAGCCCCGTGCCAAACATTTCACATCTCAAGGTTTGTGGAGACTCGCTCCGATATTCATCACATACCACTGACACGGGGTACCAACGGTGTGTCCGGTGCCCTGTAAAGACAGTCATGGCCGCCTATCCAAGCGCGACCCCGTCCCGAGAGTGACCTCATGTCACCCCCGTCACTAGTAATGCGGGCACCATGCTAGTATCAACCTAGGTAATCAATAATGCCCTTTCCCATATAAGGGTAGAGTGGCTGCACATGTTTGGTTGGGACGGTAGTTGCACATAAATCTAATCCATCTCTGTAAACAACACTCTCAACAAGCCTCGGCACACTACTTCTTCACCAAGTAGTGCCCTAGCTCCTCATCAACTCCCAGGGGCATTAGTGGCACCCACTGGGTCATTTGCAAGTATGTCAGACCACACTTGTTTCACTCCATGCATAACCCCGACCCATTTTGCCTTGCCAACTACTATAGCATACATCTATCTACTCCCACTCACATAACCCTCATAGGAAGGTAGGGTCATGTTTGATGCAAGTTTCAACAGTAAAGTAACAGCGGTAGCAACCAAAGTGGTTTCCACCTCAACATGATTCCGATGCATTGAATAATAAGGTGCTATGAGACATGCAT
Source organism: Secale cereale (assembly GCA_902687465.1). NCBI lineage: Eukaryota > Viridiplantae > Streptophyta > Magnoliopsida > Poales > Poaceae > Secale > Secale cereale. The sequence goes on from LR738710.1 coordinate 297,743,746, forward strand.
AAAAAGGTTTTTGAACATGGTCAAAGGGCTGCTTGCCGGGATTGGCTTGGTCTTCAAAGTCTTGAAATCCTTCTCCTTCTTCTTCCACAGCAACTTCGTCAAATACGGGATCTATACGTCGCATAATAACCACGGGAAAATAAGAATACAAACAAAACAGAAAAATCAAAGTGCTCAGAAAAATGTCAACTCATTTTTGTAAAATACTAGAGGGATTTATAAGATGGGGAAAAATCTTAGTTGGAGTTTTGGAGTTACAGAATGGAATCTATTGATTTTTGAACAGGAGTATTACTGCCCAAATTTGAATTTAAATTTGAACAATACAGAAAAGTTTCATGGATTTGAGTGAAAGTAGTACCATTAAATAGGTTGGAATATTACAAGATTTTAGGAGTTGGAAATATTTAATTTGGACCATTATTCTTTTCTGTAGAAATGTTTAAAACAATCACAGAAAAGAAAAAGAATAAAAAGACCTGTGCAACTGGGCCAGAGAGGCCACAGTGCACGGCCTAGGGCGGTCCAGCCCAGCCGCACGGGAGCCTGCGCGCGCACGTCAGGTTTTTGAACCTGACGGGCGGGGCCCGTGGGTCAGTGGCAGAGAGGAGGGGGAGAGAGGTGTGGGGATGACAGGCGGGGCCCGCCTGTCATCTCCAACCTTGCGGCCACGGCGACGGCGAGGTCACCGGCGAGTTTTCCGGCCACGGCGACGGCAATGGAGGCCAGGGATGGACTCAGCGTCGAGTGGCGGTTGCAGGGGTGGTGGTGCGGCACGCCGGGGAGGTCCGGTTCGCCGGCGGCGAGGTGGGACGGCGGAAGCTCGTCGGGAGGTGGTTGCTGTGGTTGTTTCCGACTGCAAACGGAGGGGGAAACAAGGGGGAAAGGGTCAGTAGAGCACGGCGGTTCCGAATCAAGCGAAAGGAAGGCCAGGGGAGGCCCGTACCGCGAGATCATCGGCGGCCCGACGCGGCGGCGCTCCGGTCGATCCCGAGTACTGGGACCTCTTGGGGTCGAACTGAATGTGCTGGGGGGCTTAGTGGAGTGGAGTGAGGCTGGTGGTGCTGCTGGAGAGGCTCGGGAGGGGCTTATATAGCCGCGCCCACGGTCCACCGTGGACCCGTGCGCCGGCGAGGTTGCAGGCGAGGCTAGGAGGGGTTCTGGAGCCTGGGATCAAGCCGGGGAGGACCGTGGACTTGCTCCACGTCCAGCTGAGGGAGAAAGAGGAGCGGGGAAGCCTCTGGAGCGTGCGCGCGTGTGAAACAGCAGAGTGGCCGTCGCGGGCGGCCAGCGCGCGTGCGACGTCGGCCACTGGAGGGCGCAGGAGGAGGGGGGACAGCACCGGGGAGGTTGCGGACGTCGAGAGGCCTCGACTGGCGCGAAGGGGAGGCCCGAGGCTGTCGGGGTAGGCTGATTGGCTGAAGCTACAGTGCTTGTCTGCACTGTTACGTGCTCCAGAGCGCGCGCTTGGCTGGCATCGCCGCGCTCTCGCCGTCCTGGTCAAAACCAACGTGTCCAGCAGCGTCTAGAAGGTCAGGGGGGAAGTAAAGAATTGGCCTGAGGCCTTGGATGCCCTGGAGATGGTGAGAGAGAGTGAGGAGGCTGGGGACTTGGTGAAAACTTGCTGTCCAGCAAGGTATACCAGGGTTCTTACCCCTCAATCATGGAGCTGGGGTGCTGGGGAAGTTACTGGAGGTAGCTAGTAACTCAATGATCATGTGGTAAAAAGTTGAGGCCATGGAGAAGAGTAAAAGTGATCAAGTTGGAGGTTTTAGTAAATCTGCAGAAGGTGTTTGATCAGTGTTTGGTCAAGTAAATGACCTCCACTTGATAAGGCACTTAACATGGTTGAAAGACATGAGAAGATAGGGTGCTTCACCAAATTTGGGCTCATTTGAAGAAACTAGCCAATGTAACTTTGGTGAACCCTAGAAATCAACAGAAACAGTTTCATCTTGATTGAGTCAAGCTAATCATCTCCCCTTGATGCACCACTTGGTGTAGCATCATCATTTGGGGTATTGATCATGCCCACAAAGTTTGAAGCTCCAGATAAAAAGTTGGTAATGCAAAGTTGTTCAAATTTGCATTTGAACAGGAAGGGTTTTGAGGTGATCTGATCAAGTTGCTCTATTCCAAATCTTGTGCCATTTGGTCTAGCTGCCTTATTAGGTCATTCTAGCATGTGCACCAAGTTTGAGAGCATTTGGACAAGTTTGGCAATGTAAAGTTGCTCAAACTTCAAATATGGACAGAGTGGTTATGAAGGGGTTTGAGGATGTTTTTTTTGCTTCCCAAGGCATGGGACTTGGCAAGATCATCAAATATGTCATATATGACATGATAGAATTTCCCTGGAATTTTTGGAGAATATTTCCTTTGTAAATATTTCAAAAGCTTGAAATATCCAGAAAGGGTTTTAGAGGGTTTAGCCCATTATTTTGAACATGACCAAGTGTTGAAACTATTATATATGGACAATATATGTCCTCCGAGTCTCTCTGAATTTTGGCAAATATTTTTGAAATACTTAAATAATTTTCCCCTATTAAAGACCATTTCTGGCCTTAAGAAAAAGCTTTTAAATAAAATAGGAAAATAACTTTTAAAATTATACCTTTGTGGTTTCTGGGAGTCCTATGACTACTAGGTCTCAAATAAACCTTTTGAAATAATTTTCTCACCCTAAATCAAGTACTTGCAGTGCAAATCTCAATTCAGGGATTTTTGGAAAACTAAATTTAAAAAATACCTTTTTGGCCAAAATAATTTTATAAGAAAATACTATACTATTATATAACACTTGGCATGATCATTGGGCAGAAGTTTTGGGTATGGAGATGAATTCTATAAGAGGTCATAGTTGACTTTAATGAGCACAAGAAAAAGCACATGAAGAAAACTCAATTCCAAATAAAAACCAAATGATGCTAAAAAATTTTGCTGGTCCAAATTTTCATGCTTCAAAGGTACAAATAACATGTTACAAAATGCAGGGTGTGACAGTGGCGGAGCTCGGGGACACGTCGGTGAGGCGAGGGAGGCTCGGTGGCTGCGGCTATGGCGGCAGGACGGCGGCGGCTGCATCGGCCATTGCGCGGGGAGGGCGAGGGAGAGAGACAGGAGGAAAGTGGAGACGTCCAGCGGCTTCGAGGCGCGACGTGGAGGTCGTCCAGGCCGTTCCCGCGGCGAGGCGGCGGCCAGGGCGGCAAGCAGCTGCTGCGGTGGCGCGCGGCCGTGCGCCACCGTCACCTGCGTGCCTGGCTGCCGAAGCAGCTGGCTGGCTCGGGCCAGCATAATGCTGGGTGCCAGGTGGGCCGGCTGGTCCAGGTAGGTGGGTTGTGCCCTCTTTCTCTCTCTTTTCTATTTTTCTTTCTGTTTTGTTTATTATTCAACTTTGTTGAATTACTAAAAATGCTAGAGCATTTTTATAAATCATAAAACTAGTCATGCCCACTGTATATAATATGAACAGCACGGAACATTTTAGTTTATGATTATTTGGGAACCTAAAATATTTTATAGTATTTAAATGCCCAAATGCAAATACAATATGAATTAAACCAGAGACCTTTGGATGTCCTAGAAAATTGTGCACCATTTTTGTCAGAGGTTTAAGACCAAGACAAAGATGATGAACATTTTTGAAGGGCATTTTGGGTACATTGGAAAAGATTTTATTAAATCCTAGTTGTTAGAAGAGGGGTGCTGGGGTTTTTGTCATTCCCATTTCAAGTTTCTGTAGAAAGTAAACATGATGCACACTCTAGCTAGTCCTAAAGCAAGCACTGACTAGGGATGTGACAATTTGAGTCTCCATCTTCTCTTATAAAGCACCAACTACTGAACACTATTATCACACTTGAGGATTGGATGTAGTTAATATTTCGACGAGTTGCATGAATGGATCAATGGTTGAGCATAATGGGCTAGGGATAACTTGCTTTAGTATTGATATTTTGAGAGGACATTATTGTTTGTTGGTATGCTTGAGTATTAAAGTCTTCATGTCAAAACTAGACTATTGCTTCGAATCATATAAACTCCAAATATCCATGCTATAAAGGAAAAGAATATGTGATGAACAATATAGGCATCATTCCACAACAAAAAATATGTTTTTATCATTTACCTACTAGAGGACGAGCAGGAATTAAGCTTGGGGATGCTGATACGTCTCCAACATATCTATAGTTTTTATTGTTCCATATTGTTATATTAGCATTCTTGGATGGTTTACAATCAATTTATATCAATTTTTGGGACTAACCTATTGACATAGTGCCTAGTGCCAGTTGTTGTTTTTTGCTTGGTTTTTACATCGCAGAAAATTAATACCAAACGAATTCCTAATGCGGTGAAACTTTTTGGAGATTTTTTTGGGACCAGAACACATCTAGTGGGCCGGATAAGTACCAATGGGGTGCCCCGAGGGGGACACAACCCAACTGGGCACGCCTGGGCTTGTGCCCACCTCGGTGGCCTCCCACGCCGCCTTTTTCTCTTTTTATACCCCAATATTCCAGAAAACCTAGGGGAGTCGACGAAAGTTTTTATAGCCACCGCAAGTTCCAGAACCATGTTATCCAATCTAGAGCCCTTTTCTGGCACTCCGCCAGAGGGGAACATGATCACGGAGGGGTTCATCATCCTCATTGGTGCCTCTCCGATGATGCGTGAGTAGTGACCACTGACCTACGGGTCCGTAGGCAGTAGCTAGGTGGCTTCTTCTCTCTTTGTATCCCAATACAATGGCCTCTTGGAGATCTATCTGATGTAATGACTTTGTGTGGTGTGTTTGTTGGGATCCGATGAATTGCGAGTTTAATATCAGATTTGCCTTGATTTAATATCCATTCTTGATTATTATAGCCTCGTATTTCTTCTCCGATATTTGGGTTTTGATTGGCCAACATTATCTATTTATCTTGCAATGGGAAGAGGTGCTTTGTAAGGGTTCGATTTTGCGGTGTCCTTTCCCAGTGACAGAAGGGGCAGCATGGCACACATGTATCATTGCTATTAAGGATAAAAAGATAGGGTCTATTTCTACATGAATATATCTTGTGTACATCATGTCATCGTTCTTATTGCATTGCTTCATTTTTCCATGAACTTAATACACTAGATGCATGCTGGATAGCAGTCGATGTGTGGAGTAATAATAGTATATGGATGCATGAGTCGGTCTACTAATATTGGACGTGATGCCTATATCCATGATCATTGTCTTAGATATTGTCATAATTATTTGATTTTCTATCAATTGCCCAATAGTAATTTGTCTACCCACTGTTGTTATTTTTTGAGAGAAGCCACTAGCAAAATCTACGGCCCCCGGGTATATTTTCCGATCATATACTTTCAGATCTATATTGGTATTTGATTTTTCCTTTATTTTTATTTTCATTTTTAGATATATATTATCAAAACACAAAAATACCTTGCTACGTTTTATTTGCTTTTATTTGCATCTTTCATAATACTACAATTTTATCCCGTCAACTTGACGATTTCTGGCATTGTTACCCGAAAGGGATTGACAACCCCTTTAACACGTTGGGTTCCAAATATTTGTTGTTTGTGTGCAGGTATCATTTAAATATTGTTGCGTGGTTCTCCTACTAGTTCGATAATCTTGCTCTCATCACTGAGGGAAATACCTACCATAGCTGTGATGCACTATCCCTTCCTCTTTCGGGAAATACCGAAGTAGCTTCAAGCGACATCAACCGGGAAAATATTCCCGGATATTTTCCCGCTCTGTCTATAATTTGTAGCACAGCATTAGGTCACCCTTAGCATAGCCTACTGTCATGTCATGCTTTCTGTCGCATTTGTATGCTTCTTATCATTGTTTCTTCCCCCTCCTTCTTCGATAGACCCCGAGACCACTGGCGATACCCCCGTGTTCGACTATATCGATGGTGGCCCCTCCTTCTAGGTAGAGAAACTAGGCAAGCAATACCCCCTTGATCATTCCTATATCGCCCATTCCATTCTCGCTTATGATTGCATTATATTTTGCTACTATTGTTCATCTGTTCCTATTCTGATGCATAGCCTGCTTTTGTATCCTGCTATTGTTACCTACATGCTTATCCTATATGCTTAGTATAGGTTGGTTATTGATCCACCAGTGACCCCTCACCTTGTCCCTTTTTCAGTACTTCATGATCGATGACTCGATCAACGTGATCAATGTCCTGAGACCGACACATTACCTCACAACCCCTTACTTGTACGACTCTGCAAAGTTACTATCGAGAGCGGAGGTTGATACCCAGTATAGCATTTTTAGGAGATCTCTGTAGTGTAGCTAATCGGTCATGGTCTACGGAGGGTGATTCCACCTGGATTACTCCCGATAATGAATCTATCTTGCAACACCTCAAGTGTGAATCTGTAGGATCGAAAGTATGTCTAGAGGGGGGGTGATTAGACTACTTGACAATATAAAAAATCTGCCTTTTGATTAAGCAAAGTTTTTGGCAGTTTCACAATTAAGATCAAATCAAGTATCACCCTACACATGCAATTCTAGAGTATAAGCAGCGGAAAGTAAATTGCACATGTAAAAGAGAGGTGGAGAAGATCAAACGTAGTTTGGTGACACGAAGATTTTTGTCATGGTTCCGATAGGTGGTGCTATCGTACATCCACGTTGATGGAGACTTCAACCCACGGAGGGTAACGGCTGCGCGAGTCCACGGAGGGCTCCACCCACGAAGGGTCCACGAAGAAGCAACCTTGTCTATTCCATCATGGCCTGCGCCCACGGAGGACTAGCCTTACTCGGGGTAGATCTTCACGAAGTAGGCGATCTCCTTGCCCTTACAAACTTCTTGGTTCAACTCCACATCTCAAAGACGGAGGCTCCCAAGTGACACCTAACCAATCTAGGAGGCACCACCCTCCAAAAGGTAATAGATGGTGTTGATGATGATGAACTCCTTGCTCTTGTGCTTCAGATGATAATCTCCCCAACACTCAACTCTCCTCACTGATATGGCTGTGGTGGAAGAAAGGTTTGAGTGGAAAGCAACTTGGGAAGGCTAGAAATCAAGTTTCATATGGTAGGAATGGAATGGCTTGATCTCAACACAAGGGTAGGTGGTTCACTTCTCAGAAAGTGTATGGTAGGAGTGGTAGACTTTCTGATGGCTCTCTCCACGAATGAAGAGGGGGTGGAGGGGTATATATAGCCTCCACACAAAATCCAACCGTTACACACACATTTGACCAATCTTGGTGAGACCGAAGTGAAAACTCGGTCAGACCGAAAGTTCAAATATAGTGAACTTTGGGATTTTCGGTGGGACCGAAAATACCATCTCGGTGTGTCCGAAGTGAGTCAAAGGTAGGAGCTTGCCATCTCGGTGGTACCGAAAATAACAATTCGGATATTCCGAAGTGATGTCAATTGGTTACAGAAGGTTGGCAGTCCATTTTCGGTGAGACCGAAACTCAAAATCAGATGGACCGAGAAATTAGGGTTTGGAAGAATAACTAAGGTGGTTCATCTCGGTGGGACTAAGTTTGCAGAATCGGTTTGTCCGAGATTACTTATGAGTGTGTTAAGTAGTGAAGAGTGCTGATAGTTGAGGGAGCTAGATCACCAAGCACTTGAGCAACCAGATCATTAACACAACCTCATCCGCTTTTAATAGTATTGGCTTTTCCTATGGACTCAATGTGATCTTTGATCACTAAACCAAAAATAGAGTCTTGAGCTTTTGCCAATGCTTGTCTTAGCATTTTGAGGGGTCCACTTCTTCAGACATTTCCATACCCATATCATCGAACTTCTCTGAAATGATTCTCAAGTAAATATTAGTTCAATGATATATATGTTGTTATTAATTACCAAAACCACCCGGGGATTAGTTGCACTTTCAATCTCCCCCTTTTTGGTAATTGATGACAACATATAGATCAAAGCTTCGACAGAGGATATAATCAATGAATAATATCGTCGCTTTGAGAAGTATGTGATAAACAAGAGCTCCCCCTAAATTTGTGCATTATTTAAAATTTGCGTTTGAATGCAAATGCAAAATCGATTAGGATTATGGGTCACTCTTCCATGTCACATACATCTTGGTGGAGCGCACAAAATGATAAGAATGAATAACATGCACTTAATCACCAAGACAAGAGTAAATAGCCATACAATAAGGAATAGCATATGATAAGCATTAAGCACACATTAAAGCATAGTATGACTAGGCACTCATTAAGGTAGCATCAAACGTAGTAGCAAGCACACTTAAAGTTTCAAGAACCAAAAGAAACCAAAGTATCTCAAAGAAACCGGCAAAAGAATGAAAGACGAAAGAGCACTCTCTCTCTCGAAGCCCTATGATCTATAACAATTTCTCCCCCTTTGGCAACAAGTTACCAAAAAGTTCGAAAAGGTATAGAGCTAAGCGTCACTGCGGGCTCTGCTGGCGGCTCCCGTCTGGGTAGATGTCGGTGTAGAGATAGCTGCATCGGCGAAGACTTCTGCTGATGTCTGCGCTGGAGGAGTGGATGCTGAAGCTGGAGCAACTGCTGGAGCTGAAGTGGTAGCCCTGGAGTCAGTCACTGGGATAGCTGCAGATCTGGATCCTCTCGGAACCGGAGCAGTCTGGCAATGAGAGTCCTGGACTAGATCATCCTGCATAAGCTCTGCTCTCTCCTGCCTTGTCTCCTCCATGTCTGCCTCAAGCTTGTTGACAGACACCTGAATCTCAGTCAGCTTCACGTCCAGAGCGTGGATCTTGTCCTCAACAATCCTCTCTAGGCTCTCCTGAGATTGCTCAATGCTGGCCAGGCGTTGTTCAATCCTCTGGGTAGCTTCAAGAATTTGTTCTCCAAAGCTCTTTGGCTTAGCTGCTGCTGCTGCTGCCTCTTTGTCAGCTTTAGCCTTCTTCGCAGCTTCGATTTTGGCCTATCCTTCAACTGAGGTAGGATCCTCTTCATCCATCACAACTACGTTGTCCTCATGCTCTGGCTGCAGTGGCAAGTGCTTCCTATCCAACATGAATTTGCCCGTGCCAAACTTGGCGTTGATGAGCATCTGTATCTGCGGAGCAAACCCACACGACCTCTTCTGGTCAGCTGCAGTCCTCTTAATGGTCTCTACCATCAAGTCCATCACCTTGAAAGGTGCCTTCTCATCGAGAATGTGCAGCATGTTGATAGAATAGCCTCGAATCATGCGGTGGTCTCCAGACTTAGGCATCAATGTATGCCTCAGAATAGTGTTAGTGGTGGTCAGACCTGCCTGGAGATAGTACACTGAGCCAAGCTTCCATCCTTCCAAATCAGCAGCCGGGATCTCCTTGTACATGTTCTTCATGGAATCATGACTCTTCTTAGGAATCCCATAGACATCAATGTCGTCCTCTCTCTGCACTGGAGCGTTCAGAAGTTCAGCCCATTCTTCAACAGTCGAAGAAAACCTTTGACCTTCAGTCATCCAGGTGATCTTGCCATCAGGATAGAAGTGGGCTGTGGCGTAGAACTGCATGATCATCTCGTCATTCCAAGCTGTCAGCTCTTGACCCACAAAATCAGCAACTCCACATGCAGTAAAGCTCTCATGCACATGGGGAAAGAAGTCCCGGTGCTCTTCACTGTCAATATACTTCCAGTCAACATACCTGGTGTCAGCAACAATGGGCTTCTTATCCATCAGCACGGTCTCATAGAAATCCTGCTGCTCTCTGGTGTGGAATCTGGGGTCCACAGCAGTCCTTCTCCTTACAACATATGGATCAGACTGTCTCCATAGCCTGAGACCTTTGTCCTTCCTTGCCTTCATGTCCTCAGCTTGAGGATGAGCATCATTGTGGAGTGGCAACTTGGGACGCAGCTTAAGCAACACATGCTCTTCATCTGATTCAGACGGTGGCATCTCACCTTTGTTCTTCTCAGAAGCTGGAATGCTTCTGGTTGTTCTCTTGGGCTTGGCTGGAGCTGCCTTGGCTTGAGCAGGCTTCTTGGGCTTAGAGGAGGCTTGAGCCCGAATAGCATCACCCATGAACTTAGCTTTCTGAGGAGGAGGCTGGGGTGCATCTTCTTCTTCTTCTTCTTCTGCAGCATCAACTTGAGGTTCAGCATATACTACCCTCTTCCTTTTGGAAGTCTTCTTCACCTTGCTTGGAGCAGGCTCTTCCAAGTTGAGCTTCTTTGCAACTGCTGACTGCTTTACTTTGCTTGTGCCTTTCCTTGACTGCTGCCCTTGGTGCTCTTTGGCAACCACATTCCTCTTGGGCTTGGAGGTAACTTCCTCAGCAACAAAGTCAGAGTCCTCATCATCAGAAGTTCTCTTCTTCCTGGTTCTGGTGGCTGCAGGAGGCAAACCACTAGGGGTGCTCCTTTCACCATCATCACTGGAGCTGCTTGCAGGACATGTATCTGCCTCTGGAATCTCAGCAAAAGGTGACTCAGACTTGTTCTGGCTGTCACTGACATCTGACATGGCTGAAAACCTATGAAAAGATAAGGTATAGGCAGAGTAGAAGAGTTATCACAACTGCAGAGGTTTTTGCAAAAAAAAATTGAGTTCAAACCTTAGTTTTGAGTTTTCACAGAATGTATTTCGGTCAAACCGATTTTAAGTTTCGGTGAAACCGAAGTGTTCAACAGAAACCTACACACCACTTTCGATCAGACCGAAATGGGTTTCGGTCCTACCGATAACTTAGGGTTTCACTGAAACTACGTTTCGGTCATTCCGATTGGCACAACTCGGTTAAACCGAATGATGCAGTGCAATGGCCAGAGGCCAAATTGGTCATTCCGAGTTTCAAAATCGGCTTCACCGAGATGCGTTCCGTGGAAACCTAAACCTAATAATTTTGCTCGAAACTAGAGGATCTGAACTAATGTATAGGGAATATCTCAAACGTGGATTGAATCATGGCAAGCCTATCGTGCAAGAATCGGATGGGGAGCACGAAAGGGATCGGGATACACCCTAACTTGGTGGAATCCCTCTACGGCGGCAACGGTGGAGATGATTACCGTTGACGGCGGCGGAGACCTGCGGCGAGGGCGCACAGGCGACGACGGCGATGATCCGTAGACCAGGGCGACGGCAGCAGGGGTCTTGGGGGCGAACGGTTTGAAGAATTAAATCGCGCGCAGCCCTCAGGTATATATAACCCCATGCTGTCGGTGGGACCGAGTTGAAAAACTCGGTGTCACCGAGATGTATAACTGCTGTGCAGTTACGCATATCGGTCAGACCGAGATTTTGAACTCGGTTTCACCGAGATGAAACCTAGATCAGTCTAAGCGTTTCGGTTGGACCGAGATTGAGAAGCCGGTCAGACCGAAATGGACTTAGAAGGTTTTGGAAGTCAGCCTTAGACGAATCGGTGGCTCCGAGTGCTCCTCACTCGGACTGTCCGAAAAAGACTTGTTCAAAGTTGTGATATGAGCATGAATAGAATTTGAGACAAGAAAGCATAGATAGCTAGGGAAGGTGCTTAGGCATTCTTGTCCATCCATTTGGCCAGAAAAATCAAAACAATCAAAACCACAAATGGATGTCCTTGAATGGATAAAATCATGCATTCAACATGCTCACACAATAAGATAGCAACTGAAATATGTGTCAAACATGCACAACCAACACTCTAGCTACTAGCACACAATTTGTCGATGACTAGGTCATCTATATATGAGTATATTGACTTAGGAGCCAAATGAGAACATTTGATCATAGGTCATACTCATCGTTTAAGTACAAGTGGGGTTACCACTTTTACATAAAGCATTTATGTGTTCACATCATTTGGAGATGTTTTAGCTCAATTTTTAGAGCAAAGCTCCCCCTAGATGTGAGAACCCCTTTTAAAGGGTCAAACTAACCTTGGGTTGTCGTAGAAGACTTCATGTAGATGTTGAAGATGTGGATGCTCAATGTTGATGCAGATCATCAAGAGTTGGGAGCAATCCTTTGGATTAGGGCACTTTCAATACCTACATGGGTTAGTCCCACAAGGAACAAACAAGAATATCCATAGACATAGAGTGAAGTACATAAAAGATGATGTCCATGAAAGCAATGATTACCTTGTCCCTTGACTTACCAACAAGAGGGTTTGTGACTCCATGAACTAGTGCATGATGTGGAAGTTGATTGCACAAGTTCTTGCCAAAATGAATATGAGTGAAGTTTGTTGGCGGAGTCACCCTCAAGAACCTTCTATTTCTTCTTCTTTGGGATCCACATCATCTTGATGGGAATCCTTGGTGTTGTAGTTGAGCTTGACGAAGTAGAACTTGATGTGTCCTTGGGAACCCACTTGACCATGGCTTGAGGTGCTTCAATGAATGCATCAATCTCCTCTTGAAGCTTGTCCTTGGCCTTTAGCTTGTGGTCTTGTGGTGGAAGGTCATCTTGAGCTTGTTCCACATTGGAAGAAGTAGGATCATACTTCTCCTTTTGTGAAACAAACTGTGGAGTAGGATATTGACCTTCTTCCCACTCAACACCTTCGGCGTTGAACTTTCGCTCAAAACCAATCCCTTGATTCTTCCGGTGTCTTCCTTGTTTGCGAACAATCTCCTCAAAGTTTTTGCTTCTGGCAAGACTCTTGTAGACACCTTTCTCTATGATTTCCTTCAATAAGCTATTTTCTTGCTCAAGTGTAACTTGGCTTGGAACATTGTTAGTGGAATCAAGAGAACTACTAGAAGCAACAATATTGGATTTAACATTGTTATTGTTACTACTAGAGGAAGAATTTTTCTTATGCTTGTCATGCTTAGTCTTAATAGGTGGCAAGAAATTAGACAAGAGAAGTCGTTTGGCAAGATATGAAGAACTCTTCTTTCGAAGATCGTCATTGATCGCTTTTAGAAACTCATGTTCTTGCTCTAGAGTGAGCTTCTCGAAGCGTAGCTTCTCATGAGATCTTAGGAGCTCTCTATGATCTTCTTGAGTTGTTTCATGAGCTAACTTAAGAGTGTTTAGTTCTTTAGTTAGACGCTCAATCTCCTTCATAGCATTGTCATTCGACTCTTCTCGACTATAAAGACTACTAGCATTTTCACCATTACTAAGCTCACTAGATTTATCATGCAAGAGCTCATCTTCACCAAGTAAGTCATCCTCATCACTATCAAAGTCAATGAATTCAGGGTGTGTTACCTTGGGGCCTTTAGCCATGAAGCATCTTCCAATTCCCTCATTTGGTGAATCAAATAAGTCGTAGGAGTTGGAGTTGGAGGATACGAGTGCAAGTCCGACAACACCTTCATCTTGACTATAGTCGGAGTCGGAGTGATAGCTTCCATCGGATTGATTGTCGGAGTCGGAGCCGGAGACCCATTCACCTACATGAGCTTGATGTCTTCTTCTTGTGTAGCTCCTTGATGACTTGTCTTTCCTCTCCGAATCCTTGCTTCTCCGAGAGGGTCTTCGTTCATAACGATCATCTCTACTCCTTCTCTCTCTCCGAGGTGACTCATCTCTTGCTCTTCTTCTTGGAGATTCTTCTCTTCTCTTGTGGGGAGCCGTACACTCATTTGAGAAGTGTCCGGGTCTTCCACAATTGTAGCAGTTTCGATCACGACTAGAAGATCTCTTTTCATCATATGATCTAGACTTTGAGCTTCTTTCTTTGCCTCTATTCTTATAGAACTTGTTGAAGTTCTTGACCATTAGGCTTATCTCTTCATTGGAAATTAGCTTGTCACTTGAGGTAGTAGGAGCATCACTTGTAGCTTTGTAAGCACCACTTGACTTGTTGTGAAGCTCTTCCTTGTCCTTAAGTGTCATCTCATGAGCAACAATTCTTCCAATGACTTCAGTTGGCTTGAGGGTCTTGTAGTTTGGCATCATTTGGATCAAAGTGCACACGGTGTCATACTTTCCATCCAAAGCTCTGAGAATCTTCTTAATGATGAATCGGTCGGTCATTTCTTCGCTTCCTAAGCCGGCAATCTCATTTGTGATGAGAGCAAGCCTAGAGTACATTTCAGCGACTCCTTCACCATCCTTCATCTTGAACTTGTCAAGTTGACCTTGAAGAATATCTAGCTTTGATTCCTTCACAGATTCAGTACCTTCGTGCATTTCAACCAAAGTATCCCAAATCTCTTTAGCATTCTCAAGACGGCTGATTTTGTTGAACTCCTCGGGACACAAAGCATTGAAGAGAATGTCACAGGCTTGAGCATTGTTTTGCAACATCCGCAACTCTTCTGGTGTAGCTTCGCGATCCGGAACTTTTCCTTCTTCAAAGAAATCACCTTGCATACCAACACAAATAATGCCCCATGCGGCTGGGTTATGACCAAGAATATGCATTTTCATTTTATGCTTCCAACTAGCAAAATTTGTACCATCAAAGTAAGGACCTCTACGATAATTACCCTCACTAGACGCCATACTCTCCTAGGTTGTGAAACCAAGCTTATGGAGTCCAATGCAATGGAAACCAAAACAATGGAGACCAAAGCTCTGATACCACTTGTAGGATCGAAAGTATGTCTAGAGGGGGGGGGGGTGATTAGACTACTTGACAATATAAAAAATCTGCCTTTTGATTAAGCAAAGTTTTTGGCAGTTTCACAATTAAGATCAAATCAAGTATCACCCTACACATGCAATTCTAGAGTATAAGCAGCGGAAAGTAAATTGCACATGTAAAAGAGAGATGGAGAAGATCAAACGCAGTTTGGTGACACGAAGATTTTTGTCGTGGTTCCGATAGGTGGTGCTATCGTACATCCACGTTGATGGAGACTTCAACCCACGGAGGGTAACGGCTGCGCGAGTCCACGGAGGGCTCCACCCACGAAGGGTCCACGAAGAAGCAACCTTGTCTATTCCATCATGGCCTACGCCCACGGAGGACTAGCCTTACTCGGGGTAGATCTTCACGAAGTAGGCGATCTCCTTGCCCTTACAAACTTCTTGGTTCAACTCCACATCTCAAAGACGGAGGCTCCCAAGCGACACCTAACCAATCTAGGAGGCACCACCCTCCAAAAGGTAATAGACGGTGTTAATGATGATGAACTCCTTGCTCTTGTGCTTCAGATGATAATCTCCCCAACACTCAACTCTCCTCACTGATATGGCTGTGGTGGAAGAAAGGATTGAGTGGAAAGCAACTTGGGAAGGCTAGAAATCAAGTTTCATATGGTAGGAATGGAATGACTTGATCTCAACACAAGGGTAGGTGGTTCTCTTCTCAGAAAGTGTATGGTAGGAGTGGTAGACTTTCTGATGGCTCTCCTCACGAATGAAGAGGGGGTGGAGGGGTATATATAGCCTCCACACAAAATCCAACCGTTACACACATATTTGACCAATCTCGGTGAGACCGAAGTGAAAACTCGGTCAGACCGAAAGTTCAAATATAGTGAACGTTGGGATTTTCGGTGGGACCGAAAATACCATCTCGGTGTGTCCGAAGTGAGTCAAAGGTTGGAGCTTGCCATCTCGGTGGGACCGAAATTAACAACTCGGATATTCCGAAGTGATGTCAATTGGTTACAGAAGGTTGGCAGTCCATTTTCGGTGAGATCGAAACTCAAAATCGGATGGACCGAGAAATTAGGGTTTGGAAGAATAACTGAGGTGGTTCATCTCGGTGGGACTGAGTTTGCAGAATCGGTTTGTCCGAGATTACTTATGAGTGTGTTAAGTAGTGAAGAGTGCTGATAGTTGAGGGAGCTAGATCACCAAGCACTTGAGCAACCAGATCATTAACACAACCTCATCCCCTTTTAATAGTATTGGCTTTTCCTATGGACTCAATGTGATCTTTGATCACTAAACCAAAAATAGAGTCTTGAGCTTTTGCCAATGCTTGTCTTAGCATTTTGAGGGGTCCACTTCTTCAGACATTTCCATACCCATATCATCGAACTTCTCTGAAATGATTCTCAAGTAAATATTAGTTCAATGATATATATGTTGTTATTAATTACCAAAACCACCCGGGGATTAGTTGCACTTTCAGAATCCTTCGAGGGTGATTCCTCCGAGTTCACCATGACGATTACATCAAGTAGGTATACAACGATGGTGATTCCTCGGGATTTCCCAATGGTGTTAAGGACACACTGTTACTTTGACCTTACCCCGAGGGGTAACCATGAGTAATGTGGAGTCAGGTTGACCAGGAGGGTACCTGCTAGATTACGCGGCATGGCCGAGCATTCTTAGCCCTTGCCGTAAGTCCGTCAGACGGGGCGACGGGACCATAGATTGTGGATCATTGATCATTTTCGCGCGCTCCCAAGACACAAAGGGTTTCGATATGTGATCTAAGTAGGCCTCTTGCCTTTTTTCACTAACGACCAAATGGGAATAAGTATGGGAACCCTACATCATACGTTTCTTCCGAAAGCTCACTAACGTCAGTGATGGAGGGGCGCCGGTCCAGTGGGCCAGGAACCACATGCGCTTGTATTAGGTGGTGGGTCTACTTCGGGCCACCCTGGCAACGTGCAGAAAGTGTAATGGGATATGGCCCTGAGACCCCTGGGTGCTTAGAATGTTGACCGGCGTGCTAGCCTCTCTGTTGAGCCTAGGTAGGACTATGGTGTTTCGATCAGCCAAGGCCGGTCATGACCTGACTGTGTGCCCGGCCAGAGTTAATCGAGCGTGTTGGGTAAGTTTGTGCACTCTTGCAGGGAAGTTAATCTATTCGAATAGTCGTGTCCATGGTAACGGACGCTCGGAGTTGTATCCTGATCTATACAACTAGAACTGGATACTGGAGATGATAAATGGATATGATGGATCCGGGATCATTTTCTCGCAGGAAGTCGCGGAAGGATATGTGGGCGTGGATGCTACAACATACTTTTTACTTATGTTATGTGACTCTACTCTCTTCTGTTGCCACAAGACACTTCACGATGCTAGTCTTCGATAGACTAGGCCTTTCTCTCTATTATGGCATTTCTGCAGTTCCGTCCAAAGATATAGTACCATTCCTTCGATACTGACGTATACTTAGTATAGATCTGATGTAACTCTTGCGAGTAGTTTGGATGTGTACTCACGGTTGGTTTGCTACCCCTTTTCTCCAATACCCGATTGTTGCGCTCAGATGACGGATCCTAGGAGCCAGCTACCACCACCGAAGACTACTACAACCCCAAGGGTGCCTACTACTACATGGAGGCCGCCGCCGACCAGGAGTAGTTGGGAGCCTCCCAGGCAGGAGGCCTTGCCTTTTCGATCGATGCTAATTTTTTGCTAGCCTTCTTATGGCAACTTGTTTAACTTATGTCTGTACTCAGATATTGTTGGTTCCGCTAACTCCTGTGTATTTGAGCCCTCGAGGCCCGTGCCTTGTAATTTAAACTTGTATGAATTTAATTTGTGTCTATAGTTTTTGTTGTGATATCTTTCCATGAGTCTCTCATCTGCGTGTATGATTAGTGCATGATTAAGTTACGACATCACAACTCCACCAACTCAATGGCATAGAAGGATCATATGCCACTAGTCTTCTAGTTTGGTGCAGTTGACTCTGACCCAGAGGAGATTGAAAATATTAAGAAATGGGGCCTCATGGAAA
The DNA here is from genome assembly GCA_902687465.1 of Secale cereale. Lineage (NCBI taxonomy): Eukaryota > Viridiplantae > Streptophyta > Magnoliopsida > Poales > Poaceae > Secale > Secale cereale. Next base: position 297,761,292 of record LR738710.1, read on the forward strand.
TGGCCCTGAACAAGCTGGCCGCAACGTATGTTGCCCCTGTGCCCATCCCATCTCCCATCCCCAAGCCCGCACCAGCGACCATCCCCGTGGTATTTAAGGGCTGATCGCTGAGCACTATCGTAGAGCTGGAAACCGTGGGCGTCAGCGAGGTCCTCACGGACACGCACGAGCTCATGTACATGCCAGCGCCAGCACCCCCGCCTGTGCTCGTGCACGTCCTTAAACCCACATCATCGCCGGTCCCTGTGCGCTTGCCTACACCCCCGCGCCTATGCCCGTGCACATGCCCCACTCAACATCATGGGACATCGCCATTGAGTGCTACCTAGAGGTACCGCGAGTCGCCATGAATTAGTTTTTTTGGGTTTCATATTATGGGCTTGCTTGAAGACTTGAACAACGACGTCCCGGAGGGCCACAACGCCGCCGCATGAAATAGTTTTTTTGGGTTTAATATTTTGTATCGCAATCGTACGAATGTAAAGTCACAGTGTCTAAATGAAACCTATGGTCTCTCAATGTACAGACTTATCAAATGATCTTTTTTAAAAACATCGATGTCTTTTTAAATTTAAAGGACTCATCACAAACATTTTCCATAGAATGCCTGGATGTAAAGCGAGAGCTATGGTCCTTGCCCAGCATACCAATGTAAAAATTTTTGCGTTATATTTGTGCTTCTCTTCATCACAAATGTTTTAGATAGAACGCGTATGCAAAGCGAGAGCTATGGTCGTTCCCAGCAAGCCACTGGAAAATATTCCGCGCAGGGTTTGTGCATCTATTCATTGGAAATGCTTTAGATAGAACACCTGTATGCAAAGCGAGAGCTATGGTTCTTTCACCACTAAGCCAAGAGAAAATATGGCGCGCTGGATTTGTACATCCGTTCATCGCAAATGATTTTTTATGATGACTCGTGTACAACCACGTACATACAATTTGGTAACATTTGGATTTGTCATATTGGTTATATTGACATTTGTCAAACTGGTAAAATTGGTATTTGTTGATCAAGTAACATTGCCATTTATCAACCTTATAACAATGCCATTTGTCAAAAATTTGCAGCTAAAAATCACTAGCATTGTATAATTTTGCAACTGAAATTCAGTAAGCACATATTTCATTCAAAGATTAAGCAGTCCCTCTTTATACAAAGAGTTCAACTCGATAGTTGAACCGAACAAAAAATTTCTGAATTGTTGGCAACCACTTACTCAAATAGCTAGTTCAACTATATATACTAGCTAATTTTAAGTACGTATTATAGTTCAACCATATCTATAGTCAGTTGAACTGAAAAAATGCCCCTCTATACTAGTACTATGGAGGGCTTTGTACTACTTCCAGCAGCCTGTCCTGTACCGACCGTGTTCAGTAAGAGGCAGAGGAGGAGGAGCCTACCAACGATCTAGAGAACTGGAATCTGGTGCCTGCCGCTGTTGCACCTTTAGCGAGACACACCTCAAACGCCCTTTGCCGCTCCAGATGACCCATCTCGAAGCGGTAGGACTCCTCGTAGATCTCCTCAAAATGCACCTCTACGGCGACGTGTCTTGCGGCCACGGTGGCAGTAAGACTCTTTGCGTGTTTGACCAGGCGCTCCTCCTCCTCCCGCAAGAACTTGATGTAGCGCGCAAGGTCGCTGACACACATGCGGGACTCCACCTCCACCTTATGTCTTTGGGCGCTGGTGGTGGAGCGGGTGATGACCCCAATGGTCGACGGTGGGCTGGTGGCCATGACAACCGACAGTGGGGTGGCAGCCACGGCGGCCACCTCCCGCCTTCAGGCCGCGGTGACGGAGTGGATGATGGCCCTGGCTTTTGACGATGGTGTGGCGGCGAAGAAGGCCAGGTACAGCTGCCGACGGGCCATGGCGGTAGATCGTGTGCTGGGTGGTGCGTGCACACCCAAAAGGGAAGTGATGTGCAGTACACAATACCGGGGACTGCACCACCACCACGGTGTAGCCTCCCAGTTGGATCTGTCCTCTGATGACGGTGGAGTGGCTGAGAGACGACGACAGACCGATGCTATTGATGAGTGTGGGAGAAGCAGAGGAGGTAAGCTAAGGGGAGGGAGGGGAAAATGCGACGCATGACTTGACGGCGTGAGTGTTTATATAGGAGGACGGTAGGCATTGGGGTTTAGGGGATTTCATCGAGTCTGGTGGGAAGCTTGCATGCCTGTGTGCAGGAACCTATGTGGTTGCGTGGGAATGGCCTAACCGATGATTCATTGGTGCCAGTTCGAGTCACCGTTCGGCCAAGAGAACGCATGTGCGGTGCTCGGGCTTGCGCACGAAGCCTTCTACGCTAGGGGGGTTACAAGACATGCTCTAGGAGGACAAAATGACACATACAAATACAATTAATAAAAAACATTTGCGATTTAATTATGTAGCACACAACTGCTCTCTTCGCAGTGTCGCAAACAACTATTCGACTACCGTGTCATGCGGAATGTGACTTAGTTTCACATCATGCCCCTGGCTCGCAACTACTGGACATCTTGTAGACAACCATTCATTTGTGTGTTTGACTACTCTATGCATGTGGTTTCTCATGGTTGAGGCAGTCGTGGTGCGCTCTGCTCATGTTCCTCCTCGCATGCTCTGCTCCCATCTAACCAAGCACGCTTCTAGCATTTGTGGCTGGCGCACGATCACGTGTGTCGCGGGATAACCACGACCACCTATGGGAGAGAGATCCCTTTTGGTTCGGCAAGGGGATGATCATGTTGCACAAAGAGCGGAGTAGCGTCGAGCAGCACGTCGGGGACCACACGAGCAGTTTTTACCCAGGTTCGGGCTGTAGCGAGGCGTAAAGCCGTACTCCTGCTTTGGTGGGTTCATGGTGGAAAGGTGGAAAATGGGCATGCCACTCTTGCCCAGCAAGGTGGCCTCGGGGTGATAGTGGTCGCTTATATCAGTGTGTACGGGTTCGGATGGCCGAATCCTTTCTATGATTGCCATGGGCCTCCTTTTATAGGTTAAGGGGTCACCATAGTGGCAAATCAGTCTTTCCAAGCTGGTTAGATAGCAAATAGTGCTTACATACCTAACTTTGCTGCTGACAGAGTGCATTAAATGTACCGCTTAGTGTCACATCATAGCTCGTCCGGCCAGCCTTGCTCGCTTGTTTTCCCAGCTGCGTTCCTGTTTGTTTGACACATCTCTAAACGGGTGTCATTTGTGTTTCTCGTGGTAGGAAATAGCTGCCACGTATCCAGGGGCACCCACTAAGCCACCTTGAAGCTTGACACTGCATTGGTTGGCGATGGGCGTTGCTATGAGGTGGAGTTTTACTTCTGCATGCCTCGTCAAGCCTGTCGGGGTGATCCTGGTGACTTGCTGCCGGCCGATTCCAGCTCCCCGCCAGGATCACATGCCCGGCAAGGATGGTTTCCCTTCTGGTGGTGTCTCTCACCTTGGTCGTCTTAATCTACTTGACCAGCTTGCTGACACATCAAGGAGCTATTCTCTTCGTGTCTTTGTCTGGTACTTGGTGCTGCAAACTTGCCCTCGAGCCTATGCACAGTTTGGTGCAATGGGCCCAGGGTCTGTTGTGTCGACGTCCTGGGAACCAGGGTACCCAGACTTGCCTGCTTGCGACCCACGGCATGGCACCTTCACCGACCTGGTACGACCCATCTTCAGCATCGACGCTCAAGACCCTCGCGAGGGGCCAAGCCTTGCAAGGCGGACGACACCAAGGCCTCCGGAAGGAGCAATCTCACTAGGCTGGCTCTTAAGGAGCGGAGATATCTATGCAAGCCCCTACCTCATGTAGTTCAGATGACGCAAGCCATGACGACTATGGCCAGGCGGGGCCAAGGGGCGCAGTACAGCAGGATTCCCCTTTGGTGCTAAAGAAGCAAGCACAAGCGCGGAGTCTCAAGGAATCAACTAAACGTTTCTATTTCCATGCAACACGACTAGGATCGCCAGGACGACAGGACGAAGGTCATCGCCGAGCCCACCATGCCGTCACGGCCAGAAGCTTTGCAGGAAAAGATCACCTTCCTGTTCAACGAGCTAGATCGTGAGAACGGCGAGTAGGCAGACAGGGGAAGTTGAGTTCTTTGCACGCACCCCAGTGTTCAAATCTAACAAGGGTTTTGCGAAACCCTGAATCCGACATTTGGCGCGCTAGGTAGGGGTGCGTTAGAGTCTCTCCTCTTTCGTTGGGTTCACCTCAATGTCTCCATGGCAGATGCTTGTCGAGTTCGTGCTTAGCGTCGGATTTCCCTCGCCGCCCACGTGACCCAGCCAACACCTCCTGGCGACGGCATTCTCCGCCGTTCCCCGTCATCGGCGGCAGATACCGCCACCGGCCCCGCGGCCCATGAGCAACGAGATTTGTCGCTGCCGCTTTCCGCACAGCGCGCGGTCGCACCACTACCCCATCACTAACTCTCGCGGCTGCTTCGTCCTCCCATGCCCGTCGTGGACCGGCAAACTCGCAGGCCGCACATCTCATGGCGCATGAGCTCCCGCGCTACCGCCTGGCCGATGACCTCTACGAGGACTGGTTGGACCACATCGTCGAGCTTGTCAGCACCGCAGGAGAAGCTCCAGCATCGTCTAGCTCACTGCCTCCTCTACCCCCTCAAGTGGGCGACATGGCCCACGGCGCACCTCCTCCTCCTCTCTGGCGTGACGTCGTCCTTGAGCCAAGCCGTGAGGCTCCCGAGAACGACCAGCCCCGCAACATGCCCGCACGCGATGAAGAAAGCTGCCAGGTGGTGCAGCAGCCCCAAGGCCAGGTGCGTGCACTCCCGGTGCCGCATCATCAAGGTTGCGTGCCACCTCACGCAGTGGCACGTGAACACTCTGATCAGGCTCCACCTCCATGGCGGGCACCTGGAAGTGCAGCGGGCTGCCGGGCGTTCACCCTGGAGCTGCGTTGCGTCGTTTGGCCCGGCAAGTTGAAGCCAGACCTGCCCCCACGCTACGATGGAACACCTAACCCTGCTGAGTTCCTGCAGCTCTACGAGCTGAGCATCAAGGCGGCTAGTGGCGACAAGAAGGTTATGGCCAATTGGTTCCCCATGGCTCTCAAGGATAGTGCGCGTTCGTAGCTCCTGAACCTCCCAGCGGAGTCAATTTCTTCCTGGGAGGAGCTTCGCGAATGGTTCATCTCCAAATTCGAAGGGACTCGTGACCGCGCCCCTGCGGTAGGCGACCTGCAGCATATCAAGCAGTAGCTAGGGCAAACCCTGCGCAAGTACATCCAGCGTTTTACCAATGTTCTCATCAAGATTCCCAAGGTGTCATACGAGGCCATCATCTCCGCATTCACTGATTGTGTCCGAGACATCAGGATGAAGGAGGAGCTCGCCATCCATGTGGACATGTGCTCGGCTCTGGAGATGTTCAATATGCCAACCAAGTGCGCAAGGGCAGAAGATGGTCGCCTCTCGCTCATCGAGCTCCCGGAGGCCGACCCAGAAGACAAGAAGGCCAAGACCAATGATGTGAAGCGCTAGGGACCAGCTGTGCTCGCAGCCGAGCTTGAGATGAAGTGTGGTTGCGACCACCCTGAGTCCTCCATGGGCAGCCGCCCATTCCGCATCTTCCATAATGTGCACAACCACAACACCAACGACTGCCAGGAGCTCAGGGCCATTTGAAACGGGCGCCTCGGTCGTCGCCCTGAGCGCGGTGACCGAGACTACAGCTGCGGAGGTGGTCGTGGTGGAGGACGCTGGGAGAAACGTGACTCTCACCAAGGCTGGCACGATCAGCCTCATGAGGACAACTCGCAGGGACAGTCTCGTGAGGGCCATTGGAGGGATCAGCCTCATGAGGGTCCTTGGAGGGACGAGCCTCATGAGGACCGCCCTCAGGGCAACGCTGGCCTTCCTCCACTGGCACCACCACCAAGAAGGAACGACGACCGCCACAAAGATGATGGGGCTGGGAGCTTTCAAGAGCCTTGTGCCATCGCTTGCATCTTGGGCGAGGCTCAGTCCCCGGCATCCCATCGCGCCTTTAAGCATTTTGCTCATGAAGTGAACGCAGTCCTCCCCAAGATCGAAGCAACGCGTTCACTCAAGTGGTACAAGTACGCTGTCACCTTCGACTCAGCTGACCAGCTCAAGTGCGCGGCTGCAGTCGGCGCCCTCCCGCTGCTCTGCTCGCCTAGCATCAGCAACTTTCTCGTCACCAAGACACTCATCGATGGCGGTGCGGGACTCAATGTCCTCTCTATCGAGACCTTCGACATGCTCCAAGTGCCATATGACCAGCTTCAGCCTACTAGGCTCCACCACCCCGATAGGGCAGTTCTGCCTCCCTATCACCTTTGGTGACTGCAAGAACTACCACACCGAGCTCATCAACTTCGACATCGCCCACATCCGTCACCCATACAATGCAATCCTCGGGTATCCAGCCTTGGCCAAGTTCATGGCGGCGACACACCATGCCTACAACGTCATCAAGATGCTAGGAAACGGCGGCATCATCACAGTCGCCTGCAATGAGAAGGATGCGGTGTGCTCCCTCGAGCGCGCCTACCAAGCTGCGGCGGTCGACTACCCAGATGCCGAGGGCTTTGCCTACCCACCTCAGGCTGTCCCAAAGAAGAAGAAGCAGCTGCTCACCCTGGGGCCTCAGGAGGGCGGGGCGCTCGACGGTCATGCCTCAGGACCTGCACTCATGGACAGGGCGCGTTCCCCTCTCGCATAGGAAGGCGTGCCCGGCACCCCTCTCAGGCTGGACTCGGGGGATCCCCTATGGAGGGCCTCTGACCTGGCCAATGTCACGAGGGAGGCGCTCGGGCATCATGTGGAGGCGTGCTTCAACACGTGCTTCCGCAAAGAGAGAACAGGGCGCGAGGCGCCAAGTGCTCAGGAGTTCATCACCAAGGCGATCAAGTATCTTCAGGAAGCAAGGGCGATGCGAGGCGAGAGTCGCCCTGCACCACCAAGCACTGCTCCGTCTAGCGATGAGGGTAGGGGGCTACGCGTCTGCGTCAACATCCCAGGGCTCAACTAAGCCGCATCTCAAGGGGTCTTCTAGCCGTCCCATGTGGGCCAGTGCGAGGGTCCCCCTCACAGCTACGTTCGCATGCCTTTCGGCTTGCCGAACATCGCTACCCTTCACCAGCACCACATGCGGAGCGTCTTAAGAGCTCGCGATGCCAGACACCAGGAGATCCTGGCGGAGGAGGCATCGACCCTTCTTGAGCCTCCTAGACCTCAGGAGCCTTGCGGAACCCCAGAGCCAAGCGACTAATGAGGAGCGACTTCACCGGTACGCATCTTCAGCTACCCCAACACTTCTCCCGCAATGGTGCTAGGTGAAACTTTTTGGTTTGTTCAGTTGGGGGCGCCCCTCGGGCTGCATCATCCCCAAGCTGTGTCGGTCCGTCCCTACGGCATGTATCATTTTTTATCTATCAGAACTTGCCTTAACTTGAGCTGCTTTATGGTTCTCACCTGCCTGTCTGGTGCTTCGTCGCCATGAACGTTGTGCGCCCTTGCAAACCCGCCCTCGACCGCATCATGATTAATGATGGGCATGGCGTCTGTGCTCGGGTCCGTCCCTGTAGTGTTGCTAAACCCAAGTGGTTGAGCTCTGGCTCACGGGCCAGCTCCCTTGCACGTCACCTCCCATGGTCCTTGGTGCATTGTTCTCGCATGAGATAATCGGGAACGGATGTGTAAGGGCACACGACCCGGTGCCTCGCCACCGCGGGAGCCACGCGCTGGTTGTCTTTCTTTCGGACCTTCGCGGAGAAGACTAGTAACGACGTCTGTGCTCGGATCCATCCTTGCAGCGTCGACAAACCCAACGGGTGAGCTCTGTTTGGCGGGCCGGTCCCATTCATGTCACCTCCTTGGGTCGTTGGTGTTTGGCCTTCTCATGCGATATCCACAGGAGATTCACTAGGCGCAGGTTGCCTAACCATCTAGCAGGACCCCCCCATCACTGCGAGTGTTCCATGTCAAATCCAGGCGCAACCCGCCTTGAGGTAGGGCCTGGTTAGTCCCGCGCTGGCTCACGAGGGCCCATATACACATCCTCCAGTCCTGTCGTGCAAGCCACGTGTCAGGACGGGGCTGTACACGCCCTGGGGGCCTCCACATGGAGGGAGCCCCCACCCATGCACAAGTGGAATCCCCATGCTCCCCGCTGTTGGACGACACTATCGAGGATCAGCTATGCCCATGCGAGAGCGGAAGCAGCATGCTCCGCCTGGTGAATAAACAACTGAGGGCGGCCTCACGGCTGCAGCAAGCTCATGAGAGACACCAGGCTTGCTGCTCAACCTCACCGCGCTGCTTTCCCTGATGGTAGCGCGAGGGGGCTGGGTACAAAGGCTACGCCCAGGTCTCACCTGGCGTATGCCACATCGCCTGGTCCATCGGACCTGGTCTTCGCGCGCCCCTCCTGACAAAAGCCCAACGAGGAAAGGTATGGAGGCCCGTTCGTACGTCAAGGGGGATCCCTGGGCATCGCGACCTAGGGGCCTAACTGGTCACGTAGCCTTTCACCCCTTTGTATCGTCCTGGTGATCCGGACGCCCCAATGGCGGTTGAGGTACGCGCGAGGCCGGGCCCTGCCGACGTAGAACATTAGAGCCTACACCCGCATCTCCTTCCGGAGGGCTGTTTGTATGTCAAGGGGGACACCTGGGCATCACGACCTATGGCCAAACTGGTCACGTAGCCCCTCACCCCTTGGTCTCGTCCTGGTGATCCGGACGCCCCAATGGTGGTTGAGGTATGTGCGGGGCCGGCCCTGCCGACGCAGAACACTAAAGCAAATGGAAAGGAAAATGCGAAATCCTAGCAAATTATTACAAAGCATATTGTTCCCTAAAAATTCAAAGCATGTGTTCTTACGCCTCCATGAGGCACAGAAAATGTTGCAAGATGAAACGGGAAGAAGCAGCGCCTTTGTCCCCCTTTTCAGCCTTGGACACCGCCGTCGCCTGCCTGAGGTGACCCGTCGCCATCAGCGCCATCGCCGCCTCCACTGTTGGCTCGTGCTGCCGCAGCGGCAGGGTCGACGCAAAGGAACTGCTGCAGCAAGGCTTTCACCTGCTGCTTCACGCCCTCGGTGGAAGCACCTTGGAGCTCAGAGGCCACGGGCTCAAGCAGGGCGCCAAGGTCGAATTTGGGGTCCCGAAGGTGGAGATGGTTGTAGATGCGCATCACGAACAAGCTGGAAAGCTCGCGAGCTTCCGCCTGCACCAAGGGTCCCAACCAGGCGACGCTGCCCTCGAACGTCGTGGTAAGTTTGGGGAGTAGTCCGTCGGGGCCTTCCTTGTAAGTTTGGGGAGCACTCCGGCGGGGCCTTCCTCCGTTGTCGCCAGCGGCTTCTCATACCCTCCCTCGTAAAGGGACTGCAGGGAGGTATGGGATCTGTGCTCGAGGGAGACGAAGGCGTCGCATCCCGTAGCAGCCACCTTCTTAGCCGCGGTGTAGGATGCTTGGGCCGCCTCCACCTTCTACTTGAGCTCCACTAGGCGGCTGCGCTCCGAGGCCTTCTCTTGGGCCACCTGCTTCAACTCAGCATCACGGTTGGTGACCGCAGCTTCCTGTGCCTTCACCTCCTCCTGCTTCTCAAGACAACGAACGCGATCGGCGTGCTCATCACGGAGGGTCTTCAGCTGGGCTTTCAGTGCACGACAGTGGTTTTTGGCGGCCGATGCATCGGCCAACGCGATGTCGCGGGTAGCTGTGATAACCAACAAGTGTAGGGGATCGCAACAGTTTTCGAGGGTAAAGTATTCAACCCAAATTTATTGATTCGACACAAGGGGAGCCAAAGAATACTCTTAAGTATTAGCAGCTAAGTTGTCAATTCAACCGCACCAGGAAAACTTAGTATCTGCAGCAAGGTAAATTAGTAGCAAGGTAATATGAAAGTAACGGTAATGGTAGCAAAAGTAGCGATAATAGTTTTGTAGTGATTGTAACAATAGCAGCTGGGAAGTAAATAAACAATAAGCAATATGTGAAAAGCTCGTAGGCATTGGATCAGTGATGGATAATTATGTCGGATGCGATTCCTCATGTAATAGTTATAACATAGGGTGACACAGAACTAGCTCCAGTTCATCAATGTAATGTAGGCATGTATTCCGAATATAGTCATACGTGCTTACGGGAACGAACTTGCATGACATCTTTTGTCCTACCCTCCCGTGGCAGTGGGGTCCTAGTAGAAACTAAGGGATATTAAGGCCTCCTTTTAATAGAGTATCGGACCAAAGCATTAACACATAGTGAATACATGAACTCCTCAAACTACGGTCATCACCGGGAGTGGTCTCGATTATTGTCACTTCAGGGTTGCCGGATCATAACACATAGTTGGTGACTATTGACTTGCAAGATAGGATCAAGAACACACATATATTCATGAAAACATAATAGGTTCAGATCTGAAATCATGGCACTTGGGCCCTAGTGACAAGCATTAAGCATAGCAAAGTCATAGCAACATCAATCTTAGAACATATTGCATACTAGGGATCAAACCCTAACAAAACTAACTCGATTACATGGTAAATCTCATCCAACCCTTCACCGTCCAGCAAGCCTACGATGGGATTACTCACGCACGGCAGTGAGCATCATGGAATTGGTGATGGTGGAAGGTTGACGATGATGATGGCGACGACCTCCCCTCTTCGGAGCCCCGAACGGACTCCAAATCAGCCCTCCTGAGGGAAATGAGGGCTTGGCGGTGGCTCCGTATCGTAAAACGCGATAATTCCTTCTCCTTGATTTTTCTCCCCAAAAGTGAATATATGGAGTCGAGGGAGATGTCGGTGGACCAAGAGGGGGCCCACGGGGCAGGGGGCACGCCCAAGGGGGTGCCCCCACCCTTGTGGACTTGGTGTGGGCCCCCTGGTCTGGTTCTTTCCACAGATATTTTTTATAAATTCCAAAATAATTCTCTGTTGAATTTCAGGCCATTCGGAGAATTTTATTTCTGCACAAAACACCATGGCAGTTCTGCTGAAAACACCGTCAGTCTGGGTTAGTTCCATTCAAATCATGCAAGTTAGAGTCCAAAACAAGGGCAAAAGTGTTTGGAAAAGTAGATACGTTGGAGACGTATCAACTCCACCAAGCTTAAACATTTGCTTGTCCTCAAGCAATTCAGTTGATATACTGAAAGTGATAAAGAAAAACTTTGACAAACTCTGTTTTCTCTTGTTGTTGTTAATATGTAAAGCCGACATTCAAGTTTTCAGCAAAGATAATGAACCAACCATATTCACAATAAATCTCAGGTCTCATGTCTACTCATATTAATGGCATAATCAACTGACGAGTAATAATAATAAATCTTCGGATGACAATACTTTCTCAAAACAATCCTAATAGGATATAACAAGATGGTATCTCACTAGCCCTTTCTGAGACCGCAAAACATAAATGCAGAGCACCTTTGAAGATCAAGGACTGCTAGACATTGTAATTCATGGTAAAAGAGATACAGTCACAATCATACTCAATGCAAATTAATAGCAACACATGCAAATGACAACGGTGCTCTCCAACTGGTGCTCTCTAATAAGAGGATGAAGATCAACATAAAAGTAAATAGATAGGCCCTTCGCAAAGGGAAGTAGGGATTTGTAGAGGTTCCAGAGCTCAATTTTGAAATAGAGATGAATAATATTTTGAGCGATATACTTTCACTGTCAACATAGCAACCAAGAATCTCAATATCTTCCATGCTACACACATTATAGGAAGTTCCCAAACAGAACGGTAAAGTTTATACTCCCCCAACCAACAACAAGGACACTCCACGGCCATCCGAATCCACGGGGTACCGTCCAAACAAGGAACAACCCTGGGGGAGTTTTGTATAATTATTATGATTTGAGCATGGGACTGGGCATCCCGATTGCCAGCCATTTTCTCAAGAATGATGAGCGGAGTCCGCTCATCGTGAGAATAACCCACCTAGCATGGAATATATAGACAACCCTAGTTGATACATGAGCTGTTCGAGCATACAAAATAGAATTTCATTTGAAGGTTTAGAATTTGGCACATACAAATTTACTTGGAACAAAAGGTAGATACCGCATATAGGAAGGTATTGTGGACTCGTATGGAATAATTTTGGGGTTTATGGAAGTGGATGCACAAGAAGTATTCCCACTTAGTACAGGTGAAGGCTAGAAAGAGATTGGGAAGCGACCAACTAGAGAGCGACAACAGTCATGAACATGCATTAAAATTAACTAACAATGAGTGCAAGCATGAGTAGGATATAAATCACCATGAACATAAATATCATGGAGGCTATGTTGATTTTGTTTCAACTACATGCGTGAACATGTGCCAAGTCAAACCAGTTGAATCGTTCAAAGGAGGATACCACCCTATCATACCACACCACAACCATTTTAATATCATGTTGGCACGCAAGATAGACCATTATAAACTCTTAGCTAAATAAGCATGGCATGAGCAGCTATGATCTCTAATTCTCATTGCAAACATGATTCATTCATAACAAGCTGAATTAGGAACGATGAACTATCATATTTACAAAAACAAGAGAGGTCGAGTTCATACCAGCTTTTCTCATCTCAATCAATTCATCATATATCGTCATTATTGCCTTTCACCCGCGCGACCGAACGATGTGGATAATAATAATAGTGCACCTGCATTGGACTAAGCTGGAATCTGGAAGCATCTAATACAAGAGAGAAGACAAAGTAATATGGCTCATGGTTAAATAAACAGTAATGCATATAAAAGCCACTAAGCATTTTCATCATGGGCTTCTCCTCTTGACCCCCAAAGAAAAGAAACTATTTACACGGCAAAGCTCCCAACAAGCAAAAAGAAGAACGGGAAATATTTTTGGGTTTTCTAATGATTACTACTACTACAGGCAAGGAAAGTAAACTAGCTAAAAGCTACAACTATTTTTTTTGTTTTTCTTAAGGATTTTCTAACACACAAGAAAAAGATTAAGAAAAGAAATGAAACTAGCATGGATAGTACAATGGAAAAATGTGAGCACCGACTACTAGAATAAGTGTGTGAACATGAGTGTAATGTCAGTGAGAAATACGTACTCCCCCAAGTTTAGGCTTTTGGCCTAAGTTGGTCTACGGCCATGGATCAAAGCTACTCTCTCCGGTGCATGGAGGAGCGTCCTCTGGATGCCACTGGTTGGCAATCTCATCCGGATCCCATCGATAAACCGACTGCCAATAAGGGTCAAGTGGTGGTTCCGACTCTGGCTCTGAAGCTTGTGCCTGGCTCCAGTACTTATAGAAGGCATCTGGCAAAATGAGGTACGTGCCTAAAAATAGATCAAACAGAGATGGTGCAGGCAAGGTAATAATCTCACAATATTTTTCATCAATCCTCAATTTATACTTAAGCAACTTCTTCTTGTCTTTAACAATAAAATCATGTGCTATCTTACTCTTATAATCTAGAAAAAACGGGGTCACCAACTTTTCTACCTTCTCATGATGCCTAATAGGTATTCTAAAGTGTTCAGCAAGGCGTGAAGCAAAGATGCCTCCAAAGATGGGACCCTTTGTGCGGTTCAAACTTAATCGTATAGCAACAACAGCACCCAAGCTAAAAGTTGTTTCTTGAAACAAAGCATGGCGCAAAATGAGAATACCAGGGGCACTTAGATTCCCACTGTTCCCGCGACCAATTAAGCATCTACTTGCAAATATAGCAAAGTAGCGTAGAACAGGAAAATGCATACTAGTAATCCTTGCCCCTGAAACTTGCCTCATTTCCCCTACAACTATCATATCAATAAACCCCTCAATATCTTTACGATGTGGTTCCTCGAGACTACCAGCAAAGGGTATCTTACATACTTGACAAAATTGATAGAACGACATCTCCTTAACCTCATCATATAAATGAAACTCCACTGAAGGTGGTGATTTCTTAGCATGAAAATGAAAGTTTTGTGTGAAAATATTAGTGAGAAAGAAATACTATTCACGCTGGTCATGGAGGAAGTCGGTGAGGCCTGCATTCTCCACCAAATAATAAAAGTCTTTATAAATCTTGGCGGCTTCCGAAAACTCATTGCAAGGCCATTCACACGGTCGAACTTCCGTAGTACGAGGAAGATTGTATTTGGGCTTCTTATTCTCTTCCTTCTGCTTATCCTTTGAACTTTGACTGGAAGAGCCTCTCAACAATCTCCTCGTCATTTTCTTCCTCTGAAAATTTCTTACATTTTTAGAGACTCAAAATAAAATTGAACCAAACTCAACAAGATTGATAGCAACTACTCCTACAAGTGCCTAGAGACTATATCATGCATTAGAACTACTTGGAACCAAATAAATTTGACATGCAAGCTCAAGAACAGGGTCACCTAAGAAGCAAAAATTTGCAATAAATAAAGCACTAGAACAAATACTAATTGGACCAATGGAGGAGTCACATACCAAGGAACAATCTCCCCAAACAGTTTTGTGAATGGAGCTTTGAGCAAGGAGATCGAAAATGGCAGCAAGATGAGCTAGAACTCGTGCTTGAGCTGGATAGTAATTTCTTTGGGAGGAAGAAGGAGTGTGTGTGTGCTGGAGTAAGTGGAGGGGGGCCACGTGGGGCCCACGAGGCTAGGGGCGCGCCTAGGGTGGCGCTCTGCACCATCGTGGCCAGGTGCTGGCTCCCCCTGCTATGTTCTCAGTGCCAAATATTCTTAAATATTCTGGAAAAAAATCATATTTCATTTTCGGGGCATTTGGAGAACTTTTATTTTTGGGGTATTTTTTATTGCATGGATAACTATGAAAACAGACAGAAAATACCATTTTTCTTTATTTAATCTAATTTATAGAAAGTAAAAGGAGGGTACAAAGAGTTGTGCTTCCTATATTCAACCATCTCATGCTCATCAAAGGAATCCATTAACAAGGTTGATCAGGTCTTGTTAATAAACTCTTTCCGAATAACATGAAACCGGAGAATTTTTGAATAACACAAGGTTACCTCAATAGGGATATGTATGTCCCCAACAATAAGAATATCATATTTATTCTTGATAGTAGGAAGAGGAAATTCAAAACCTCCAATAGTAATTGTAGAAATTTTTTCAATAGAATGGATACTGTGGACCTGAGGTTGTTTCCTCGGAAAGTTTGCCGTATGCTTATTACCATTAACATGAAAAGTGACATTGCCTTTGTTGCAATCTATAATAGCCCCTCCAGTATTCAAAAAAAGTTCTACCAAGGATAATAGACATACTATCGTCCTCGGGAATATCAAGGATAACAAAGTCCGTTAAAATAGTAACATTTGCAACCACAACAGGCACATCCTCGGCAAATACTGACAGGTATAGCAGTTGACTTACCAGCCATTTGCAAAGATATTTCAGTAGGTGTCAACTTATTCAATTCTATTCTACGATATAAAGAGAGAGGCATAACACTAACACCAGCTCCAAGATCACACAAAGCAGTTTTAACATAGTTTCTTTTAATAGAGCAAGGTATAGTGGGTACTCCTGGATCTCCAAGTTTCTTTGGTATTCCACCCTTAAAAGTATAATTGGCAAGCATGGTGGATATTTCAACTTCAGGTATCTTTCTTTTATTGTAAATAATATCTTTCATATACTTAGCATAAGGATTTGTTTTAAGCATATCAGTCAAACGTATACGCAAAAAGATAGGTCTAATCATTTCAGCAAAGCGCTCAAAATCCTCATCATCCTTTTTCTTGGATGGTTTAGGAGGAAAAGGCATGGGTTTCGGAACCCATGGTTCTCTTTCCTTGTCGTGCTTCCTAGCAAAAAAGTCTCTCTTATCATAACGTTGATTCTTTGATTGTGGGTATCAAGATCAACAACCGGTTCAATCTCTACATCATTATCATTGCTAGGTTGAGCATCATCATAAACATCATCATTAACATTATCACTAGATTCATGTTCATTACCATATTGTGTCTCAGCATCAGAGACAGAGATATCATTGGGATTCTCAAGTGTGTCAGCTACAGGTTCACTAGAAGCATGCAAAGTCATATCATTTTTCTATTTCTTCTTCTTAGAAGAACTAGGTGCATCTAAATTAGCTCGCTGAGAATCTTGCTCAATTCTCTTAGGGTGGCCTTCAGGATAAAGAAGTTCCTGATTCATTTTACCACCTCTAGTCACAACTCTAATAGGATTATCATTTTTCTTACTATTTAATTCCTTGGGCAAATCATTTTGTGCTTTAAGTACTTGCTCTACTTGAGTGGTAACCATAGAAGCATGTTTCTAATGAGTTTCAATTCACCTTTAACTCTAGACATATAATCACTCAAGCGTTCAATCATAAAAGCATTACGTTGCAATTGTCTACCAACATAAGCATTGAAGTTTTCTTGTTTTACAAGGAAGTTGTCAAACTCATCTAAGCATTGGCTAGCAGAATTATAACGAGGAATATCACCTTCATATAATCTATAAAGAGAATTTACCTTTACTACCTGTGCGGGGTTATCATGACCATGTAATTCGTTAATAGACGGTAAATTCTTAACATCTTCATCTTTAATACCTTTTTCTTTCATAGATTTCTTTGCCTCTTGCATATCTTCAGGACTGAGAAATAGAACACCCTTTTCTTTGGAGTTGTCTTAGGGGCTGGTTTAGGAAGTGTCCAATTATTTTCATTGGTCAACATATTATTTAACAGAAATTCAGCTTGATCAACTGTTCTTTCCCTAAAAACACAACCAGCACAACTATCGAGGTGGTCTCTTGAAGCATCGTTTAGTCCATTATAAAAGACATCAAGTATTTCATTCCTCTGAAGAGGAAGATTAGGCAAATCATTAAGTAATTGGAGAAGCCTCCCCCAAGCTTGTGGGAGTCTCTCTTCTTCAATTTGCACAAAATCATATATTTCCCGTAAGGTAGCTTGTTTCTTATGAGCGGGAAAATATTTAGCAGAGAAGTAATAAATCATATCATGGGGACTACGCACACAACTAGAATCAAGATAATTGAACCATGTCTTAGCATCACCCTTTAACGAGAACGGAAATAACCTAAGGATATAGTAATAACGAATTTTTTCCTCGTTGGTGAATAGGGTGGCTATATCATTCAACTTAGTAAGTTGTGCCATAATAGTTTCAGATTCATGGCCACGGAAAGGATCAGATTCAACCAAAGTAATTAACTCAGGATCAACAGATAAATCATAATCCTTATCAGTAACAAAGATAGGTGAAGTAGCAAAAGCAGGGTCATATTTCATTCTAGCATTCATAGACTTTTCTTTCATCTTAGCTAATAATTTCTTATGATCATATTTATCGTTGCAAGCAAGAAAGTCTCTAGCAGTTTCTTCATCCATAACATAACCCTCAGGAATAGCAGGAAATTCATATTTAGGAGGAGAATCTTTATCATCACTTTCATCAATATTATTAGTTTCAATATTTGCATTCTCCCTAACCTTAGAAATTTGTCCATCAAGAAATTCACCTAGTGGCACAGTATTATCAAGCATAGAAGTAGTTTCATCATACATAGCAGAAGTGGCATCATCAAGAACATGCGACATATCAGATTCAATAGTAGGAGTAGGTGTCGCAAGTTTACTCATAATAGAGGGTGAATCAAGTGCAGAGCTAGATGGTAGTTCCTTACCTCCCCTCGTAGTTGAGGGATAAATCTTGGTTTTTGTGTCTTTCAAGTTCTTCATAGTGATCAACAGATATAAATCCCAAGTGACTTAAAGAATATAGCTATGCTCCCCGGCAACGGCGCCAGAAAATAGTCTTGATAACCCACAGGTGTAGGGATCGCAACAGTTTTCGAGGGTAAATTATTCAACCCAAATTTATTTATTCGACACAAGGGGAGCCAAAGAATACTCTCAAGTATTAGCAGCTGAGTGGTCAATTCAACCGCACCTGGAAAACTTAGTATCTGCAGCAAGGTAATTTAGTAGCAAGGTAATATGAAAGTAACGGTAACGGTAGCAAAAGTAGCGATAGTAGTTTTGTAGTGATTGTAATAGTAGCAGCAGAAAAGTAAATAAACAACAAGCAATATGTGAAAAGCTCGTAGGCATTGGATCTGTGATGGAAAATTATGTCATATGCGATTGCTCATGTAATAGTTATAACATAGGGTGACACAGAACTAGCTCCAGTTCATCAATGTAATGTAGGCATGTATTCCGAATATAGTCATACGTGCTTATGGGAAAGAACTTGCATGACATCTTTTGTCCTACCCTCCCGTGGCAGCGGGGTCCTAGTGGAAACTAAGGGATATTAAGGCCTCCTTTTCATAGAGTACCGGACCAAAGCATTAACACATAGTGAACACATGAAGTCCTCAAACTACGGTCATCACCGGGAGTGATCCCGATTATTGTCACTTTGGGGTTGCCGGATCATAACACATAGTAGGTGACTATTGACATGCAAGATAGGATCAAGAACACACATATATTCATGAAAACATAATAGGTTCAGATCTGAAATCATGGCACTCGGGCCCTAGTGACAAGCATTAAGCATAGCAAAGTCATAGCAATATCAATCTTAGAACATAGTGGATACTAGGGATCAAACCCTAACAAAACTAACTCGATTACGTGGTATATCTCATCCAACCCATCACCGTCCAGCAAGCCTATGATGGGATTACTCACGCACGGTGCTGAGCATCATGGAATTGGTGATGGAGTAAGGTTGATGATGATGATGGTCACGATCTCCCCTCTTCGAAGCCTCGAACGGAATCCAGATCAGCCCTCCCGAGAGAGATTAGGGCTTGGCGGCAGCTCTCTATCGTAAAATGCGATAATTCCTTCTCCTTGATATTTTCTTCCCAAAAGTGAATATATGGAATCGGGGGAGATGTCGGTGGAGCAACAGGGGGCCCACGAGGGAGGGGGCGCGCCGAGGGGGGCGCCCCCCCACCCTCGTGGACAGGGTGTGGCCCCCCTGGTCTAGTTATTTCTACATATATTTTTTATAAATTCCAAAATAAATCTCCATTGAATTTCAGGTCATTCCGAGAACTTTTATTTCTGCACAAAAATAACACCATGCCAGTTCTTCTGAAAACAGCGTCAGTCCGAGTTAGTTCCATTCAAATCATGCAAGTTAGAGTCCAAAACAATGGCAAAAGTGTTTGGAAAAGTAGATACGTTGGAGACGTATCAAGCTGCGGACACACCGGCCACTCCTTTCGATGCGACTCACTTGACGTTAAAAGGGGGCTCCTGAGCATCGCGCCTCAGGGGCTCCCACTGGCCCTTGAGCCCTCACCCCTGGCCTTGACCACGGTACAGTGACCTGGCATACCAGCGGCGGCTGAGCCTCACTCGAGGGTCGGGATCTGAGGACGTAGAGCACCTATTTGAGCTAAGGGGGGATAGACCGGAGCGAGCCCCGCCAAGGGGCGCTATTGTAAGGACACGGCCAGGCTCCGTCCAAGGATATCGCCACAAGATAAGTCACCCGTTGCGCGTCAGCTAGAAGCTCATGATCTCGTTCGGGAAATGTTGTTTTCCTTTTCAGCATCGGAGCCGCTTGCACGCTAAAGGGGACCTCCCGAGCATCGCGTCTCGGGGGCTCTTACTGGATCTCGGGCCTCTCACCTCTTGGACTTGACCACGGCATTGCAACTTGGCATACCAGTGACCGCTGAAGCCTACCTAGGGACTGGGTCCTATCGGCGTAGAGCACCAAGCTATAGCGAGAGCGAAAAAGAGCACAATGCCCAAGCGAGATATGCAATCACAAAACTAGACAAGGTGTGATGACGTTAAGGCAAAAGTATTACAACTTCTTAAATACCCCCATGGGGCTTGACATGACTCCGTGTAGGGAAACCAAAGAAGAAAGCTAGGAGAACCCGGGCTGGAGACGTCACCGACGATGTCGGGCGGACGCCGATGCCCTATTCCGGGCACGTAGCTGCCATCATCACTGGACTCCGAAGAACCGCTGGACTCCAGGGACTCATTGCCGCTGCTGGAGGAGCTACTGACAAGGCCAAGGGAAAGTTAAGCGCCCGTGGCCATGCCGCACAGATCGCCCCTCCTGGGGCAGCATGCCAGGCGCTGACCATCCTCGCCGAAGACCTTGATGAAAATCGTAGAGGCTCTGTCGTACCCGAAATGGATGGCAGAGGCCCCTCCCGGGCGACAAGTGCGGGCAATCTCGCCCCATCCTCGATTCATGAAGACTTCGCCCGGGGGGACGACCTCAACCGCAGCCTCGGTAGCTTGGCTGCAGCACCCAGTGTGTTGTAGCCACAGCTCGGCGGGCCCCCTCGGGGGCACCAACTCAGCAAAGAACCTCGGGAGCCGGATCCATGAGAGCGGCGGCATTGCCGCCCATTGCACGAACTCTCGGGGTGTGTCTTCGACATGGGTCCGCGAGCTAGTTGGCCGCACGGCTGCGGCCTGTCCTCCGCGACCTGAGTGAGGACGGGTGTCGCCCTCCTACCCAGGGCCTTGCGCACGTGCATTCACGGGGATCAGGAAGCCATGCAAAGGCCGCTCCAACCAAGGCCGCGTCACTTTGAGGCCCTCGCCGGAGTCACGTTAGCAGCCAAGCCTTTGCTACAGAGGGATTGGCCCAGGCTCCTCTCGAGGAGCCTCGCCCTTCTCCACTGCACAGAACCTCCTTATCGGCACCATGGACGCTTCCGCAAGATGGCGAAGCAAGAAGCAGGAAGGTGGAATGAGCAGCAAGGAGATGGAGATGAGCAGAGGGAGCTCCGCCCCTCCTCATTTATAGCACGAGGGAGGCAAACCGCTAGCCTCCACGATCGCAGGTAATGATGATTGTTTTCTGCATGTAGCAGGCTCTAGTCAAGTTGAACGAACACCGAGGCAGCATGGGGAAGTGGAGAAGCCCACGTCCCATCAGGCGCCACGTGTCAACCAGGTCCGTAGGCGGTTGGGGCCCGCGGCGCTTCGCCCTTACCCCTTGGCTTCACCTAGAAGCCAAGTCCGAGGGCGCCTCGGGCCTGGGCGCTATTGTCGGCATCCTGGGAACCAGGGTACCCAGACTTTCCTGCCTGCAACCCACGATGTGGCACCTTCTCTGGCCTGGTACGACCCATCTTCAGCATCGACGCTCAATACCCTCTCGAGGGCCATGCCTCGTGAGGTGGACGACACCAAGGCCTCCGGAAGGAGCAGTCTCACTAGGCAGGCTCCTGAGAGTGGAGATCTCTATGCAAGTGTCGGATTCAGGCCTCCAAAAAATCCTTGTAAGCTCGAACCTGGGGTGCGTGCAAAGAACTCAACTCCCCCTATCAGTCTACTCCCGTTTCTACGAACTAGCTCAAGGAACAAGAAAGAACATGACACAAGACAGTTTACCCAAGTTTAGGCCATCTAGCGATGAGTGGCCCTACTCCTGCAATGTGGTAGATTGCCTCAAGGTGGGCTGAGGAAGAACTAGTATAGTGGGTGAACCACCTCGCGAGGTGTGTTCTTGCTTGTGTGTGTCTAGACGGAGGTCTCACTGATCTGTTCGATCTGGATTGGATCCGGCTCTCCCTCCTATTGTGGTGGCTAAGCTATATTTATAGTGGCCTTGGTCCTCTTCCCCCAAAATTTAGGTGGGAAGGGATCCCACAATGGCCAATTTTGAAGGGAGACAACTAGTATATCTTATCCTGACTAAAGGTGGTCTTCGCCTGCAAAGCTTCTGATCATGACGCCATGGTGGGATCGACGATGACCTCCGTCCTGCCATCCTGGCGATCATGGTCTTGTTGCATGTAAATGGAAACCTTTGGTTGATTCCTCGAGACTCCGTGCCTGCGCTTGCCTCTTTAGCACCAAAGAGGAAATGGGTCGTCATGCGTCCGCTGGCACCCGCCTGGCCTTGGTCGTCATGGCTTACGTCATCCGAACCTCATGAGGTGAGGGACTACATAGAGTTCTTCGCCCCTCGGGAGCCAGCCTAGCGAGATTGTTCCCTCTGGAGGTCTTGGTGTCGTCTGCCTTGTGAGGCTTGGCCCCCCACAAGGGTCTTGAGTGTCGATGCTGAAGATGGGCCATACCAGGCCGATGAAGGAGCCATGTTATGGGTCATAGGCAGGAAAGTCTGGGTACCCTGGTTCCCAGAACACAGATAGTAAGCCCCCACCTCATGATGTTCAAATGACGCAAGCCATGACGACCAAGGCAAGGCGGCCGCCAGCGAGCGCAGTATAGCAGGTTTCCCCTTTGGTGCTAAAGAAGCAGGCAAAGACCACCTTTCGTCAGGATAAGATGTACCAAGGCCTCTATAAATATAGCTTAGCCACCACCGTAGCAAAAGGAGGAGGAAAGACACATCATTCAGATCTTCCTCACCACCATAAGCATGAACACACCTCCTGAGGTTGTTCCACCACTATACTAGTTCTTCCTCAGCCCAGCGTGAGGCAATCCACCACAAAGCAGGAGTAGGGTATTACACCGCGAGGTGGCTCGAACCTGGGTAAAGTGCTTTGTCCTATTTCCTTCCAATTCATCGAGATAGATCGTGAGAACGGTGAGTAGGCAGATAGGGGATGTTGAGTTCTTGGCATGCACCCCAGTGTTCGAATATAACAAGGGCTTTGCGGAGCCCTGAATCTGACATGTTGCACTGACAGAAGCCCCCGAGTCTGGCACGGTCATGCCGCTGGGCGTCGCCCGGGTGGGCTCTAACCAGTGCACATCAAGGGGTGAGTGCTTCCTTTGCTTCTTCACTAACTTTGATCTTGGGCCGGTTTCCGCTTCCTCCACGCGTTGTCTAACGCCAATGCTGGTGGGGCCATCCTTGTAATGACCAGTGAATGACTTTAACTTACGGGCTGGTAACTGCCAATTCACTCTTCCCACCACACCCTTATCCTTAGTCATGTATGCTGCATGCATTGAGTGAGGTAGGTAATCGGAGGCGCGTGACACGGAAGGGCTTCAAGGCGGGGGCCCGTCTTCCTTGGATTGGTGGAGGAGGACGACGGTTACCCGCCGGGGAATCAGCCCCCATCCCAGTCCGCTTATAAAGAGGAGGAACGGAGGAGGAACGTAGGCATTCATCCATATCCTCTTATCCTTCCGTTGCCTGCCCTTCTGGCTATGTCAAAGGAGAGAGCCTGGGGCCAACTCTTAGGGAGTAGCTTGTGCTTGACAGGGCTAAATGGTCGTACCAAAGCTAAAGGAGTGGGTCTAGTCCGAGATGTAGCACGACGCATCAGCTAGTGTTCCCAGGGTACGGGAGGTGGCGAATGTCGCCTACATAGTGAGGTATCCGCCCCCTTTTCCCGGGCTGGTCTCCTTAGGATGGGTGCCGGCCTTGGTTATGGGCTATTGGAGCCTATCTCTCGTCGCTGAAATCCCTGGGGTTGCAGGCGCCATCCCGAGGTGCAGTGCTCGAGGATGTGGACGTCCCCAGCACTACTCCTTCGAGTGAAGCCGGGGCTGTTGTTGAAGAAGGGGGCTTCTTCCTGCCCACCAAGATGGGTAGCGGAGTTCCGGAGGTGCTCCGGGCGACGCATCTACTGTTTCCCGCTTTTTCGAGGGAGGTGTCAGGTTTTTCCCGTCGCTCCGCGCAGCTCCTGAGTGCACGCCACCCGCAGTCCGTAGTGGGCACTCAGCTTCCGGCGTATCTCCCCGTCGTGGCGGTGATGAGAAGATGGTGAAGGAGGATGGAGGAAGCAAGAGGAAGGCCCTTGAGGGGGGATATGAAGGCACTGACACCCTCGTCACATGCCTGTGGCGCTATCTCAACTTCAACTCTTCCCTTCCTTGTTGGTGCTCTTTTTCCTCCTCTAGCAGTCCTCTGCTGGGATCCCTGGCATATTTCCTTGTGGCTTCCGGCTTCGTTCTCCCTACCGTGTTCTGCTGCCCCTGGTGATGGTGACCAGGGAATCGGTGTTGCTGATCCTTTCACCGCCACCTTTGTCTAGGAACTCCTTTTGTCCCCTTCCCATCCTGCTGCGGTACATGGGGAAGGAGGGACAGAGAAAGCATTAAGGGGCACTTATCTTTGTTCATCCTTCAATTTGTAGCCAGTCGCCAAACTTTAGCTCAAATAAATGTAATCTTCCTTATCCATGTAATGTTATGTAAGATTTGTACTTGTTGATCAGCATTTTAATGGAAAAGATAAACCTTGCCGGGGACTTGTGCGTGTTATACAACTGTGCAGAGGTGAAATGCCTCTTTATATCCAAGTAAAAAAGTTTCCCCGGTAAGCTACCTTGCCAGCACCCTTAGATTTGCTGCCGGGGAATGATCCTACCGGGCATAAACCATAGAGAGGGACCATCCCCCCGCCAACCCTTTCTTGCCAAAGGCCACTTCAACCATCCTGACCAAAGCATCGTTTGAGTCAAAGGATGAGAGCACCTAAGTCTCGAAAGGGAGTGGATGTCTCCTTTTGCACAAGTATTTACAGAACATGTATTGATAATGGAAAGAACTTATCTGTCTGGCTCGCTGAAGATTACAGGGTTGGCTTCTCCTTTCATCTCCTTTTGGGGGAACCAAGTCCACGGCAGGAACCTGTGGTTTTATGCAGATGAAATGATGCCAAATGCAATCTAATCGATATGAGTATGCAAGACTCATAATATGATCATGCAGGCATGCAATCTTATTGGGGGCCCCCTCTATAGTGCTTCCATCTTTTATCTGTTGCTCAGGGTCTGCGCCCAGCTTTGTACAAGGGGTTACATGAAACTAAGGCAAGGCCTGTACAAAAGGGTGGCCGCCGGGCAGGGTCCGACAGCCGCTCCTTACATGTAGTACTTACGGAGATGCTCAATGTTCCATGAGTTTTGCAACTGAATGCCATCTCCGGTCTGCAGACGGACTGCGCCAGGTCTGGTGACTCATACCACCTGGTAAGGGCCTTCCCACTTCGGCATTAACCTGTTTGTACCCTTGGCCAACTAAACGCGTCGAAGGACAAGTTCGACTTCCTCAAAACACCGGGCACGAACCCTGTGGCTATGATAGCGACGTAGGGCTTGCTGATAGCATGCCTCACCCGTAGTGGCCCGAAGACGCTTCTCCTTGAGTAGCACAACGTCGTCACGCAGGTGCTGATCTTGCACTACTTCATCGTTGGCAAGCACTCAAGGATACCCGTAAATGAGTTATGTGGGGATAACTACTTCTGCCCCATAGACTAGGGAGAAGGGAGTCCGCCCAGTAGCTTCATTTTGTGTCGTTCCGAAGGACCAAAGAACTACCGCGAGCTCATCAATCCATTGCCTGCCGCACTTCTGCAACTTATCAGATTTCTTGTCTTTAGACAATGAAGAACTTCGACATTCGCCCTCTCAGCTTGTCCATTGCTTCTGGGATGTGCAACAGAAGCAAACGAGATCTTGCTTCCGAGGGCATGAACATATTGCATGAAGTCTTGGCTCATGAATTGGGTGCCGTTGTCGGTGATGATCCGTGCTGAGACAACGAAGCGACACACCAATTCTTTCAAGAACTTGATAGCTGACTGAGCAGTCAGCTTTCTCACAGTAGCTACTTTCGGCCACTTTGTAAACTTGTCAATAACAACAAACAAGAATTAAAATCCCCCGGAAGCTCAGGAGAAAGTGCCGAAGATATCGAGCCCCCAGATCGAAAACGACCATGACAAAGGGATTGTCTGAAGAGCTTGGGCAGGCAGATGGATGTTCTTAGAATGGAACTGATAGGCATCACATTTCTTGACAAGCTCGACCGCATCTTGGAGGGCTATGGGCCAACAGAATCCTTGCCGGAATGCTTTCCCAACTAATGCCCTTGATCCAATTTGGGAGCTGCACATGCCTTTGTGAATCTCTGTCAACAGTTCATATCCTTCTTCCCGGCAAATGCACTTCAATCTCACACCGTTGGGCATCCTTTTGTACAGAGTGTTATCGACAAACTTGTACATACTGGCCCTCCGGGCTACTCTTTCAGCCTCATCTTGCACTTTCGGAAGTTCTCCTGTTTGGAGGAAATGGAAAATGTGCCTGCCCAAGTTGGAGCATGGCGTTCAACAACAAGGAATAACGGCACCTACACATTCACGGGGGCGCGCTCTTCAACTACGGGGACTGGGGGTCCGGCAGGAGGATGCGGGCCGGCAAGCATATGGGATTTGTTACTGGCAGGGTCCCTGCCAGGTGCCCCGGAGAGCTCGATCGGCAGAGGCTTTCTAGAGTCCAATTCCGTCCTCTTCCTGGCCATTGTTTATGGGGATACAGAGTGCTGAGTAAGATGGAGAACAAAAGTTCCTGGCCCCACAGGAAGCTTTTGCACAAATGATCAGTAATGCTATTTTCCGCACGGGGTACGTGCTCTGTTTGCAATCCTTCAAAATGCTCCTCCAATCTTCTCACTTCCTCAACGTACGCCCACATCAATGGGCTTTGAAAAACTTTATTGACTTGCCTCACCACCAACTGTGAATCCCCTCGGATGATCAGCTTCTTAATTCCCAGTTCGGTGGCAATTCTGAGTCCGAAAAGGAGCCCTTTATATTCTTCTTTATTGTTGTTAGCCTCCTCCCGTGGAAAGAGCATCTGGACGACGTACTTCAAGTGTTCCCCAATGGGGGCGACGAGAAAAACACCAGCTCTAGCACCTTGCAAGGAGAAGGCACCATCAAAATACATGATCCATTCTTGGGATGATTCCTTGCCAGGGATATCTGTCTCTAGCTTTTCCTCATCAGGGGTTGGCGTCCATTTAGCAATAAACTCTACCAATGCCCTGCTCTATATAGAGGATGTGCTGTCAAACTTCAAACAAAAGCTGGATAACTCCAAAGCTCACTCCACTATCCTGCCGGTAGCCTCAGGGTTCCAGAGTATCCTTTGCAACGGGAAGCATGTGAAAACTATTATCTCATGAGCTTGTAAGTAGTGGCACAATTTCCTTGAGGCCATGACTACGCCAAAGATCAATTTTTGCACACCAGAGTACCTGGATCTAGCCCCCTGCAGCAGAGAGCTAACGAAGTACAATGGGCGCTGCACCACTTTCTTCTTTGCCATATCCTTGGCGTCGTCACTGCTATCGTGCTCATGCTTATCCTGATCCAGAACTGACTCTGTCAGGCGGTGCTCATCTTTGTCCCCGGAAGGAGCAACAGTTGAGGTTGTTGCTTCCTATACTTCCCGTTGTGCTACCAAGGCTCCACTAAGCACTTGATTATTTGCCGCTAGATATAGCTGCAACGGCTCTTGTGGTTTGGGCGCAACCAAGGTAGGCATAGAAGACAAGTAGGTCCTCAACTCTTTCGGTGATATATCCGCTTCCGTGGTCCACTTCAAGGGTCCTGCCTTCTTCAAGACCTTAAAATAACGGCAGGCATGCTCGGCAGACTTGGAGATCAATCTCCTTAGCACGGCAATGCACCCGGTTAAACGTCTGAGATCCTTCACCGTATTTGGTGCCTGGTTCTATTAAATGGCTTTGATCTTGTCTGTGTTGGCCTCTATACCACGGTGGGATACGAAGAAATCGAGAAGCTTGCCGGAGGGAACTCCAAACACGCACTTCTCCGAGTTTAGCTTCAAGTTGATCTTGTGCAAATTGGCAAACGTCTCTTCTAAATCTTGGTGGAGAGTTGATTTGTCTTTAGTTTTGACCATAATGTCATCCATATATGCTTCAATATTCATGTGCAGTTGTGGCTCAAAACCAATCTGGATAGCTCTTGCAAAGGTAGACCCAACACACTTGAATCCAAAAGGCATACACACAGAGTAATAAGTACCACATGGGGTGATGAATGAGGTCTTCTATTCATCTTCCTTGGACATGAAGATCTGATGATATCCAGAATATGCGTCCAGGAAAGAGAGCAGATCATAACCTGAGGTGGAGTCCACTATCTGGTCGATGCGCGGCGAGGGAAATGGATCCTTCGGGCAGGCCTTGTTCACATAAGTGAAATCTATGCATAACCTCCACTTTCATTGGCCTTGCGCACAACCACTGGATTTGCCAACCATGTTGGGTGTAGAACTCCTCTGACCAGACCAGCTACTTCAAGTTTCATAATCTCCTCGGCAATGAACCGTTGCCATTCCAAAGCTTGCCTCAGGACCTTTTGCTTGACGAGTCAGACATGTGGGCAGACAACAAGGTGGTGCTCGATTACCTCCCTAGGAACACCGGGGTTGTCAGATGGTTGCCAGGAAAACACATTGACATTTGCCCGCAGGAAGGCAACGAGTGTGCTTTCCTATTTGTCATCGAGGGTGACCCTAATGGTGAAGGTACCATCAGCACCATCCAGCCCTGTCGGGACCTTTTTCACAGCAGGTGCAGTAACCTTGGACATCTTACTATTGGAGCTCTCCGGCAAATCGTCGGCATGCAGAACATATCCCAGAAAGGTTGGCTTCCCGGGTCCCTTACCAGGGCTCTGAACAGTTTCCTTCTTTCTCTTGCTCTCCTTGGCGGGACTAGTGATCTTTGTGGCCTCTTCCGCAACTGCATCCCTGTACATCTTACCTACACCAAGGATTGCGTCCTTCTTGTCTGATGGAATTTATATGACTCACATGGGCCTTGGAATCTTCAAGATGCTATACCCATAGTGAGATACTGCCATGAACTTAGCTAGAGCTGGTCGTCCAAGGATTCCGTTGTACAACATGGGGAGGTCCACCACATCAAACACAACCTTCTCTATCCTGTAATTCACTTCTCCCCCAAATGTTACCGGCAACGTAATCTTTCCCTTGGGAGAATTCCTACCGGGATTAACTCCTTGAAACATGCCGGTAACCTCAAGCTATTCGTCTGATATCTAGAGTCTGCTAATAACCTTTGGGGAATTCATATTCAACCCGGCCCCGCCGTCAACCAACATCTTTGCCACTTTGAGGTTACGAATTGTTGGTGGGACCAACAAGGGCAAGCACCCTACCGTGGTAGTGCGGCCAGGGTGATCCTCCTCGTCAAAGATGATGGGCAATACCGGCGTCCAGGGAAAGAAGAGAAGGTAGAGATCCGTCCCACTAGTTGGAAGCGAGGAAGATGGCCTAGAATCAGAGGACCAGAGCTGGCCTCCAGAGTAGTTCATGGTCGCCTGAGAGAGAGAGAGAGAGAGAGAGAGAGAGAGAGAGAGAGAGAGAGAGAGAGAAATAATGGTTATGGGAGAGTTAGAACTCCCCGTGCCCACCACTTAACCCATCTAGGGGCCCTCAGAGCGGTAGTACCATTGGTATGGGCGGTAGTACCACTTGCACAGTAGTATAGTTCTTGTCAGCGGTAGTACCGCTTGCTATTAGAGAAAACTACTAAGAACAAATTTGGGAAAGGTGGCTTATGCAAATTTGAGAGGCTTGAGAGTGGGAAAGCTTGGGTTGGAGATAAACAACACATCAAATGGAAGGGAATAATCCAAGGTAAAAAGCAACTAAACAGAGAGCACACATGGAGTAGTCCAACAAACTAAATCCTAAAACAAGAAAGCACAACTCAAACCAAACAGAGTGAAGCCTATCAAGGAGAGGGAAATGACCAAATTCACCTATGTTTGAGTAAATTGTGTCGGGCCCGTGGGAATGTGTGTACCCATGCCCATCAGGATGCGGCCTAGGGCACGGTGCATGTCCCTGGCGCAGTGGATGGCCCACCTTAGGGTTTCACACACAAGAACCTCGCGAGGGCCTTCCTCACGAGGGACACATCAGTAGGCGCCCAATGTGGGTTGGAGGCATCACTAAGAGCCTCGTGAGGCTCCCACGCGAGGTGGTGTCTCGAGGAGCCATCCCTAGGTGACCTCACGGGGCATTCAGGTCAAGATCTGTTGAGTTCGGTCTCGTAGCCCAGAGCCTTCACGTGGATGACGAGTGCGGCCGGAGGCCGTGCCAGAAGCCGTGCCATTAGGCACGGTTGAGGAGGCTTTCCTCTTTCGTGCAAATGGATCAAGGCCAGCACCGATTTCCAGAGCAATCCCTAGAGGTTTCTAGAATGGTGCAAGATGACTAGGGTGGATGTCATTAACGATCCCACCAACGCATCATGGTAGGGATCTTTAGTAGGCGAAGACTACATTTAGTCAGGATAAGTTGCAACCTTGTCCCCCTTCAAACTGGCCTGGTGGCAACCCTTCCCGCATTGTGTTTTTGTGGGAAGAGGCCAGATGTAGTATGAGAAGAGGGTTGAGTGCAACCGTAGAACGGATCGGTCGGTCGAGCATTCATCATCTCCTACGCCCCTTGTACACTTGTCTTCCTCCCTCGTGAGGTCATAGAAACACCAAGCAGGAGTAGGATCTTACACCGCAAGGTGGCCAGAACCTGGGTAAACTGCCGTGTCGATGTACCTCTTCCTTAGCTCGTGCTCGCCGCTACATCGCCGTGGAGCTGGAGTAGGGTATAGCGGTAGGAGAACAAGGGCACCCTAGTGTTTGAACCTCTAGGGTCCGCCGAGCCCCAATTCTGACATTTGGCATGCCAAGTAGGAGTCCACGGCTGTTCTTCCGTTGCTCTTCCTCTCCGCTTCAGCCCCCACTCCAACGGCTCCATGGCTGACGCCCGTCGCGTGCGTGCTGAGTGCAGGGACGCCCGCCTCGCCCAGGCGGAGGCTCCCAGCCGCGACAATCATCACCACCCGACTAGAGCCGCATCAATCATCACCACCGGGTCGGAGCCGTCGTTACAGCCGCCACCGACCCTGGCCAGCCATGAGCAGTGAGTCTCCTCCCTGTACCCTTCTGTATGGGCCTATGGCCGCTCGTCCACGGTGTTGTCCTCCCAAGACCATCGCCGGCCACCGAATGGGCCACGCTCCTCTTGGCAAGAGAAGTAGTCCTCTACCTCCCTGTAGATATCATGTTCGATGCTTGGCTTGGCCGAATCATCAAGGTCATCAACGCTACTGGAGAGGCCCCGATGCTCTCCCACTCACATTCGCTCTGCCCTCGGCTATCTCGCGCCAGGGATGTGGCCCACAACGCGCCTATGCCTCCTACGTAGCACAACGCGAGCTAGCGCGATACGCAGTGCGGAGGACCTGCAGTAGCCAGGGATAATGCCAGCTACCAGATCGTCCACCGCGCGTCGACCGATGCACGCGTGCTCCTGAGTAGCGGCGCTAGCTCTAGAACTGGATCTTCGAGGGAGTCGGGACAACAAGGCGGCAGAACCGTGTTGCCTTCATGCGCAGCGTTCCCTCAAGCATCGCGGGCTGCCGAGCTTTCACTCACGAGCTGCACCGGGTGGTGTGGCCGATCAAGTTCAAGCCAGAGCTGCCCCCGCGCTACGACGACATCCCCGACCGTATAGAGTTCCTTTAGTTCTACACCCTAAGCATAGTGGTGGCAAACGGCGATGACAAGGTCATGGTGAACTGGTTTCGCATGGCCCTCAAGGATGGCGCACGCTCCTGGCTCATGAACAAGCCCTAGGAGTCGATACCTTCGTGGAGCGAGCTCTGTGACCAGCTCGTTGCTAACGTCAAGGGCACGCATGATCACACGCTCACCGTCAAGGACTTGCGGCGAATGAAGCACCGCCCTGGCGAGATTTTCCACAAGTACATCCAGCATTTCTTCCAGGTGCGCCACAAGATTCCCTGCATGTCAGATGAGGCCATCATCTTGGCGTTCACCAATGGAGTCACAAACGCTAGGAGTGCGAGAAGTACACCATGAACGATGACCTCAGCTCATCGCTTGAGTTGCTCACCCTCGCCAACAAAGTGTGCCAAGGCCAAGGAGGGCTGCCTCTTCATCCACAACGACCCCCGAAACCACTGTCGACGATGGCAAGGCTAAGCCCAAGTGAAATGGCTCCGCTGTGCTTGTAGCAGAGCCTGAGTATAAGCGCAGTCACGATCATGACGAACCCAAGAAGGACCACCGCCCATCCTGCATCTACGACAACATGCGCAAGCACAACACCGAGGATTGTCAAGAGCTCAAGTCACTCTAGGACGAGCGGTTGGCCACCATGGAAAATGCAACGACCGCGGAGCCGGCTACAGAGAGGGACGTGGTGGCGGCCGCTGGGATAACCACAACGACAACCCCCACCAGGGCTGGCATGACTAGCCTCGTGAGGGTGGCTGGCACGACCAACCTCGCGATTCGCGTTGTTAGGCCAACAGTGGAATTCCATCATTGTCGCCACTGCCCGGAGGAATGATGTCAACCCACCCGAGGAGGGGGCTGGGGGTTACTAGGAGCCTCGTGCGGTAGCCTACATCCTCGAGGAGGCCCAGGCCCTCGCATCCAATCGCCTCTTCAAGCAATTCTCCCGTGAGGTAAATGCTGCCCTCTCGGACTTGAGGCTGCGCGGCCTCTCAAGTGGTCCCAGTATGCCATCATCTTCGACTCCTAAGACCACCTCAAGACCACGGCCGCTGCTGACACGCTCCCCATGCTTTGCACCCCCACCATCAGCAATGTGGCGGTCACTAAGACCCTGATAGAGCGCCAGCCTCAATGTCTTCTCCATCGAGACCATCGAGATGCTCCAGGTGCCCTATGACCAGTTGATGCCGACCAAGCCTTTCTCCGGGGTGACTGATGGATCTACCATCCCTTGGGGCAAGTGTGCCTCCCTGTCACCATCGACACATGCGAGAACTACCATACAGAGCTCCTCGACTTCGATGTGGCCCACATCGGCCTACCCTACAATGCCATCCTGGGGTACCCTATGCTTGCCATGTCCATGGCGGCAACCCCCACGACTACAATGTTCTCAAGATGCCTGGCTGAAGTGGTGTCATCACGATCACGTGCGAAGAGAAGGACATCATCGGCTCCCTTAAGCGCGCTAACAAGGCTGTCGTGGCCAAAAAATTGGGGGATGAGGGTGGTGCCAGTCTTCCCGAGGTTACACCCGCGGGGAAGATGCAACTGCTACCCTCCCAAGGCTCTAGAAATATGAAGATGGCGATAGCTGAAGCTGGCTCTGCGGGCCCCGTCCACACTGTCGGAGCATGCTCTCCTCCCGCATTGGAAGGTGCAAATGGTGCCTCCCCATGGACAGGGTTACGGGCTTCCATCTAAGGAGCATCTAACCTAACCAGTGTGCCGAGGGAGGTGCTCGGGCACCAATTGGAGGAGTGGCTTAGCACACGCCTCATCAAGCAAGGAGAGAGCCAAAGGCACAAGAATTCATCACGCATGAGATTCACAAGCTGCAAGAGGCACACACCATCATAGGTGACCATCGGCCTGCGCGTCCTGTTACCTCAGCCGCTGTTTTCAAGGAGCGCAATAGGGTGCGCATGTGTGTAAATTTCGCGGGCCTCAACAGGGTCTCTTCCGAGGACCTCTATTGGCAGTCGTGCCCCGGCCCAAGCAGGGGCCATGCAACCAACTACGATTGCATGCCTTTTGGGTTGGATAACGCTGGCTCCACCTTCCAAATGCTGGCATGGCTCACGATGGAGTCTCTCATGTGCATAACCCCTCGTGAGACCCGAAGGCCTCAGGAGCCCATCGGCCCCTGAGGGGCGAACCTCCACAACACGTTTTATCAAGAAGCTCGACACCCCCACAACAACTTGTTGTCAGGTGACTTTTTGGTTTGTTTAAAGTTGAGGGTGCCCTACGGGCTCCATCATCCTCAAGCTGGCCAGGGCCCGTGTGACACCCCGAGACCGATGCGCCACATGTATTCCAGTTATTCGCTGTAGTTGCCATGTCATTTGCTTGTGTGTTGCACTTTGCCATGTCATCAGCATGTTTTCAAAACTTTCATTCCTTCGGGTTCCGTAGTCATCTTCGTTGTATGTTCTGAGCTTAGACACGCTCGCACGCGCCCGCGGCACCAACGAATATTTATTTTATAAGTGGCTGGAAAATGTTCTCGGAATGGGGTGAAACTTGGTGTGTGATCTTATTATAGTGTAGGTAGACCGCCTATCAAATTTCATCGCATTCGGAGTTCGTTTGATAGCCCAACCGTTATTTTTTAGTGGCACTATCGCCGGTCATTCGTCGGACGTTTCGGTGCCCCGAAACCTGTTGCCGGGCTGCCATCTCCCTCTCATCTCAGCCTACTCACATTCTACACGGCCCACATTTCCTCTCCTTGCAACTTGTCTGAAACTGTCCTGAACCCGACCCGAGTAGTCGTGACCATTGTGTCCGGATCATCCCCAAACATCTCTAAAACATCATCTTTTTCTTGTTTGGACTCCTTAACCTATTTATTCCGAGCCTTCCGATTACGATCGGAGGAACCAAATGACCCCTATCCAAATCCACTAGCTATATATAGTGGACAACCCTAGATCCCAGGGGCCCTGTCCAATTAGTCCCATCACGCCGCCACCACACCCCACCTGGTCTCCTCCTTGTTTTCCCCATTGACCAAATCCCACACGCAGCCAAACAATCCACTCCTCCCCTCGATCCCACCAAGCTGCTGCCCGAGGCCCCGAGCAGGAGTGCTCGGCCTCATTTCTCGCAGGACCAGCCGCCTTGACGGCGACCTCCACCGCGCCCTACTTCTTCCCCCTCTTCGAGGAGATGCCCCTCACCTTGAGCACCAGCGCTCCAAGGCCGTCTTCTGTAGTTTCGTCGCCGGAGCTCCCCACCACCAGTAGGAGCCCCACGACGTCGCCATGGATGGCCGCATCCCGAGCTCGTGTCCGTCCCCGCAACAGAGCCACCACCACCGCTAGCGACCTCGACCACCAGGCCATCCCCTGCTCCCTGCCCTGTTCTTTTCGTTGAAGCTCTCTCTGTGTGACCCGTCTCCCTCTCTCTCTGATGCGTCCACAGGAGGAGCATCAACCCTCGCTGCAGTCCTTCTCCTCCCCGACGCTAGTCCTCGTCCGCAGCATCCCGGTGCCAAGCGCCCATGCCTTCCTCCGCCGCTAAGGATCCCGGACGGCTACGTCCATCTGGCTGCGCCCTTGTTCGTCTGCTACTTCCAATCCCGAGTCGTTGCCTTCTCTGCCTCGTCGTCAGGTCCCTGCCTCACCGTCCAGGCAACCCGTCGGCCTCCCCTGCTTCTGCTCCGCACGGAGGAAGACACATCCAGCAAGCGATTGCGCCGTCCTGTTCGTCTTCCAGCGAGGCGAGGCACCGAGCTTTACCTCGGTCGTCCCCTCACCCGCGCCCCTCTCCGCTTGCGTTGAGCCGCAACTCGCCGGTGAGAACATCTAGCCACCCGCGCCCGGTCTTCCCTTCTTTCTTTCCTATTCTTCTCCGTGTCTCTCCTCTCTGAACCCACTCGCTCTCTGTATTTCTTCATAGGAGCCGAGTTGTCGTCGTCCTGTTTGACTCCCACCCTCGTAAAACGGCTCCCTCATCAGATCCGGCCGCCAGGAACCTCTAGCGCCTCCGCTTCCTTCCTTCTTCTGCTCGATCCCCATCTTCATGAACGAGGAGACCAGCGCCGCGCCCTCGTTGACTTGGTTCAGTGCCAGCTTGGATGAGCGCCATGTCCCCCACGCCGGCCCTCCTCTACCTAGGCGGCCTGCTTCCCCAAGTCCCAGGGTGAGCAGCCCCTAGGCCTTTTTCATCTACTGGGCTTGGCCCTCTTGGCTCACTCTGTTTTAGTTTCAGCCCGCGCATGTTTTTTCCCTCTGGGAATTTGCTAAATAACCAGGAAGCTACTGTTTTACAGAAAAGTCCCTCTAGTTTCATGCATTAATAACTCATCTACCATGCATCATATGTAGTAACTTTATACATGAAAAATGCTTAGAATTTCATGTAGAATAATAATATGCTACTTTCATCCATGCTTGGAATGTTTAAATTGATGTTTGCATTAATTTGCTTAAATAACGTGCTAAAATGATTTAATTCGTAACTAAATAACCATAGCTCCAAATTTAATAAACTTTATATGTAAATGGGGTGAAAAAACGTGTATATTAACTTGGTGTACTTACTTTTACTTTTTAACAAAAATAAGATATGTTTTTAGTCAGAACAGTACCAAGATCAATAATTGCACATGGGGATTTTCTGGAATTGTTGTTTGTTGTATCAGGCCTCATTTAAATTGCCTAGATAGGTAGGTTCTTTGTGATTCACCCCTTGACATGTTAATTAACTATTAATATTGTTGGGTACATGGACGGGAGCGAACTAAATAATTGAATGTGGTCTTTTGTCAATAGGCAACTCTTTGCATATTGAGCTCCACTTAACTTGTAGTGTTGTTTGTGCACTTTGCCATGCCATACATATTTAAACCGGACATGCATCATATTTCTTTGTGCATCATGCCATAGTTATGATATGTGTGTTTACCGTGTTGTTTGTTTCTTTCCGGTGTTGCTTCTTAGTTCTTGTAACGTTGCTATGTGAGGATTCATTCGACTGCGCTTGGTTCGTCTTCGTGGCTTCTTCTTCTTCATGGACTCGTTCTTCTTCCTAGAGGGATCTCAGGCAAGATGACCGCCACCCTTGATCTCATTACCATCATTGCTATGCTAGTTGTCTCAATGCTATCGCTATTTGTCGCGCTACCTATCTATTGCTGCCAGCCTCTCATTATTGCCATGAAACCTCTAACCCTTGACACCATCCCAGCAAACTGTTGCATGGCTATGTTACCGCTTGCTCCGCCTCTCTTATAGCGTTGTTAGTTGCAAGTGAACATGAACATTGCTCCATGTCAGAACTTGGATTGTTGGAATAGCACAATACCTATTACTATAATTAATGCACATATATACTTGGCAATGGGTGGAAGGCTTGGCCTTCTGCTCGGTGTTTTGTTCCACTTATGCCGTCTTAAGGACTGATAAATTGGTGTTATGTTCCTTGAGTTTGCGTTCTTAACACGGTTGGGGGTATGTGAGCCCCTTGACAGTTCCCTTTGAATAAAACTCCTCTAGCCAGGCCCAACTTTGGTTTTAATTTGCAATATAATAAAAACTTAATTATTTAATTAGCATAGGGGTTCGTGTCCTCGAGGATTCTTTTCCACGTATAGGGGGGGCAGTGCTGATGGTGTTGGTCCCAAACTAGAGCCACTTGCGGTGCCACCCAGTTATCTCGGGTCTTCGGTTCTGTACGTACTGCTCATCCGGTCGTGGCCTGAGACGAGATACGCGCGGATACTATCACGGTGTCGGCACGCCGGGAGGTCTTGCTGGATTTGTTTTACCACTTTCAAAATGTCTTGATCCCCGGGATTCCGAGTCTGATTTGGTTGTCCCTAAGATTAGAGGTTTTACCTCTGCTGATCGTGAGAGCTTGTGATGCGCTAAGTTGGGACACCCCTGCAGGGTTATGATCTTTCGAAAGTCGTTCCCATGGATATGTGGCAGATTGGAATTTGTTAATGTCCGGCTGTAGAAAACATAAGAAAGGATCACAAAAAATACACCAACCGCGTGAGTAACCGTGATCGTCTCTTTTCCTTTTGAGAAGAGAACACGGTGGGGTTATGTTTGACTCATAGGTACTTCAGGATCACTTAGCGATCATTGCTAGCATGCGATTGTTTGCATAGATGCTCTTCTTATTCTTGTACTCGTAAGTTAACCACCATAAAATGCTTAGCCGCTGCTGCAACCTCACCACTTAATATCTCCATACCCATTAAGCTTTGCTAGTCTTGATACCCATGGTTATGGGATTGCCGAGTCCTCTTGGCTCACAGATACTACAACAATAGTTGCAGGTACAGGTTTCCAATGACTTGACGTGAGAGCGATGTTTACTTGTGTTGGGGTTCTTTCTTCTTGTCAGGACCTCGATCCTAAGTCACACCGATCTAGCTTGTGACACATCATATCACTTTTCGGCCTCACGCACGGTATCCCCACGGGTGCCACCTTACCTGGCCTGTGACCGTTTGCGCATTTTGGCACACGTATATGATAGTGTCGCTAGCATCCATATGACAGAGAACCCGGGCCGACATGGCTAGTTATAAACCAAAAGTGGCACTAAATTACAGAGACACGCATCCATGACCCAGCAACAAACGTGTCGGTCATCAACGTATGAAACCAAGTCGTAGCAAGCTACATGGACTTAAAGGAACACCGCATGACATTTCCCCTAAGGGACAGACACAGGAACGAAGAAGGACACATGCCGGCTAGCCTACGTGTTTCGGAGTAGTAGCAAGCTACCAAGGCTCAGTGGAAGCACTAGGAGGCATTTCCCTGTAAGAAAGGCTACCAAAGGTAAACAACTAGGTGTCAGATCCCACACATACCAAGCATTTCAATCATATACACAATATGCTCAATATGTGCAAATACAACATTGCATCACAACAGAACTCTATGACTCAAACTACTTTATTTAAGAGGCTCTGAAGAGCCATACATAACATATCCATACAAATAGGGTTCACATGACCCAACACTCAAGTCATACAAGCATAAAAGCACAAGCGGAAGCTAACATGTCTGAGTACAGACAACTGGAAAGAAAACATGCTTGGTGTAGCCTGACTATCTACAAGGCCCTTCACAAGCTCAGGATCTCCGTCTGGGTAGCAAGCTACTCGTCGACGCCAACGTCTATGTAAAACCCATCAGAAAGGGCAGGGTTCTCCTCTGCAACAGTTATTAAGCAAACATGAGTACAAAGGTACTCAACAAGACTTACAACAGATCCTATCATACATGCATCATTATCAACAAGGGTAGTGGAGTCCATTGCAGCAAGCCAGCTTTGACTCTTGGCTAACCTATAATACAACTCTCAGCAGATTGCAAGATGAGACTACGTACACGAGTCCTCTACTCACCACAACAATACACCACCGTGGATCCTCTTCCATCATCCTACGGAAGGGCCATCCACGGCACTCACACTTGTCTTGATACTTTTAGAAGTATCCATCAACTTGTCTATGAACTGTATAAGCAACCAAGTGAACCGTACCGCGAACAACGGCCATTCGAATAGATTGTTAACCCTGTAGGGGTGTACTTCTTCACACATGTTTCCACCACTTAGCGTCTGCACACGACATGTGCTCGGCAGACTTCAAGAGAAAGCCGACGTGGGTGTAGACCACGACCTAACCAACCACTCAAGTCTCTAGTCCAGGTTTATCGCCTATCTGGGTTCCATCCATGGGGAGATCCGGCTGGGGTGTCGCTCACGGCCCCAAACGATGTGTACAGGGTTACCGAGTTAGCAAACGGGCGACTGGTACACCGTGCCACGTACCTGTCGCATCACAGCCCACCCCGAGGGTCAGCACTGCGCACGACCACCAGCATACTACAAACACCAGAAACTAGTTGCAACTCCTGGACAGAGAACAAGGGCAGTCAATAAGTCGAGCGGGGTCATATTTCAGGGCCCAATGTGTGGTAGTAGCTGAAACTTGAACCACACATACAGATCTCAGGTCCTATGGACGGTTCCAATGAAACAACCCACCATGTACTCTTACATGGCCTTTCATCGATACCTTTACCAAACATGTTCCACACTTCCCTCTCTTTATCTAGCATGACCATTTCACTCTGATCCATCACCCAGATGAACCAAACCTGACACCACTTTAAGCATAGCAGGTAACATAAACAAATAGCATGGTGGAACACACATCACATGGCTCAATCAACTCCTACACATGCTAGTCGGTTTCAACTATTTACTGTGGCAATGACAGGTCATGCAAAGGAATAGGGTTCAACGACCACAGCAAGTAGCAGTTCACGCGCTGTTGCCTTAATGCACTAAAAGAGAGCAGGAGCGAGAAGATGGGTTTGTATCAGAATGATCAATGGATTGCTTGCCTGACAGATTGGTTGTCGGGTACTGCTCTTTAGTTGGATACGCAGATGTATCCTCGGGAGCAGAACCTACCACGGAGAACACCGACGATAAAATCAATATACAAACAAATGCAACAATATGATGCATGCTCATAACATGGCAAGATGGATGTGTTTTGGGCTAATGCAATAATAAACAGAAAGCTTTGAGCCCATTTGAATCAAAGATTCAAATTTATACCCAAACTATTATTCATTAAAATGCATTACCATGTTTTGATGTGAACAGCAAGGTTAACTTGCTCAAATATGCGTGAAACCAGTGCCATTTGAAAGATTGGATTTTTTTGATCAATTTTCATATATAAATCTTTTCCATCTGAGCTACTGTTGAATTTATATGATTTTTTGAAGTTTAAAGCATTTTCTGGAATTTCCTGAATTGTTTTAAATCAAATAATCCCAGAAAAGCATTTACTACGTCAGCATGACATCATGCTGACGTCTGCAGGTCAATATATATGGTCCAGGTCAAACCTGACCGGTGGGTCCCGCGTGTCAGTGTCATTAACTTAATTAATTAAACAAAACCGATAATCCTAAATTAATTAGCCGCCTGGGCCCACCTGTCATTGACTCCAGGGGGTCAACCTGGGCCCACCCGTGGTCAAAACGGGGTCAAACAGGCCGGCGTTTAGCCGATGGCGAAGCCCGACGTGGCGGCGCAGGGCGGGATTCGTGCTCCGACGACCAAATCGACGACGGGGCACGTCTACGTGATGCGGGGGAAGTACCGCATCGAGTGGTGGTGGTGGTTGTCCTCGGGGTCGCCGGAAAAGGCACCAGCGATGACCTTGGCGGCTGCCGGAGCTCGGGTGAGCTCAGGCTAGTCGTTAGGAAGCCCGGCGAGGCTCGTGGAGAGGTGCTCTAGGCTCCTGGGGGTGCGGTGAAGCTGATGGACAGGGTGGCGCGGCCATTGGGAGGCCGGAGCCTCGTCCACGACGAGCTCCATGGCGGCGCGTGCGGGTGAGCTTCGTGCTGTCGTGACAGAGCTCGAGAGGGGGAACGGAGAGGATGGGGAGGTGGCCAAGCTCACCGCGGTTGTGTTGGAGTTGACGGCGAGGTCGGGGACGAACTGCTGTGACGGTGAGGTCGCCGGCGATCTCGGTGGCCGAACAGGGGAGAAGTTGACGGGGACGGCGCGTCGGGGCTTCCGGCGATGCGTGGCTCGTCGGGGAGGCGTAGTAGACGGTGGCGGAGCTTGGGGACACGACGGCGAGGCGAGGGCAGCTCGGTGGCTGCGGTGGTTACGGCAGCGAGCTTACGGGCGCTGCGACCATGGCGCGGAGAGGGCGAGGGAGAGAGGCAGGGGGAGAACTGGGGGTCGAGGCGGTCTGGGCGACGACGTGGAGGTCGTCCAGACGTCCCGAAGCGGCGAGGCGGCGGCCAGGCGGCAAGCAGCTGCCGCAGTGGCGCGCGGCCGTGTGCCGGTGTCACCTGCCTGCCTGGCTGCTGAAGAAGCTGGCTGGCTCGGGCCAGCACAGTGCTGGGCCGCCAGGTGGGCCTGCTGGTCCAGGTAAGTGGGTTGTGCCCTCTCTCTCTCTCTCTCTCTCTCTCTCTCTCTCTCTCTCTCTCTCT
>LR738710.1:297802657-297855888 GCA_902687465.1 Secale cereale
TTGTGCGCTCTCTCTCTCTCTCTCTCTCTCTCTCTCTCTCTCTCTCTCTCTCTCTCTCTCTCTCTCTCTTTTCTATTTTATTTTCTGTTTTGTTTCTTTTTCAACTTTGTTGAATTAATAAAAATGCTAGAGCATTTTTATAAATCATAAAACTAGTCATGCCCACTGTATGTAATATGAACAACATGGAACATTTTAGTTGATGATTATTTGGGCACCTAAATTATTTTATAGCATTTAAATGCCCAAATGCAAATACAATATAATTTAATCCAGTGACCTTTGGATGTCCTAGAAAATTGTGCACCATTTTTGTGAGAGGTTTAAGACCAAGGCAAAGATGATGAACATTTTTGAAGGGCATTTTGGGTACATTGGAAAGGATTTTATTAAACCCTAGTTGTTAGAAGAGGGGTGCTGGGGTTTCTGTCATTCCCATTTCAGGTTTCTGCAAAAAGTAAACATGATGCACACTCTAGCTCGTCCTAATGCAAGCACTGACTAGGGATGTGACAACTCACCCCCACTCAAAAGAATCTCGTCCCGAGATTGAGGTTCCTCTGGAAAAACGGTGGGGTACTCAGGTCGAAGACGATCCTCCCTTTCCCAAGTAGCTTCGTTCTCGGAATGGTGTGCCCATTGAACCTTGAGAAACTTGATATTATGACGTAGAGTGGTACGCTCGGTTTGATCAATAATACGAACGGGGTATTCTTGATATGTGAGATTGTCCTGGAGATCAAGCATTTCGTGGTCCACTCCGCGGATAGGATCCGAGAAGCAACGCCTGAGTTGAGAGATGTCGAAGACAACATGAACTCTGGAAAGGTGCGGAGGTAGTTCCAATTGGTAGGCAACTTCTCCTCGTTTGGCAAGAATGCGAAAAGGATCGATGTAACGAGGAGCCAATTTGCCTTTGATACCGAAGCGATGGGTTCCCTTAAGAGGAGTAACCCGAAGGTAAGCCTTATCGCCGACTTCAAAAGTCACAACCTTATGATGACTATCATATTGGCTCTTCTGGCGAGATTGGGCTATTTTCAATTTCTCACGAACGATGCGAACTTGCTCTTCTGCTTCCTGGATCATATCAGGACCAAAGAATTGTCTTTCCCCGGTTTCTGACCAGTTAAGAGGCGTCCGACACCTTCGTCCATACAGAACTTCGAAGGGAGCCTTTCCCAAGCTAGCTTGATAACTATTGTTATAAGCGAATTCGGCGAATGGAAGACACTTCTCCCAATCCATGCCGAAAGAGATGACAGAGGCTCGGAGCATATCCTCCAGAATTTGGTTGACTTGTTCTACTTGACCACTTGACTTAGGATGAAAGGCGGTGCTGAAAGGGAGACGAGTCGCCATAGTATTTTAGAAACTTTCCCAAAATTAAGAGGTGAAAAGACTTCCACGGTCTGAGTTAATCTCCAATGGCACACCATGAAGAGATACTATTCGAGAGATATACAAGTCTGCTAGCTGGCTAGCGGTTATACTTTCTCGAACAGGCAGGAAATTGGCTACTTTGGAGAGGCGGTCGATAACGAAGAAGATAGCATTATTCCCTTTCCTGGTCCTGGGAAACCCGGTAATGAAGTACATACCGATCTTTTCCCATTTCCATTCAGGAATAGATAAAGGTCGAAGGGTGCCAGCAGGCCGTTGATGTTCTGCTTTAACTCAACGACAAACGTCGCAG
Source organism: Secale cereale (assembly GCA_902687465.1). NCBI lineage: Eukaryota > Viridiplantae > Streptophyta > Magnoliopsida > Poales > Poaceae > Secale > Secale cereale. Next base: position 297,804,354 of record LR738710.1, read on the forward strand.
TTAGCAATGAAATGAGCAATTTCTCTTTTCATCCTAGTCCACCAGAACCTCTGGCGTAGGTCCTGATACATTTTGGTACTACCGGGATGAATCATGAGAGGAGATTCATGAGCCTCCTTCAGGATCAACTGCCGTAGATGTCGGTTCTTGGGAACCACTAGGCGGTTCTCGAAGAAGACAACACCTCGATCATCCATAGAGAAACTTTTAGCAGCTCCGCTAGCAATGCTCTCTTGGAGTCGGGATATACTCTTATCACGTTTCTGGGCAGCTATGATTTGATCCGTAAGGGTAGGTTTCGCCACCAAGGTGGAAAGGAATCCTCGAGGAACAATGTGAATGTTAAGCTTACGAAATTCCTCGTGGAGAAGTGGTTGCCCTTGTTGTAACATCAGATTGTTACAATAAGACTTACGACTTAGTGCGTCGGCCATGACATTGGCCTTCCTAGGGGTGTAAGTGATTCCTAAGTTGTAGGGCCAGTTCTTTTGGTGACTTCTAGAATAAGCTGGAATAAGCTGCCCCCTACCCAGCTTATTCTAAAATCCCAAACAAATTTATTTTTGTAGAAGCTTACTAGTTAAGACTTGACTAGTAGGCTTCTAAAAAGAAAATTTGGGTTGGGCTTCTAGAATAAGCTGGGTAGGGGGCAACTTATTCTGGAAGCCCAAAAAAGCTAGCAAAAGAACTGGCCCGTAATCTGTGAGCAACTCAACCCAACGTCTTTGCCTGAGATTCAAATCCGGTTGGGTGAAGATGTATTTCAGACTTTGGTGATCTGTGAAGATTTCACTGCGATTACCAAGAAGGTAATGTCGCCATGTTTTTAGTGCGTGGACTACAGCTGCAAGCTCTAGATCATGGGTAGGATAGTTATCCTCATGTGGACACAACTGTTGAGATGCGTAGGCAATAACTTGATGATCTTGCATGAGTATGCAACCTAGTCCTTGTCGCGAGGCGTCGCAATAGATAATAAAGTCCATGGAAAAGTCTGGTGGTACCAGTACGGGTGCAGATGTCAGGCGTCTTTTCAGTTCCTGAAAGTTGGACTCACACTGTGGGGTCCACTCGAACTTTTTATCTTTCTTGAGGAGTTCAGTTAGAGGTTTAGCAACTTTGGAGAAATTCTCGACGAAGCGTCGGCCATAGCTCGCTAAGCCAAGGAAACTCCTAACTTGCTTGACCGATTCAGGAGGAGTCCAATCAAGGACGGCCTGAAATCGCTTGGGATTGACAGCAATACCCTTACGAGAGATTACATGACCCAAATAGGTCACTTCTGGCAACCAGAATTCACACTTGGAGAATTTGGCATAAAGGCGGTGCTCTCGAAGTTTCTCAATACTAGCCTTAGATGCTCGACATGATCTTCCTTGTTCTTGGAGTAAATGAGTATATCATCGAGGTATACCATGAAAATTTATCCAATTACTCCATGAATATAGAATTCATCAGCCGGGAGAAAGTGGCTGGGGCATTGGTTAACCCGAAGGACATGACGGTGTACTCGTATTGGCCATAACGAGTAACAAAGGCCGTCTTGGGAATGTCCACGTTCTTGATTTTGATTTGATGGTAGCCCAACCTCAAATCCATTTTGGAAAAGACTGAGGATCCAGCGAGCTGATCATACAGGTCGTTGATGCTGGGGAGCGGATATTTGTTCTTTATTGTGACCAGATTGACAAGTCGATAATCTTCAACCATCCGTTCCGTTCCATCCTTCTTCTTGACGAAGAGGACGGGACAAGCCCAGGGAGAAGAACTAGGACGGATGAAACCCTTTTTCAAGGACTCATCGAGTTGTTTCTTAAGCTCAGCTAGTTCTAGGGGTGCCATCTAATAGGGTCTCCTAGAGATTGGGACATTTCCTGGAACAAGATCTATCACGAACTCAACATCTCTGTCAGGTGGAACACCTGGCAGTTCTTCTGGAAAGACATCCGGAAAGTCATGGACTACCGGGATATCTTCGAGTTGTGGTAGAGGGCTGGCATTAAGGGAGTAGAGCTGACGCTCAGCCATTCGGGCCAAAACATTGACTGTCTTGCCGGATGGGTGTGTAAGTTGAACAGTCCTAGTGTAGCAGTCAATCTTGGCGTAATGAGCTATCATCCAGTCCATACCCAAGATGATGTTTATGTCTGAGGACTTGAGAGCTATTAGTGATGCAAGGAAAACAAGTCTATCGACCAGAATTTCATTTCCATGGCTTACCCTAGAGGTTTGCCATTTTGAACCAGGAGTTTGAATAACCATGGAAGTGGGCATGTCACGAAAAGTCATGTTGTGCATTCGAGCATAGCTCTCGGAAAGGAACGAATGAGATGCTCCAGTATCGAAAAGAACAGATGCCGGATGGCAGTTAACGAGAAGTGTACCAAGGACGACGTTAGAACCCTCATAAGCTTCCTCAGCAGAGACATAGTTGACATGACCACGTGCAGTCGGGATTGGCTTGACATAGTTCACCTTGCCTGTTGGCTTACCACGGCTAGCGGACCTTCCTGGCTGGTTCTGAGGACACTCAAGCATGTAGTGCCCTGGTTCTCCATACTTGAAGCATGTCATAGTGCTAGTGCGTGGAGCAAAGTTGGTAGGTGGTCCTCCATAAGTCTTGGCAGGTGCATACTGTTGGATTGGGTGAGGCGCCTCATAGGATGGCCTCGGAGTGAACTTGGGTGGCAGGGCAGTGTTAGGAACCCACACACGGCGCTTGTGAGAGCCAGAGCCGGATGATGAACCAAAGTCACGAGGATGCTTGCGTGTGGCTTCAAAATCAGTCTGGCCCGTCTCAGCACTGATGGCTTTGTTCACCAACTTCTGGAAGGAGGTGCACTCGTGCAGACGTAGATCTCGGCAGAGTTCAGGGCTGAGTCCCTTGCGGAACCTCGCCTGCTTCTTGGCATCGGTGGACACTTCCTCACGAGCAGAGCGTGCCAAGTTGCCAAACTCGTGACTATAGCCATCCACAGTTAGCCGGACCTGGGTGAAATTGCAGAATTCCTCCCGCTTGCGATCCATGAGACCTTCCGGAATGTCATGTTCACGGAATGCCTCACAGAACTCTGCCCAAGTAGTGATTTGGCCAGCAGGATGCATAGCCTCAAAGTTTTCCCACCAGAGGCTAGCAGAGCCCTCAAGATGGTAGGCGGCGTAAGTAACCTTGTCAGCTTCGGCCACACGGGAAGAGTGTAGCATGTGGGTGATACTGAGAAGCCAGTCATCCGCATCAAGAGGTTCAGCGGAATGATGGAACTTCGGTGCGCACATCTTGATAAAGTCATTAATTGACACCACGTCATTCCTCTGGCGTAAGGCAGTATTCTGCTCTATGCGCTCCAGTAGACGGTTGGTCTCTCTCTTGTTCCTTTCTGCCTCGAGCATAACTTCAGCCAAGGAGGGTGGTTGGGGCAGATTCTCATCTCTAGCCCCACTGGCCTCACCCTGCTCCTGAGGAGTAGGAGTGCTGCGGGTGTTGACCATCCTAGGAAAACAAAACTACGGTTTAGACAAGGATGGCAAAACTTTGACATAGGAGTGCAGAATGTAATGGATGACACGGAATGCAGAGATGTTCATCCGTACGACATGGTAATATAGAAACTACCATATAACACTAGTGGGCATACACACCATACATAGTTTAGTACAAGCCAAGGCTAAAGTACAACTGCGGTGAAAGACGATACATCTCATCAGAGGCATTCCAAGCTCCTATACATTATTTAACTACACCTACGGAACTCAGAACACACTAATTCATATTCCCAAGACGCGCAGGACTGTGGAAATACAACTACTACGATACTACTACTACCATGGTCTAACTCAGACATTCCTGTAGTAATCCTCATAAAGATTACCACCGCAGCCTAGAAGTGGAACATGTGAATCTGGAAACTCTCGAGCACTCGAAGGCTGTGGGCCATAGGGACACGGATGCGGTCTCGGTCCCATTGCTGGTGGTAACCGACGCCCACGTGGAGGCGTAATACCCCCAACGTCACGCCAATCCATACGATTGGGCAGACGAGTCCGCACGGGGTACAAATCCTGCATATCCAGATATCCGGCCTGCACGGCAGGTGCAAGCCGTGTCAAAGTAGTCCAGTGGGCGGCTCGAGTGTTATAAAGCTCCATCCGGAGAGCACAGACCTCACGGTCCCTATCCTCCAGCATCTGAGTAGTAGTCTGAAGCAGTGGCTCCTCATAAGCGGCATCGGTATACAGACCAGTGTAGTAGCCTTTCTCTCCAGGAAGTGAGGTTGGCATGTAGCAGAATTCAGTGTTCAGCTGCAGGGCATGCCTAGCCCGGATGATGGTCATCATCGAGTAAGCGGCATCCTGCACTGCCATCTCAAAGGTAACCCCGAGTCCATAAGACCAATGGATGGGGTTAGTAGCTCCGGGATACGAAGCGTATATCCGGACTATGCAGAAATACTGACTCTGGTGGAAATCCCGGTACTGCTCCTCCACAGTGTACTCAGGATACCAACGGTAGCCGGTCTCAGTCAAAACATGAACTAGCAAGGCCGTGTGACCTGGCACATTAATGCACCGGGTCAAACGAACCACCTGGTGAGGTGTGCGGTCAGACATCTGAAACACGAAATAACGCAAAGGCATTAAAATTTCTGGAAGAAATTGGGCAGCATAACAGCTGTAAATGCTCAAAAAAGATTTTGAGACATCATACAAATGATAGCATAGCCACTCAACAACATCATATCAAGGTTCCGGGTCCAACTAAACAACATACTGGAAGGGTAGAAACTGTGAGGCTTGAATCCAACAATCCTAAGAGTCTATGGATTAGTAACACGTGAACCTAGTAAAGATGAGAGGCCTAGTCCTAAACCCCGGTAGAAAGAATAGGCTGACTCAAATCAGAAGGGCATAAGGTAAAGAAGTAAAAAGAGCCTTACGTTCCCTTCCACAATCAATTCTCCTACATATAACTAAGAATTTTCTAGACTCAACATCGACCAGTTTGGCTTGAAGTACCTACAGGCAGTCCGACTCTGATGCCAACGCTGTCAGGACCCCGATCCTAAGTCACACCGATCTAGCTTGTAACACATCATATCACTTTGCGGCCTCACGCACGGTATCCCTACGGGTGCCACCTTACCTGGCCCGGGACCGTTTGTGCATTTTGGCACACGTATATGATAGTGTCGCTAGAATCCATATGACAGAGAACCCGGGCCGACATGGCTAGTTATAAACCAAAAGTGGCACTAAATTACAGAGACAGGCATCCATGACCCAGCAACGAATGTGTCAGTCATCAACGTATGAACCCAAGTCGTAGCAAGCTACATGGACTTAAAGGAACAACGTGTGACATTTCCCCTAAGGGACAGACACAGGAACGAAGAAGGATACATGCCGGCCAGCCTACGTGTTCCGGAGCGGTAGCAAGCTACCAAGGCTCAGTGGAAGCACTAGGAGGCAGTTCCCTGTAAGATAGGCTACCAAAGGTAAACAACTAGGTGTCGGATCCCACACATACCAAGCATTTCAATCATACACACAATATGCTCAATATGTGCAAATACAACATTGCATCACAACAGAACTCTATGACTCAAAGTACTTTATTTAAGAGGCTCTGAAGCGCCATACATAACATATCCATACAGATAGGGGTCACATGACCCAACACTCAAGTCATACAAGCATACAAGCACACGCGGAAGCTAACATGTTTGAGTACAGACAACTTGGAAAGAAAACAGGCCGGGTGTGACTATCTACAAGGCCCTTCACAAGCTCAGGATCACCGTATGGGTAGCAAGCTACTCGTCGACGTCAACGTCTATGTAAAACCCATCAGAAGGGGTAGGGTTCTCCTCTGCAACAGTTATTAAGCAAACATGAGTACAAAGGTACTCAACAAGTCTTACAACAGAACCTATCATACATGCAACATTATCAACAGGGGTAGTGGAGTTCATTGCAGCAAGCCAGCTTTGACTCTTGGCTAACCTATACTTCAACTCTCAGCAGACTGTAAGATAAGATTACGTACACGAGTACTCTACTCACCACAACAATACCCCACCGTGGATCCTCTTCCGTCATCCCACGGAAAGGCCATCCATGGCACTCACACTTGTCTTGAGACTTTTAGTAGTATCCATCAACTTGTCTATGAACTGTATAAGCAACCAAGTGGTCCGTACCGCGAACAATGACTATTCGAATAGATTGGTAACCCTGCAGGGGTGTACTTATTCACACATGATTCCACCACTTAGCGTCCGCACACGACATGTGCTCAGCAGACTTCAAGCGAAAGCCGACGTGGGTGTAGACCACGACCCAACCAACCACTCAAGTCTCTAGTCTAGGTTTATCGCCTATTTAGGTTCCATCCGTGGGGAGATCCGGCTGGGGTGTCGCTCACGGCCCCAAACGATGTGTACAGGGTTCCCGAGTCAGCAATCGGGCGACCGGTACACCGTGCCACGTACCTGTCGCATCACAGCCCACCCCAAGGGTCAGCACTGCGCACGACCACCAGCATACTACAAACACCAGAAACTAGTTGCAACTCCTGGACAGAGAACAAGGGCAGTCAATAAGTCGAGCGGGGTCATATTTTAGGGCCCAATGTGTGGTAGTAGCTGAAACTTGAACCACACATACAGATCTCAGGTCCTATGGACGGTTCCAATGAAACAACCCACCATGTACTCCTACATGGCCTTTCATCGATACCTTTACCAAACATGTTCCACACTTCCCTCTCTTTATCAAGCATGATCATTTCACTCTGATCCATCACCCATTTGAACCAGACCTGACACCACTCTAAGCATAGCAAGCAACATAAACAAATAGCATGGTGGAACACACATCACATGGCTCAATCAACTCCTACACATGCTAGTGGGTTTCAACTATTTACTGTGGCAATGACAGGTCATGCAAAGGAATAGGGTTCAACTACCACATCAAGTAGCAGTTCACGCGCTGTTGCCTTAATGCAGTAAAAGGAGCAGGAGCGAGAAGATGGGTTTGTATCGGAATGATCAATGGGTTGCTTGCCTGACGGATTGGTTGTCGGGTACTGCTCTTCAGTTGGATACGCATATGTATCCTCGGGAGCCGGACCTACCACGGAGAACACCGACGATACAATCAATATACAAACAAATGCAACAATATGATGCATGCTCATGACATGGCAAGATGGATGTGTTTTGGGCTAATGCAACTATAAACAGAAAGTTTTGAGCCCCATTTGAATCAAAGATTCAAATTTATACCCAAACTATTATTTATTAAAATGCATTATCATGTTTTGATGTGAACAGCAAGGTTAACTTGCTCAAACATGCATGAAACTAGCGACATTGGAAAGATTGGATTTTTCTGATCAATTTTCATATATAAATCTTTTCCATCTGAGCGACTGTTGAATTTATATGATTTTTTGAAGTTTATAACATTTTTTGGAATTTCCTGAATTGTTTTAAATCAAATAATCCCATAAAAGCATTTACTACGTTAGCATGACATCATGCTGACGTCAGCAGGTCAACAGACCTGGTCCTGGTCAAACCTGACCGGTGGGTCCCGTGTTTTAGGGTCATTAACTTAACTAATTAAAGCAAACTGCCAATCCTAAATTAATTAGCCGCCTGGGCCCACCTGTCATTGACTCCAAGGGGTCAACCTGGGCGCACCCGTGGTCAAAACAGGGTCAAACATGCCGGCGTTTAGCCGCCGGCGAGGCCAGACGCGGCGACGCAGGGCGGGATTCATGCTCCGACGACCAAATCGACGGCGGAGCACATCTACGTGATGCGGGGGACGTACCGCATCGAGTGGTGGTGGTGGTTGGCCTCGGGGTCACCGGAAAAGGCGCCGGCGATGACCTTGGCGGCTGCTGGAGCTCGGGTGAGCTCGGACTAGTCGCTAGGAAGCACGACGAGGCTCGTGGAGAGGTGCTCTAGGCTCCTGGGAGTGCGGTGAAGCTGATAGACAGGGTGGCGTGGCCATTGGGTGGCCGGAGCCTCATCGGCGACGAGCTCCGCGGCGGCGCGTTCGGGTGAGCTTCGTGCTGTCGTTACAGAGCTCGAGAGGGGGAACGGAGAGGATGGGGAGGTGGCCAAGCTCACGGTGGTTGCGTTGGAGTTGACGACAAGGTCAGGGACGAAGTGCTACGACGGCGAGGTCGCCGGCGATCTCGGTGGTCGAACGGGGGAGAAGTTGACGGGGACGGCGCGTCGGGGCTTCCGGCGAAGCGTGGCTCGTCGGGGAGGCGTAGCAGATGGTGGCGGAGCTTGGGGACACGACGACGAGGTGAGGGGAGCTCGCTGGCTGCGGTGGTTACGGCGGCAAGCTTGCGGGCGCTGCGGCCATGGCGCGGAGAGGGCGAGGGAGAGAGGCAGGGGAGAACTGGGGGTCGAGGCGGTCGGGGCGATGACGTGGAGGTCCTTTAGACAACCCGAAGCGGCGAGGCGGTGGCCAGGCGGCAAGCAGCTGCCGCAGTGGCGCGCGGCCATGCGCCGGCGTCACCTGCCTGCCTGGCTGCCAAAGAAGCTGGCTGGCTCGGGCCAGCACAGTGCGGGGCCGCCAGGTGGGCCGGCTGATCCAAGTAAGTGGGTTGTGCCCTCTCTCTCTCTTTTCTTATTTTATTTTCTGTTTTGTTTCTTTTTCAACTTTGTTGAATTAATAAAAATGCTAGAGCATTTTTATAAATCATAAAACTAGTCATGCCCACTGTACATAATATGAACAACATGGAACATTTCAGTTTATGATTATTTGGGCACGCAAAATATTTTATAGCATTTAAATGCCCAAATGCAAATACAATATGAATTAATCCAGTGACCTTTGGATGTCCTAGAAAATTGTGCACCATTTTTGTTAGAGGTTTAAGACCAAGGCAAAGATGATGAACATTTTTGAAGGGCATTTTGGGTACATTGGAAAATATTTTATTAAACCCTAGTTGTTAGAAGAGGGGTGCTGGGGTTTCTGTCATTCCCATTTCAGGTTTCTATAAAAAGTAAACATGATGCACACTCTAGCTAGTCCTAATGCAAGCACTGACAAGGGATGTGACACTTCTTCTTCTTCATCGACCTTGGGATAGGTTCCTGGTCGGCAGCCTGGGATAGCGGGATGGATGTCATGTGTTTTCATGTGTTTTCATCCGTAGTCAGATGTCTTGTGTATAATGTCTAATATTCATGTGGCATTTGTATGACTTGTATGTATCCCCCATTTGTGTATGTAATGGTACGATGTAATGATATACATCTTGCTAAGGGCCCGAAATGCGGTTGTGCCCCAATCATGAGTTCATCACGTGATCGGGGTAGAATCGTATCTTCGGCATGGCAAGTTGATATCAGAGCCTCGACCAACCATAGGAGCCCCATTGATTGATCATAATGTGGCCGTTGTCGAGTCTAGAAGAAAACTGATTTTGGAGTCTAGTTATATCAGAGAGTAGGAATCTTTTTACTCCTCAGCCCCTTTGTCGCTCTGGTGAGGAATCTTGACGTGGGTGTTTTGAATTACTCGTCCTCCTCTTGAAATTATTTTAGGATCACGCAGTTAGTTTTGTTGTCGCGGTGTCAGCTCTTTTCATCCGGTGCAATTCTCATGAAGTTGATTTGATTCACTTAGTCTTTTGCCAGACTAGTCCTCAGTTCTTTCCAACCGGCGCCGTTTTCCCTATCCGAATTGGTCTTTCTTTTTCCTACCCGCCCACCCTTTTTTCTTCTCGGACTGGAGTCCTTAATCGAGTATCCATCCTACTCGTGTGAACCCTTTGAAATCCTTTCATCATTTTTTTCAACAGGTGATTTCTCGTCATGCTCGTCATTCTTCATGTTCTTTTCTTCTCCGGCGGATTCAATTCCAATTTCTTAGTGTTGTTCATATTCTTTTCCATTGCAATGTTTCCCATTGCTCGTTCGCCTCTCGCCATTTAATTGTTCCAGAGTTTCAAAGACTTCTAAGAAGATTTGTCGTGTTCTAATTACTTCAAGGTAGTCACCTCATTTGAGTCATCCAATTGTTCCGGTGCATCATTTACTTTTCAATCCTTTCAAATGGTGTTTTCTTTTCAGTGGGCCTTAACCCACAGGTCTTTCCCAGGATCTTACCTGACTCTTCTAATATTTCCAGAGCTATTCCCAAATTCTTTTCAATTGTAACGTAAGTATGTATTCCATCAGTCATATGCCTTCCAAAGAACCTTTTCAAATTCTTTTCAACGTTGGTTCAACCTTTCCTCTTTTCATTCTTCCGGAGTGTCTCAACAATTTCGGTGGTGTTCGTCCTCGTCATTTTCATCATTTGCAGACCGAAGAAGAGTTTAACTTTAAATCTTGTCCGCTCTCTTGAAGATTTGTGATGCTAGCTTAATGTTATCCTCTCAAACTATTCTGTTGTCATAAATTCTTTTCCTCACACATCAGGAGTATTTCATGAATTCTTTCCATTATGATCCTTCGAAGGCCATCATTTCAGAAGATTTTTTCGTTCTCAGTTTTCAACTTCGTCCTCGAACTATTCTTAATTGATGCCTCTTCGTTCGTCTCCATATTCTTCCGGTGCTTCGTTCAAGCATTCTTTAAACCGTTTGTGATATCTTCGTTCTCTTCCATTGTTTTCTAATTCTTCCGGCAATTCATTCTCTTTTCTTCGTTAATTTCAATTCTTCTCGATGGTTCGTTCTTTTTCTTCAATCAGTTTCAATTCCTCAAGGTGGTTCGTTCAAAAATTCCTTGTCCTTTGTTATCATATCAATTCATTAGCTCTCTCCAATCCTGCCGGTGGTTCATGAAGACTTTCTCAAGTTTTGTGATATATCCCTCCTTATTCAATTTCAACACGAGTAAGTGATATGCAAATCCATTGCTTCTCATCAATTTGATTGGTGGAGGATAAGCATAACATATTTCTTATTCGTCAAGTTGATTTATCCCTTCCTTCGGAATTTGTTGATGATGAATAAATTCTAGTTCCAAGTCCTTTCATCTTTTCTTTTCCGGAGTTCAAATTTTTCGCGGCCATCTCATCGGAAACTCGTCTAAATCATCGCAAGGCCTTATTTTTATTATTTTCATCCTTCATCACCCATTTGTTACCGGAGTTCTTCATGGTGGTTCATCATGAGTTAATTCATTCGTCAAGTGTTCATCAATAATTCGTGTGGAGCAGCTCAAGTATTCTTTTTATTGCACCTCGAATTGCAAATAATTCTCCATATTCTTTTGAAGTGGAGTTTTGCTTTCTTCCTTCATCTCATCTATTCAATCGTTCGTTGTGGCATAATTTCACCTCAAGTTTTGGGATGATTCCCATAAGTCCACAACATGTTAATTCTTTTCGTTGTTGATTTTCCAAAGACTCCAATCAATCCTTCCTTCTAGGGATGCTTTCAAATTCATTCGTGGTGTAAGTTGTCACCGTGTTCTCCGATCTTTTATTCCATCCGTTCAATTCTTCTGGAGGCATTGTGTTCTTTCTTTTGTCAAGTATTATTTCACCCTCTCAAGATCATGTTCTATTCCTTCCATTTTCAGCCGGAGTGCTGCCCAAATTCATTCATTCGTATTCCATTTCTATCTCTTTAACGGGAGTGGTTTCAATGTCTCCCTTGTCATTTAAGCTCTTGGTTCTCGGCGTATGCCTTGTTTCCTCATTTTACCGAAGCTTCTTAATCTCAGTCATCTCCATTGCATTCTTCCTTTCAAGTGGATCAACCACTCATGGTTTTCTGGTTTCACCTTCTTCATTTTTCCCTTCCATCTCGTTCCTAAGATCTCGGGACAAGATCTCTTGTTAGGGGAGTGTTGTGAAACCCCGAGACCGATGCACCAGGTGTCTTCCAGTTATTTCCTGGCGTTGCTGATACGTCCAAAATGCATCACTATTTTGTATCATAATTTATCCTTATTCATTGGTATATTTCACGTTACGGTGATGTTCTAATGTTGTTTTGGTCTATTTTACACAGTTTGCAAACTCTCCGATGCCGGAACAGCAGACGCAGGATTCAGCAGTAAAAAGTGGACGCTGAGTTGCTGAAGAAGAATACCTCCAAATTACCTGAAAATTGACAGGAGATATTTTTCAGATGAATCACGAAGACACGCAAAAGGGGAGCCAGAGGGGGGCCACAGGGTGCCCAGGCGGCCTGGGGGCGCCCCCCCTGGCCGCGCCGGGGGGGGGGGCGCCTGGAGCCCCTGGCCCACCTCCGGATGCCCCCTTTTGCCTATATACTCTCCGTTCTCCAAAAACCCTAAAAAGAAGACTTTTTACGAAGTTCCGCCGCCGCTCCGAGGTGGAAACCTACAGAGAAGAAAAGGGCATCTCCGGCGGGCAGATTCCGCCGGGGAGATCACCTCCCGGAAGGGGAGATCGTCGCCATCGTCGTCGCCATCGTCACGGGCATCATCGAGATCATCATCAACATCATCCCCAACACCAGCACCATCTCCATCTTCATCGAAATCTTATCTTACAATCGCAACTCGTGTTGTAACTCGTACTACCTATCCTCTCTACTCCATCGGTGGTGATTACTACTTTGTGGTGAATGCTATTGAGTTTTGTTGGAGAAATATTATTATGTCCAAATTTTTTATCACATATTTATCCCCACTGATCATGCTCTCTTTTATGTCTCGTGAGTAGTTACCTTAGTTGTTGAGGACATGGGGAAAGTCTTGTTGTTAGTAGTCATATGCTGTTGAAGTAATATGTGTTGTTTGATACTTAAGTTGTGTTGTCATTCTACTAGTGGTGTTGTGTGAGTCGAACACCCAACACTTCGCCTTATTAAGGACCTAGGAGAATACATTGTCTATAAAGAATGCTTATGGTGGGTTGCCGGAGTGACAGAAACCTGAACCCCAGTTCGCACGCTTTTGCATAAGGGAATAATGGATCCTCGATCGTATTGCTATGGTTAGGCTTTTGCCTTAAATTCTATCTTGTATTTGCGGATGCTTGCAAGGTGTTTAATCATAAGAGTGCATTCATCTTAGTCTAGAGAGTGCACTAGCATAGATCCACCCACTCAACACTTATCAACACATAACATAGTATCGATACGCAATATGGTGAAAGCACATGACTACCTCTCCCGTGTGTCCTCAGGAATGCTTTAGTCTTTATAAGTTCAGTTGCTAGGCCTCTCCTTTGCTAAGAAAGGATTGGGCCACTTGTTACTCTCAGTACCTTTTACATTACTTTCTTTTACTTTCCTGTTGCTTATACCGAGAAAACCCCTAAAAGTTATCTTTCAGTGCTTGCAGTAAATTCTTGCTCAGAATCGCTTATCAATACCTTCTGCTCCTCGTTGGGTTAGACACTCTTACTTATCGAAAACGCTGCAATAGATCCCTTACGGTTGTGGGTCATCAAGTACCGTTTTCTGGCGCCGTTGCCGGGGAGCGTAGCGCTATTGGTAAAGTGAAACTGGTAAGAAAGTTTTTTATATATAATTTTGTTTTTGTTTTTGCTATTTGCTGCTCCTTGTCCTTATGGACAACCCTATTATTGGATCGTTGCTTGCGGGAAGACGCCCCACACCCGTGGTGGTTGATCCTCCCCCTACTGAAATTGTGCCTTATAAAATACCAGCTGGTATTATCGATTATGTTCTGGCTAATCGTTAAGCAGGAGACAGACATCCCTGTGAACACTTGCTATATCTGTCACAATTATGTTCACTATTTAAGCTTGCAGGTGTATCGAGGGAGTTTGTCATGAGGAAATTGTTTGTCGTATCACTTATAGATAAAGCTTCAGATTGGTATGGGCTCCTCGATAACTCACACTTGCTGGACTGGCAGGAGCTTATGTCTCTCTTTTATACTAAGTTTTATCCTCTTCATGAAATTCATCGAGACATGAATTTTATCTATAACTTTAGGTCTCGTGACGGAGAAAGCATTGCTCAAGCTTGGGGGAGATTGAAGTCCCTAATGCTCAAATGCCCTATTCATAAGCTTCCCAAGGAAATTATACTTACAAATTTTTATGCCAGGCTTTCTCGTCAGGATAAGGAGATGCTGGATGCCTCCTCTAGTGGGGTGTTTCATAAGAAGAGTGTTGAAGAAAGGTGGGATCTCCTTGAAAGAATCCAGAGGAATACCGAAGATTGGGAAATTGATAAAGGTATTGAACCCGCTATAAATTATGAACATGATTATATTGAGAGTTATGTGGAAACTGATTACTTCAATACTTTTTGCTCTAAGATTGGTCTTGATTCCCATCTAGTGATTGATTTGTGTAAGAATTTTGCCTCTCACGTTGATTCTTTTAAAAAGAAGAGAGACCAGCACCATGAACCTTTTAAAGAACCACCTATTGATATTTATGTTGCTGACCCTATTTTGCCTGCAGTTATATATGAAAAGCCTCCTTTTCCCACGAGGAGAAGGAAGCACTCCCTTGTGATAGGCATAATAAATAAAAGTGATAGAAGAGTTGATGAGCCTGAGGACCAGATCAGGGTCGATCCCCAAGTTGCATTGATTAAAGACCTTGATACTAATGATGTTTTGGATTCCAATATAAATTTTTGTGCTGTTTCCACTAACCTTGTCACAGCCAGGAATAAAGGCCCAATTTCAGGTACTCCAGTGGTATCTGTTAAAATAGGAGATCACAATTATTATGGGCTATGCGATTTGGGATCGAGTGCAAGCGCTATCCCCTATTCACTTTATGAAGAAATCATCGGTGAGATTTCCCCTTGTGAACTCGAAGAAGTTGATGTTACTATTCATCTTGTAAATAGAACAACTATCTCTCCTATCGGAATTGTGAGGGACGTTGAAGTCCTATGTGGAAAGGTAAAATACCCTACCGACTTTCTAGTACTTGGTTCAGAGAGGGACAATTTTTGGCCAATTATTTTTGGTAGACCTTTTCTTAGAACTTGTGGAGCTATAATAGATTGCAAGAAAGGTAAAGTTTCTGTTGAATTCGATGGTGAGCCATATGAATTTAATTTATCTAAGTTCTCTAAGTAGCCTCGTGGTACTGATTTACCTAGTGATGATAAAATTATTGAAAGTATTGCCTCTATTGCTATTCCCCCTAATGATCCTTTGCAGCAATACATGGAGGACCACGAGAATGATTTGCATATGCAGGAAAGAAATGAACTAGATGAAATATTCTTGAGGCAGCTTGCTATCCTGAAGCACAACCTTCCGGTTGAACCTTTGGGAATTTTATCAAAACCGAAAGAAGATCCGGTGTTCGATCTTAAACCTCTTCCCGATACGCTCAAGTATGCTTATTTAGATGAAAAGAAAGTATATCCTGTTATTATCAATTCTAACCTTTCAGGATATGAAGAGGAGCGATTATTGGAAGTACTTCGTAAACACCGAGGCGCAATTGGCTACACCCTTGATGACCTTAAGGGGATTAGTCCATCTTTCTGTCAACATACTATCAACCTTGAGCCTGATGCTAAACCAGTTGTTGATCATCAACGACGGTTGAACCCGAAGATGATGGATGTCGTGAGAACTGAGATTCTCAAGCTTCTAGCCGTAGGTATTATCTACCCTATAGCTGATAGTAAGTGGGTAAGTCCGGTACATTGTGTTCCTAAGAAAGGAGGTACAACTGTGGTTCCTAATGATAAAAATGAATTAATACCTCAAAGAATTATTATTGGATATAGAATGTGTATTGATTACAGGAAGTTGAACAAGGCAACCAGGAAGGATCACTATCCGTTGCCGTTTATCGACCAAATGCTTGAAAGGTTATCCAAAAATACCCACTTTTGTTATCTCGATGGTTATTCTGGCTTCTCTCAAATCCATGTTAACACTGTCGATCGAGAGAAGACCACTTTTACTTGTCCCTTTGGTACTTATGCTTACAGGCGTATGCCTTTTGGTTTATGTAATGCCCCTGCTACTTTTCAAAGGTGTATGTCTGCTATCTTTCATGGTTTCTGCGGGGATATTATGGAAGTCTTCATGGACGATTTCTCCGTCTATGGAACTTCTTTTGACCATTGTCTTCACAACCTTAATAAAGTTTTGCAGAGATGCGAGGAGACAAATTTGGTACTCAACTGGGAAAAGTGCCACTTTATGGTTAATGAAGTTCTTGGTCACAAGATTTCCGAAAGGGGAATTGAAGTGGACAAGGCCAAGATCGAAGCTATTGAGAGGATGCCCTATCCAAGGGACATCAAAGGTATTCGCAGTTTTCTCGGTCATGCAGGTTTTTATAGAAGATTTATTAAAGACTTTTCTAAAACCTCGAGACCCCTCACTAATCTTCTCCAGAAGGATGTTCCTTTTGTATTTGATGAAAATTGTAAGGAAGCTTTTGAAGTCCTTAAGAAAGCTTTAATAACTGCTCCTATAGTACAACCACCTGACTGGAATTTACCTTTGGAGATTATGTGTGATGCAAGTGATTTTGCTGTTGGAGCTGTTTTAGGACAAAGAGTTGATAAGAAATTGAATGTTATACATTATGCTAGTAAAACCCTTGATAGTGCTCAAAGAAATTATGCTACTACTGAGAAGGAATTCTTAGCTGTAGTTTTTGCTTGTGATAAGTTTAGGCAGTATATTGTTGATTCCAAAGTTATTATTCATACTGATCATGCTGCCATTAAGTATCTTATGACAAAGAAGGATGCCAAGCCAAGGCTTATCAGATGGGTACTTCTTCTTCAAGAATTTGATTTGCAGATTGTTGATAGGAAAGGGGAAGACAATCCGGTGGCGGACAATCTTTCAAGGATGGAAGATATACCGCACGACCCCATCCCAGTTAACGATAGTTTTCCAGACGAGCAACTTGCCGTTGTAAAAGTACAATCTCTTCCGATCCTTGGTATGCAGATTATGCTAATTTTATTGTTGCAAAGTATTTGCCTCCAGGTCTAACATTTCAGCAAAGGAAGAAGTTCTTTCATGATTTGAGGCACTACTTTTGGGATGACCCACATCTTTTCAAAGAAGGTCCCGACGGGATATTGAGAAGATGCATTCCGGAACATGAGCAGAAAGACATTCTCAGACGGTGCCATGATAGTCCCTATGGAGGACATCATGCCGGTGAGAGGACTGCACATAAGGTTCTTCAATCAGGTTTTTATTGGCCTACTCTCTTTAAAGATGCTAGAAATTATGTTTTAGCCTGTGATAAATGTCAGAGAGTTGGTAACATTAGTAGAAGGAATGAGATGCCTATGAATTACTCACTAGTGATTGAACCTTTCGATTGTTGGGGTTTTGATTTTATGGGTCCTTTTCCTTCTTCGCACAAGTACACTCACATTTTAGTAGCTGTTGATTATGTGACCAAGTGGGTTGAAGCAATCCCCACTGAAAGTGCTGATCATAAGACATCTTTGAAAATGCTTAAAGATGTAATATTTCCCAGGTTTGGTGTACCAAGGTATCTCATGACTGATGGGTGATCACACTTCACGCACGGAGCTTTTAGAAAAGCTTTGGCCAAATACGATGTTAATCATAGAATTGCTTCACCATATCATCCTCAAACTAGTGGGCAAGTTGAGCTCACCAATAGAGAGATTAAGTTGATCTTGCAGAAAACAGTAAACAGAAATAGAAAGGATTGGTCAAACAAGTTAGGAGATGCTTTGTGGGCATATAGAACTGCTTACAAAAACCCCATGGGCATGTCTCCCTATAAGATGGTGTATGGCAAGGCTTGCCATTTGCCATTAGAGTTAGAGCACAAAGCTTTCTGGGCTGTTAGAGAGCTTAACGCTGACCCAAAACTAGCTGGCGAGAAGCGTCTCATGAACTTGACTTCTCTAGATGAATGGAGAAGTGAAGCTTACGAGAGCGCTAAAATGTTCAAGGAAAAGGTAAAAAAGTGGCATGATAGGAAGATTCTGAAACGTGAATTTAATGTTGGCGATAAAGTTTTGTTGTTTAGATCCCGTTTCAGGTTTTCTCCAGGTAAACTACTTTCCAGGTGGGAAGGACCATTTCATATTGAAGAAGTTTATCGGTCTGGTGCAATTAAGATTAACAATTTTGAAGGCACCAAACCTCAAGTTGTGAATGGGCAAAGACTTAAACATTACATAGCAGGAGACCCTGTCAATGTTGATGTGAATATAATATACACAACAAACCATGAAGAACATGTTGCAGCCCTGTTTCAGACGCCAGCAGAAGCAGAATAAAGAAAAGGTATGCAGTACGGTAAGGAAACACCGCAAACCATCATAAAAGTTCCGTATTACGAGTTTTTGCAAAATTAGTAAAATTCCGAGTCTAAGTGGAGCCGGAGACGACCTCCAGGGAGTCCAGGCGCCACCCTGGGCCGCGCCGGCAGGCCGCCTGGACACCCGGGAGCCTGTCTCCGACCCCGCTTTGGTCCGTTACCTTCCTTTCTGTGCATAAAATTTTCCTATATATTTGCCCGGATTGTTCCGGCAACGTATCTTGCGATTTCGCGTGTTTTCTCTTCGATCTGTTTCTGCCAGGGAATCTTTCAGCTGAATTTAGGTGCCATGGCTTCTCCAAGTTCCCCCAAGGACAAGTTCGTCGTCAACGTCATCAACCCTTACCTCGCTGAGGTGAAGAAGCACCCTCAGGTTGTTCGGATGGAGGACGGTGTCCTTCATCAAGAAGATCTGAAGGGACCTATCAAGGAGGGGAGCATCCAGGCCAGGCTGGAAGAAGTGGAGCAAGAAGTCTTCGAGTACAAGAAGATGACCGAGCGTGGTGTCGAAGCTAACTTTGACATCACCAACGAGCTGAAGAATTACTTCCTGAAGGAGATGAAGGAGATGTGGGAAAGAATCGCCACGTCTGAAGAAAGAATTATAGAGCTCCAAGGGCAAATTAATGATCTACATAACCAGAACTGTGAGTATGAACTAAGGTTTCTGCGCATGGGTTTGGGTGCTGAATGCAGGATTCAGGAGACGAGTTTCTCATATGAGACTGGAGAACCCCTTCCATGGAAGCGTTTCGCCAAGGACTACTTGATCAACGCCAACAAGGATGATGAGTGAAATCTCCTGGGGTAATGGCATTCCCTTGGCTTGTTCCAAGCTTGGGGGAGTGCCCGGTATCTTTATCTTTACCTTTTGTCTTTTAGAGTCAAGTAGAGTCGTATCATGTCTAGGAAGGTTATTATATGAGATAGGTGTGTGCATTGAGGTCTGTCACTCCTTCGGTGAAGAATTGTATCCGTGAGTGTGGAGTCATCCATGATGGAATATTAATGAGAAGTTTATTGGTTCCTTTTGCTGCACTCGGTATTCTCTCACGCAATCGACCTTATATGATGATTCTTATGGGGAGTATTGACCTTATGTCAGGTATGGCTATGAAACTTTATTTAATCTTGGCAAACATAGCTTTGGTCATAACAACAAGCATGATTTTCTTAAATTATCAACATAGCCAAAACTTTATGTTATTATGCTTGAAGTGTTATGTTGACAAGGAAGACAACTTGATGTGTTATGCTTATTCCAATGTTCATGCTTTATATTGCTTTGCATCTTAGTCATCATCAATTGTCTGTTCTCTCAAAACCTTTGCTAGCCTAACTCTGTACTAAGCGGTATTCTGCTTGTGCATCCATACCCTTAAGCCAATACCTTCCATATGAGTCCACCATACCTACCTACTCGTGGTATTCCGCTACCACCTCCTAAAAGTATATAATTTATGTGTTATCCTCAAATGTTCAAAATCTTTTATTTTGTGCCTCTGTTTTAGCTCATGAGGAAGTAATAGCTAATTCATAGTCTTTTTGAGTTGGACAAGCTTCACCCCGGGATTGCATGTATAATGTGCAAACCCATAATACAAGAAGGAGCTGGCATAGAGTGCGCCCGGCTTAAAAATAATATAACAAACAAACCCTCCTTCACGCTTTGTTCATGAGAAATCAGAAAACTTTGGCAGTGATAAACAAAGGAGAATAAGAGGATGTTATCGTCCTCGTGCGGGAGCCGTTCCTCGAAACTTGTCCAGCTCAAAAAGCAATTGAGTTATCTATTAGCATTCGTTGACAAATCATGCACCCCTCAACACTTGTTTTCATTCTGTTTGATTTGAGGATAGCACATGAGTTTTCCCTACTACCCTAGAGCAGGGCCTATCTTTTAATTTTAAGTTGAGTCAGTTACTTCTACTTCCTTCTATCTCTCAAAGAGAGCAGACGTTTGATATTGATAAGGATTCATTCATATAAAGCTGCATTAAGATTTGTCATATCATATCCTTGTTGACATTATCATTCGATAAGTAAGTTGTTTGTCATGCCTAGCTAAGGCAAACATCTTCCTTTGTGTTAACACTTTCACTTCTTGCCTATTAACATGTTATTTTCAAAAAGCTTCAATTGATCTCATCAAATATAAGAGCAAAAGTTAAATCTATTGTTGTTCTTTGACCAAAGGACATGTTTGCCATGACATAATGAGTTTCCTTAGCCCTACTTTCGAATATAAGTGTTATCACTCTTTCATAAGGGCCTTATGAGTTGAAGATTGCTGTTGAGGATATTTGAGTGGGTAAAGAAACTATGATGCTTCTTGTCCGTATTCTATTTATCGACACTTCACTCTCTAAACTTGTGGACAGGTTTACCGAGTTCATATTCGCTTGGGGACAAGCGAGGTCTAAGCTTGGGGGTGTTGATACGTCCAAAATGCATCACTATTTTGTATCATAATTTATCCTTATTCATTGATATATTTCACGTTACGGTGATGTTCTTATGTTGTTTTGGTCTATTTTACACAGTTTGCAAACTCTCCGATGCCGGAACAGCAGACGCAGGATTTAGCAGTAAAAAGTGGACGCTGAGTTGCTGAAGAAGAATACCTCCAAATTACCTGAAAATTGACGGGAGATATTTTTCAGATGAATCACGAAGACACGCAAAAGGGGAGCCAGAGTGGGGCCACAGGGTGCCCAGGCGGCCTGGGGGCGCCTGGAGCCCCTGGCCCACCTCCGGATGCCCCTTTTTGCCTATATACTCTCCGTTCTCCAAAAACCCTAAAAAGAAGACTTTTTACAGAGTTCCGCCGCCGCTCCGAGGCGGAAACCTACAGAGAAGAAAAGGGCATCTCCGACGGGCAGATTCCGCCGGGGAGATCACCTCCCGGAAGGGGAGATCGTCGCCATCGTCACGGGCATCATCGAGATCATCATCAACATCATCCCCAACACCAGCACCATCTCCATCTTCATCCAAATCTTATCTTACAATCGCAACTCGTGTTGTAACTCGTACTACCTATCCTCTCTACTCCATCGGTGTTGATTACTACTTTGTGGTAAATGCTATTGAGTTTTGTTGGAGAAATATTATTATGTCCAGATTGTTTATCACATATTTATCCCCACTGATCATGATCTCTTTTATGTCTCATGAGTAGTTACCTTAGTTCTTGAGGACATGGGGAAAGTCTTGTTGTTAGTAGTCATATGATGTTGAAGTAATATGTGTTGTTTGATACTTAAGTTGTGTTGTCATTCTACTAGTGGTGTTGTGTGAGTCGAACACCCAACACTTCGCCTTATTAAGGACCTAGGAGAATACATTGTGTATAAAGAATGCTTATGGTGGGTTGCCGGAGTGACAGAAACCTGAACCCCAGTTCGCACGCTTTTGCATAAGGGAATAATGGATCCTCGATCGTATTGCTATGGTTAGGATTTTGCCTTAAATTCTATCTTGTATTTGCGGATGCTTGCAAGGTGTTTAATCATAAGAGTGCATTCATCTTAGTCTAGAGAGTGCACTAGCATAGATCCACCCACTCAACACTTATCAACACATAACATAGTATCGATACGGAATATGGTGAAAGCACATGACTACCTCTCCCGTGTGTCCTCAGGAACGCTTTAGTCTTTATAAGTTCAGTTGCTAGGCCTCTCCTTTGCTAATAAAAGATTGGGCCACTTGTTACTCTCAGTACCTTTTACATTACTTGCTTTTACTTTCATGTTGCTTATACCGAGAAAACCCCTAAAAGTTATCTTTCAGTGCTTGCAGTAAATTCTTGCTCAGAATCGCTTATCAATACCTTCTGCTCCTCGTTGGGTTCGACACTCTTACTTATCGAAAACGCTGCAATAGATCCCTTACGGTTGTGGGTCATCAGTTGCCATGTCATTTTCTTGCATGTTCCACTTTGACATGTCATCATGTGCATGTCATCAACATGTTTTCAAAACTTGCATTCGTTCGGGTTCCCCTGTCCTCTCCGTTGTCCGTTCTGAGCTCAGAAACACTCGCACGCGCCCGCGGTACCTCCGAATATTTATTTTATAAGTGTCCAGAAAATGTTTTCGGAATGGGGTGAAACTTGGCGTGCGGTCTTATTATAGTGTAGGTAGACAGCTTGTCAAATTTCGTCGCATTCGGAGTTCATTTGATAGCACAACCGTTATTTTTTAGCGGCACTATCACCGGTCATTCGTCGGACATTTTGGTGCCCCGAAACCTGTTGCCGGGCTGCCATCTCCCTCTCTTCTCAGCGTACTCACATTCTACACAGTCCACTTTTCCTCTCCTCACAACTTTTCTGAAACTGTCCCGAACTCGACCCGAGCAGTCGTCACCGTTGTGTCCGGATCATCCCCAAATATCCCTAAAACATCGTCGTTTTCTTATTTGCACTCATTAACCTATTTATTCCGATCCGTCTGATCACGATCGGAGGAACCAAATGACCCCTATATAAATCCACAAGCTATATATAGTGAGCAACCCTAGATCCTAGGGGCCTTGTACAATCAGTCCCGTCGCGCCGCCACCACACCCCACCTGGTCACCTCCTTGTTTTCCCCACCTACCAAATCCCACACGCAGCCAAGCTCTCCACTCCTCCCCTTGATCCCACCAAGCTGCTGCCCGAGGCCCCGAGCAGGAGCCATCGGCCTTGTCTTCTCGTGCGGCTATCCGCCTCGACGGCGACATCCAGGACCACCAACGCGCCCTGCTTCTTCCTCCTCCTTGAGGAGATGCCCCTCGACTCGAGCACCAGCGCTCCAAGGACGTCTTCTTTAGTTTTGTTGCTGGAGCTCCACACTACCAGCAGGAGCCCTACGACATCGCCATGGAGGGCTGTAGCCTGAGCTCGTGTCCGTCCCTGCAATAGAGCCACCACCGCCGCTAGCGACCTCGACTACTAGGCCATCCCCTGCTCCCTTCCCCGTTCTCTTCGCTGAAGCTCTCTCTGTCTGACCCATCTCCTGCTCTGTCTGATGTGTCCACAAGAGGAGCATCAACCCTCGCTGGAGTCCTTCTCCTCCCCAACGTCGGTCCTCGTCCGCAGCACCCCGGCACCGCACGCCCATGCCTTCATCCGCCGCTACGGTTCCCGGATGGCTACGTCCATCTCTGTCGCCAGTGCCAGTCCCGCCGCCGCGCCCTTGTTTGTGTGCTGCTTCCAATCCCGCGTCGCTGCCTTCTTTGTCTCATCCTCAAGTCCCCGCATCGCCTCCAGGCCCCCTACCGGCCTCCGTGAGGACGAAGACGCATCCAGCTAGCGACCGCCGCCGTCCTGTTCGTCTTCCAGCGAGGCGAGGCACCAAGCTCCACCCCGATTGTCCCCTCGCCCGCGGCCCACTCCGCTTGCCTCGAGTCGTAGCTCGCCAGTGAGCACATCTAGCCACCAGCGCCTAGTCTTTCCTTCTTTCTTTCCCGTTCTTCTCCCTGTCTTTCCTCTCTGAACCCACTCAATCTCTATATTTCTTCACACGAGCCCAGCTGTCGTCGTCCTGTTTGACTCCCACCATCAGAAAACAGCTCCCTCATCAGATCTGGCTGCCAGGAACCTCCAAAGACCGCTACCTTCCTCCTACTGCTCGATCCCCTGCTTCACGAACGAGGACCAGCGCCGCACCCTCATTGACTTGGTTCAGTGCTAGGGTCGATGAGCGTCACTTCCCCTGTGCCGGCCCTCCTCTGCCTAGCCGGCCTGCTTCCTGCTACTTCTCGATCTTGCGTTGTATTCCCTCGAAGAGGAAAGGGTAATGCAGCATAGTAGCGTAAGTATTTCCCTCAGTTTTTGAGAACCAAGGTATCAATCTAGTAGGAGACCACGGGCGAGTCCCTCGCACCTACACAAACAAATAAGAGGTTCGCAGCCAACGCGATAAGAGGTTGTCAATCCCTTCACGGTCACTTACGAAAGTGAGATCTGATAGATAGGATATTATAATATATTTGGTATTTTTGGTATAAGAACAGAAAGTAAATAAAGCAAAGTAAAGTAGATGGAAGATTAATATGTTGAGAATAGACCCGGGGGCCATATGTTTCACTAGTGTCTTCTCTCATGATAGCAGAATTCTACGGTGGGTGAACAAATTACTGTCAAGCAATTGATAGAAAACCGCATAGTTATGAGAATATCTAGGCATGATCATTATATATAGGCATCATGTCCGTGACAAGTAGACCTAAACGATTTGGCATCTACAACTATTACTCCACACATCGACCGCTATCCAGCATGCACCTAGAGTATTAACTTCATAAGAACAGAGTAATGCTTTAAGCAAGATGACATGATGTAGAGGTATAAACTCAAGCAATATGATATAAACCCCATATTTTTATCCTCGATGGCAACAAGACAATACGTGCCTTGCTGCCCCTGCTGTCACTGGCAAAGGACACCGCAAGATTGAACCCAAAGCCAAGCACTTCTCCCATTGCAAGAACTATAGAGCTAGTAGGCCAAACCAAAGCAATAATTCGAAGATAATTGCAAGGATATTATAATCATACATAAAGGATTTCAGAAAAGAATCAAATATTGTTCATAGATAATCTTGATCATAAACCCACAATTCATCGGATCTTGACAAACACACCGCAAAAAGATTACCTCGCGTGTACTCCAAGTCTTCTGGGTAGATACGGTTCCAAAAATAACTCTCCCGGAGGTTCCATTCTGTTTGGACTCCGTTTGATATTCCTTTTCTGCGAAACACTGAAATAGGCAAAAAAACAACAATTTGCACTGGGCCTTGGGTTAGTAGGTTAGTCCCAAAAATAATATCAAAGTGTATAATAAATCCCATTAAACATCCAAAATAGAATATATAATATCATGGAACAATAAAAAATTATAGATACGTTGGAGACGTATCAAGCATCCCCAAGCTTAATTCATGCTCGTCCTCGAGTAGGTAAATGATAAAAATAGAATTTTTGATGTGGAATTCTAACCAACATAATTCTCAATGTAATTTTCTTTATTGTGGCATGAATGTTCATATCCGAAAGATTCAAGATAAAAGTTCATATTGACATAAGAATAATAATACTTCAAGCATACTAACAAAGCAATCATGTCTTCTCAAAATAACATGGCCAAAGAAAGTTCATCCCTACAAAATCATATAGTTAGGCTATGCTCCATCTTCGTCACACAAAATATTCCAATCATGCACAACCCCGGTTTCAGCCAAGCACTTGTTTCATACTTCAATTATTTCAAACTCTTTCAACTTTCACGCAATATATGAGCGTGAGCCATGGACATAGCACTATGTAGAATAGAGTGGTGGTTGTGGAGAAGACAAAAGAGGAAGATGGTCTCACATCAACTAGGCGTATCAATGGGCTATGGAGATGCCCATCAATAGATATCAATGTGAGTGAGTAAGGATTGCCATGCAACAGATGCACTGGAGCTATAAATGTATGACAGCTCAACAAAAGAAACTAAGTGGGTGTGCATCCAACTTGCTTGCTCACGAAGACCTAGGGCATTTGAGGAAGCCCATCTTTGGAATATACAAGCCAAGTTCTATAATGAAAATTCCCACTAGCATGTGAAAGTGACTAAACAAGAGACTCTCTATCATGAAGATCATGGTGCTACTTTGAAGCACAAGTGTGGAAAAAGATAGTAGCATTGTCCCTTTTTTTCTTTTCTTTTTCTTCCTTTTTTTTCTTTTTTTTTTCTTTTTTCGGGCCTTTCTTTTTATTTTCTTTGGCCTTTCCTTCTTCTTTCCTTCTTTTTATTCTTTGGGACAATGCTCTAATAATGATGATCACACTTATATTGATTTACAACTCGATACTAGAACAATGTATGACCCTATATGAATGCCTTTGGCGGTGTACCGGGATGTCCAATGAATAAATAGTTATATGTATGAAAAATTATAAATGGCGGCCTAGCCACAAATACGATGTCAACTACATGATCATGCATGGCAATATGACAATGATGAAGCGTGTCACAACAAATGGAACGGTGGAAAGTTGCATGGCAATATATCTCGGAATGGCTATCGAAATGCCATGATAGGTAGGTATGGTGGCTGTTTTGAGGAAGGTATATGGTGGATGTATGGTACCGGGGAAAGTTGAGCGGTACAAGAGAGGCTAGCAATGGTGGAAGGGTGAGAGTGCATATAATCCATGGACTCAACATTAGTCATAAAGAACTCACATACTTGTTGCAAAAATCTACAAGTCATCAAAACAAAGTACTACACGCATGCTCCTAGGGGAAGGGTTGGTAGGAGTTAACCATCGCGTGATCCCGACCTCCACACAAAGGATGACACTCAATGAAATACCTCATGCTTCAAATTTGTCACACAACGGTTACCATACATGCATGCTACGGGACTTGCAAACCTTAACACAAGTATTTCTCAAATTCACAATTACTCTACTAGCATGAATCTAATATCATCATCCTCATATCTCAAAACAATCATTAGTATCAAACTTCTCATAATATTCAATGCACTTGTATGAAAGTTTTTACTATACTTATCCTGGATACCTATCATATTAGGACTAGTTTTATAACCCAAGCACATTACTAATGCTTTTCTAAAACACTCTCAAAAGGATATAAGTGAAGCATGATAGATCAAAAATTTCTACAAAAATAAAACCACCACCGTGCTCTAAAATATATAAGTGAAGCACTAGAGCAAAACTATCTAGCTCAAAAGATATAAGTGAAGCACATAGAGTATTCTAATAAATTCTAAATCATAATTATCTCTCTCAAAATGTGTGTCCAGCAAGGATGATTGTGGTAAACTAAAAAGAAAATACTCCAATCATACATGACGCTCCAAGCAAAACACATATCATGTGGTGAATAAAAATATAGTCTCGAGTATAGTTACCGATAGATGAAGATGAAAGAAGAGATGCCTTCCCGGGGCATCCCCAAGCTTAGGCTTTTGGTTGTCCTTTAATTTTACCTTGGGGTGCCTTGGGCATCCCCAAGCTTTGGCTCTTGCCACTCTTTATTCCATAGTCCATCAAAGACATATTCAAAACTTGAAAACTTCACAACACAAAACTTAGCCAAAAATCTCGTGAGCTCCGTTAGTATAAGAAAACAAACCACCACTCCAAGGTAATGTAATGAACTTATTATTTGTTTATATTGGTGTTAAACCTACTGTATTCCAACTTCTCCATGATTCATACCCCCCGATACTACTCATAGATTCATCAAAATAAGCAAACAACACACGAAAAACAGAATCTGTCAAAAACAGTACAGTCTGTAGTAATCTGTAACTTTTGAATACTTCTCTAACTCCAAAGAAATTGAAATAAATTGGTAAACGTGAGCAATTTTTCTATTAATAATCTGCAAAAAGATTCAACTAAAAATCACTCTCCAGTAAAACATTATAGCCAATCTCGTGAGCGCTAAAGTTTCTGTTTTTTTACAACATGATCATATAAACTTCACACAAGTCTTCTCAAAGGTTCTACTTGGCACAAACACTACTTAAAACACAAAACCACATCTAAACATAAGCTAGATGAAATATTTATTCCTAACCAGAAGCAAAAACAAAGAAAATAAAATTGGGTTGCCTCCCAACAAGCGCTATCATTTAACGCCTCTAGCTAGGCATAATTTTAGTGATGCTCTCATGAAGGACAAGAATTGAAGCCCAAGGAGAGCATCATAAAGAACATGGCAAACACATCTAAGTCTAACATACTTCCTATGCATAGGCTTTTATAGGAAAAAAAATCAAGACAAGCAATATCTAGCATATGCAAGGAAGAAAAACAAAATAAGATCAATCTCAACATGAAGAGAGGTAATTTAGTAACATGAAGATTTCTACAAACATATTTTCCTCTATCATAATAATTGCATGTAGGATCACAAGAAAATTCAACAATATAGCTATCACAAAACATATTCTCAACATGATCCACATGCATACGAAGTTGACACTTTTCTAAAATAGTGGGATCAACATTAACTAAAGTCATGACCTCTCCAAACCCACTTTTATCAAAAAAATCATAAGATTGAATATTCTCCAAATATGTGGGATCTAAAGTTCACACTCTTCCAAACCCACTTTCAATATTATTGTAAACATTATTATCAATCTCATATATATCATGGGGCTGTCAAGATCGTAAGAAGCATCACCCCAATCATGATCATTGCAACAAGTAGTGGGCATAGCAAAATAAGCGTCCCCAAGATTAGGGTTTTGAATATCATTAGAACAATTGACATTAATAGAATTGATAATAACATCACTGCAATCATGCTTTTCATTCAAGGAGTTATCATGAGTCACTTTGTAATCTTCTTCTTTCAACACTTCATCGCAATTTTCGGACTCACGAATTTCAAGCAAAACCTCATAAAGATAATCTAGTGCATGAAGCTCACTAGCAATTGGTTCATCATAATTGGATCTCTTAAAAAGATTAGCAAGTGGATGAGGATCCATAATTTAGCAAGCGAAGATGCAAGCTGATAGAGGGCACGTGGCATCACAAGCAAACAGAAAGGCGAATGGAAAAAAGGCAAATAAAACGACAAAGGTGAAGTGGGGGAGAGGAAAACGAGAGGCAAATGGAAAATTATGTAATACGAGGGATAAGAGTTTGTGATGGGTACTTGGAATATGACTTCTGCGAAGATCTCCCCGACAACGGCGCCGAAAATTGGAAAGTTGCTAGGAGATCAAATCTTGACTTGACTTGGCGTGAGTCTCCCCAGCAACGGTGCTAGAAATTCTTCTAGCTACTTCTCGAGCTTGCATTGTATTCCCTCGAAGAGGAAAGGGTGATGCAGCACAGTAGCATGAGTATTTCCCTCAGTTTTTGAGAACCAAGGTATCAATCCAGTAGGAGACCACCCGCGAGTCCCTCGCACCTGCACAATCCAATGTCCAGGGTCAGAAACTGTAACCATCTGTTGATCAATGAGCTAGTAACTAGAGGTTTACCAGGGACACGTTGTGGTCTGTGTATTCACACATGTATCACTATTTCCGGATAATACAATTCAAGCATGAATAACAGACAATTATCATGAACAAGGAAATATAATAATGACAATTCTATTATGGCCTCCAGGGCATATTTCCAACACCTTGGTGCCCCTGCAGTCACTGGGAAAGGACACCGCAAGATTGAACCCAAAGCCAAGCACTTCTCCCATTGCAAGAACTATAGATTTAGTAGGCCAAACCAAACCAATAATTCGAAGAGACTTGCAAGGATATTATAATCATACATAAAAGATTTCAAAAAAGAATCAAATATTTTTCATAGATAATCTTGATCATAAACCCACAATTCATCGGATCTCAACAAACACACCGCAAAAAGATTACATCGAATAGAACTCCTTGAAGATCGAGGAGAACTTTGTATTGAGATCCAGAAAGAGAGAAGAAGCCATCTAGCTAATAACTATGGACCCGAAGGTCTGTGGTAAACTACTCACAACTCATTGGTGAGGCTATGGTGTTAATGTAGAAGCACTCCGTGATGGATCCCCCCTCCGGTGGAGCTCCGGAACAGGCCCCAAGATGGGATCTCACGAGAACAGAAGGTTGTGGCAGTGGAATTAGGGTTTTCTCTGTTGTCTCAATGTTTTCAGGGTACATGGATATATATATAGGAGGAAGGAGGGCATCGGGGGAGCCAGAGGGGGCCCACGAGGGTGGGGGGCGCGCCTGCCCCAGTGGGCGCACCTACCCCAGTGGGCGCACCCTGGACCCTCATGCCCGCCTCTCTCGTTCCCTCACGTGTACTCCAAGTATTCTGGGTAGATACGGTTCCAAAAATAACTCTCCCGAAGGTTTCATTCCGTTTGGACTCCGTTCGATATTCATTTTCTACGAAACACTGAAATAGGAAAAAAACAGCAATTTGCACTGGGCCTTGGGTTAGTAGGTTAGTCCCACAAATAATATAAAAGTATATAATAAAACCCATTAAGCATCCAAAACATAATATATAATAGCATGGAACAATCAAAAATTATAGATACGCTGGAGACGTATCAAGCAACCCCAAGCTTAATTCCTGCTCATCCTCGAGTAGGTAAATGTTAAAAACAGAATTTTTGATGTGGAATGCTAACCAATATAATTCTCAATGTAATTTTCTTTATTGTGGCCTGAATGTTCAGATCCAAAAGATTCAAGATAAAAGTTCATATTGACACAATAATAATGATACTTTAAGCATACTAACAAAGCAATAATGCCTTGTCAAAATAACATGGCGAAAGAAAGTTCATCCCTACAAAATAATATAGTTAGGCTATGCTCCATCTTCGTCACACAAAATATTCCAATCATGCACAACCCCGGTTTCAGCCAAGCACTTGTTTCATACTTAATCTTTTCAAACTCTTTCAACTTTCACGCAATATATGAGCGTGAGCTATGGACATAGCACTATGTGGAGTAGAGTGGTGGTTGTGGAGAAGACAAAAGAGGAATATGGTCTCACATCAACTAGGCGTATCAATGGGCTATGGAGATGCCTATCGATAGATATCAATGTGAGTGAGTAGGGATTGCCATGCAATGAATACACTAGAGCTATAAATGTATGAAATCTCAACAAAAGAAACTAAGTGGGTGTGCATCCAACTTGCTTGCTCACGAAGACCCAGGGCATTTGAGGAAGCCCATTGTTGGAATATACAAGCCAAGTTCTATAATGAAAATTCCCACTAGCATATGAAAGTAACTAAACAAGAGACTCTCTATCATGAAGATCATGGTGCTACTTTGAAGCGCAAGTGTGGAAAAAGATAGTAGCATTGTCCCTTTTTTCCTTTTCTTTTTGTTGCTTTTTTTCTTTTTTTTTCTTTTTTTGGGCCTTTCTTTTTATTTTCTTCGGCCTTTCCTTCTTTTTTCTTCTTCTTTTTTCTTTGGGACAATGCTCTAATAATGATGATGATCACACTTATACTAATTTACAACTCGATACTAGATCAAAGTACGACTCTGTATGAATGCCTCCGGTGGTGTACCAGGATGTGCAATGAATCAATAGTGACATGTATGAAAAATTCAGCATGGTGGCCTAGCCACAAATACGATGTCAACTACATGATCCTGCATGGCAATATGACAATGATGAAGCATGTCATAACAAACGGAACGGTGGAAAGTTGCATGGCAATATATCTGAAGTGGCTATGGAAATGCCATGATAGGTAGGTATGGTGGCTGTTTTGAGGAAGGTATGTGGTGTGTGTATGGTACCGGCGAAAGTTGCGTGGTACAAGAGAGGCTAGCAATGGTGGAAGGGTGCGAGTGCGTATAATCCATGGACTCAACCTTAGTCATAAAGAATTCACATACTTATTGCAAACATCTACAAGTCATCAAAACAAAGTACTACACGCATGCTCCTAGGGGAAGGGTTGGTAGGAGTTAACCATCGCGCGATCCTGACCTCCACACAAAGGATGACACTCAATGAAATACCTCATGCTTCAACTTTGTCACACAACGGTTACCATATGTGCATGCTACGGGACTAGCAAACCTTAACACAAGTATTTCTCAAATTCACAATTACTCTACTAGCATGACTCTTATATCACCATCCTCATATCTCAAAACAATCATCAAGTATCAAACTTCTCATAATATTCAATGCACTTGTATATAAGTTTTTACTATACTTATCCTGGATGCCTATCATATTTGGACAAGTTTCATAACCCAAGCACATTACCATGCTGTTCTAAAAGACTCTCAAAAGGATATAAGTGAAGCATGAGAGATCAACAATTTCTACAAAAATAAAACCACCACCGTGCTCAAAAAGATATAAGTGAAGCAGTATAGCAAAACTCTCGAGCTCAAAAGATATAAGTGAACCACATAGAGTATTCTAATAAATTCTAAATCATAATTATCTCTCTCAAAAGGTGTATCCAGCAAGGATGATTGTGGTAAACTAAAAAGCAAAGACTCCAATCATACATGATGCTCCAAGCAAAACACATATCATGTGGTGAATAAAAATATAGTCTCGAGTATAGTTACCGATAGATGAAGACGAAAGAGGGGATGCCTTCCCGGGGCATCCCCAAGCTTAGGCTTTTGGTTGTCCTTGAATTTTACCTTGGGGTGCCTTGGGCATCCCCAAGCTTAGGCTGTTGCCACTCTTTGTTCCATAGTCCATCAAAGCCATACTCAAAACTTGAAAACTTCACAACACAAAACTTAGCCAAAAATCTCATGAGATCCGTTAGTATAAAAAAACAAACCACCACTCCAAGGTAATGTAATGCACTCATTCCTTGTTTATATTGGTGTTAAACCTACTGTATTCCAACTTCTCCATGATTCATACCCCCAATACTACTCGTAGATTCATCAAAATAAGCAAACAACACACGAAAAAGAGAATCTGTCAAAAACAGAATAGTCTGCAGTAATCTGTAACTTTCGAATACTTGTGTAACTCCAAAATAATTGATATAAATTGGTAAACGTGAGGAATTTGTCTATTAATCATCTGCAAAAAGAATAAACTAAAAATGACTCTCCAGTAAAACATTACAGCCAATCTCGTGAGCGCTAAAGTTTCTGTTTTTTACAGCATGATCATATAAACTTCACACAAGTCTTGCCAAAGGTTCTACTTGGCACAAACACAAATTAAAACACAAAACCACATCTAAACAGAAGCTATATGCAATATTTATTCCTAAACAGAAGTAAAAACAAAGAAAATAAATTTGGGTTGCCTCCCAACAAGCGCTGTCGTTTAACGCCCCTAGCTAGGCATAATTTTAGTGATGCTCTCATGAAAGACAAGAATTGAAGCACAAGGAGAGCATCATAAAGAACATGGCAAACACATCTAAGTCTAACATACTTCTATGCATAGGCGTTTTATAGGAAAACAAATCAAGACAAGCAATATCTAGCACATGCAAGGAAGAAAAAGAAAAAACATCAATCTCAACATGAAGAGAGGTAATTTAGTAACAAGAAGATTTCTACAACCATATTTTCCTCTCTCATAATAATTGCATGTAGGATCACAAGAAAATTCAACAATATAGCTATCACAAAACATATTCTCAACATGATCCACATGCATACGAAGTTGACACTCTTCCAAAATAGTGGGATCAACATTAACTAAAGTCATGACCTCTCCAAACCCACTTTTATCAAAAAATTCATAAGATTGAAAATTCTCCAAATATGTGGGATCTAAAGTTGACACTCTTCCAAAACCATTGTCAACATTATTGTAAACATTATTATCAATCTCATATATATCATGGGGCTTAAATAAGTTTTCAAGATCGTAAGAAGCATCACCCCAATCATGATCATTGCAACAAGTAGTGGGCATAGCAAAATAAGCATCCCCAAGCTTAGGGTTTTGCATATCATTAGCACAATTGACATTTATAGAATTTATAATAACATCCCTGCAATCATCCTTTTCATTCAAGGAGTTATCGTGAATCACTTTATAATCTTCTTCTTTCAACACGTCATCACAATTTTCGGACACACGAATTTTCAAGCAAAACCTCATAAAGATAATCTGGTGCACGCAGCTCACTAGCAATGGGTTCAACATAATTAGATCTCTTAAAAAGATTAGGAAGTGGATGAGGATCCATAATTTAGCAAGCGAAGATGCAAGCTGATAGAGGGCACATGGCAACACAAGCAAACAAAAAGGCGAACGGAAAAAAGGCTAATAAAACGGCAAAGGTGAAGTGGGGGAGAGGAAAAAGAGAGGCAAATGGAAAATAATGTAATGCGAGGGATAAGAGTTTGTGATGGGTACTTGGTATATGACTTTTTCGAAGATCTCTCGGCAACGGCGCTAGAAATTAGCAAGTTGCCAGGAGATCAAATCTTGATTTGACTTGGCGTGAGTCTCCCCGGCAATGGCGCCAGAAATTCTTCTTGCTACTTCTCGAGCTTGAGTTGTATTCCCTCGAAGAGGAAAGGGTGATGCAGCACAATAGCGTAAGTATTTGCCTTAATTTTTTTAGAACCAAGGTATCAATCCAGTAGGAGACCACACGCGAGTTCCTTGCACCTGCACGAAGAAATAAGAACTTCGCAGCCAACGCGATAAGGGGTTGTCAATCCCTTCACGGTCACTTACGAAAGTGAGATATGATAGATAGGATAGTATAATATTTTTGTTATTTTTGGTATAAGAACAGAAAGTAAATAAAGCAAAGTAAAGTAGATGAAAGATTAATATGTTGAGAATAGACCCGGGGGCCATAGGTTTCACTAGTGGCTTCTCTCATGATAGCAGAATTCTATGGTGGGTGAACAAATTACTGTCGAGCAATTGATAGAAAAGCACATAGTTATGAGAATATCTAGGCATGATCATTATATATAGGCATCACGTCCATGACAAGTAGACCGAAACGATTCTGCATCTACTACTATTACTCCACACATCGACCGCTATCCAGCATGCATCTGGAGTATTAAGTTCATTAGAACACAGTAATGATTTAAGCAAGATGACATGATGTAGAGGGATAACCTCAAGCAATATGATATAAACCCCATCTTTTTATCCTCGATGGCAACAATACAATACGTGCCTTGCTGCCCCTGCTGTCACTGGGAAAGGACACCACAAGATTGAAACCAAAGCCATGCACTTCTCCCATTGCAAGAACTATAGATCTAGTAGGCCAAACCAAACCAATAATTCGAAGAGACTTGCAAGGATATTATAATCATACATAAAAGATTTGAGAAAAGAATCAAATATTGTTCATAGATAATCTTGATCATAAACCCACAATTCATCAGATCTCGGCAAACACACGGAATAGATCTCCTCGAAGATCGAGGAGAACTTCGTATTGAGATCCAAAAAGAGAGAAGAAACCATCTAGCTAATAACTATGGGCCCGAAGGTCTATGGTAAACTACTCACAAATCATTGGTGAGGCTATGGTGTTGACGTAGAAGCACTCTGTGATGGATCCCCCCTCCGACTGAGCTTCAGAACAGGCCCCTAGATGGGATCTCACGGGAACAGAAGGTTGCGGCGGTGGAATTATGGTTTTCTCTGTTGTCTTGATGTTTTCAGGGTACATGTGTCGGATTTATGGCTCCGCAAAACCCAAGAAGTTCGAACACAGGGGCGTGAACGAAGATATCTCCCACTCACGTCTACCTAGCGTCTCGCCCTTGTCTTGGTGGAGGGATTCAAGCAAACAATAGATAGAACACACAAGAGTTTACCCAGGTTCGGGCCACCGTGTGGTGTAAGACCCTACTTCTTGCTTTGGTGGATTAGCCTCAGGAGGGCTGGAATATGAGCTAGTACAGTGGTTCCTGAGCTCGGGAGGCGAGCTCAGGAGGGTCGGGAGGCAAGTGTTCTTGCTCCTTGCGTGGTGGCAGAGTGTGTGGATTCTGCTCTACTTGGCTAGGCTTGGTTTGACTTGTGTCGACTTGTTCGACCCCCTCCATAGTGCGGGTTCTAGCTACTTATATAGGCAGCCAGGGTCCTCTTCCGCCGGAATGTTTAGGCGGGAAGGGATCCCAAAACAGCCATTTTTGAGCGGGAACACAAGGACGTTCCTATCCTGACAAAAGCGGTCTTCGCCTTCAAAAGGATCAGGCGGTGACATGGTGGTGGGCTCGACGATGACATCCTCCTTGTCGTCCT
Organism: Secale cereale; assembly: GCA_902687465.1. NCBI lineage: Eukaryota > Viridiplantae > Streptophyta > Magnoliopsida > Poales > Poaceae > Secale > Secale cereale. The sequence goes on from LR738710.1 coordinate 297,840,339, forward strand.
TGCGGTCTTCGGTCTTGTTGCGCCAAAGGGGAAACCTTTGCCCCGCTCCTTGGGAACCCGTGGCTGTGCTGTCCCCTTTGCACCGAAATGGCAACTGCGCCCCTGGCGGACACTGGCACCCGCTGGTGCGGTGCGTCATTGCTGACATCACCGCCTCCTCCTGAGGCAGGCTCGGCCTTGAATTCTCTGCCCCTCCGAATCACCTTGCTGAGGCCGCTCCAGAGGAGATCTTGACATTGTTTTCCTCGCGAGGCTTAGCTCCCTCGCGAGGGTCTTGGGCAGCTGGTTGATCAGCTGGGCTGTACTAGGCCTCTTGTAGGAGTGTGTCGCGGCCCGCAGACAGGCAAGTCTGGGTACCCTGGTTCCCAGGTTGACGACAGTAGCCCCAGGGCCCAAGGCGCGCGCGGAGTTGACTTCGGGGCGAAGCCTTAGTTGAGTACGAAGCGTCGTGGGCCCCAAAAAGGATGCGGGCCAGGCTGGCATGTGATGGTTGGATGGGACGCGGGCGATCCCGCTCCCCACACCGTCTCGGCACCCGTGCGTCCTGACAAAAGGGGCCGTCTCCGCTGGGGGAGTTATCGCTCTCCTTCCTCCCTGCTCGGATTTCTGCCCCTTACGCCTCCTGCCTTCCTGAATCGCCTGCATCCTTCGGCTCCTTCAGCCATGGCGAAGAGGAACAAGGGTGCAGCTCTGGCGCCTAGATCTGCTTCTTCCCTTGAGGTGGCGCTCGAGGAGTCCTCCATCACCAAGGAGGAGGACTACTCAGAGGTCCAACCTTTCTTGTCGAGCGCCCACAACGAGCACGGCCCGACGCGGATCTGGGCCGGATCCACCATGACGCGGAACCTGCCGAAGTCATGCTACCCCTTCTTCCTCCACAGCATATCTGTGGGGCTCGTTCCACCTTTCTCCGAGTTCTTCTACGCCATCCTGGAACATTAGCAGGTGCACGCTCTCCGCATCCAGCCTCACTCCATCTTCGTCATGTCGCTCTTCGCATTTTACTGTGAGGCGCTCGTGGGGGTGAGGCCGACCATCGCCCTCTTCCACCATTTCTTCTCATGCGCCGGTACGACGATGCCCCGTGCTAGGGCTGCGTCTCCTTCGTCTTCCAGCGCCAGTGCTGTAGGTTGATGACAGCCGGGAAGAAGATAGAGTCCCACCCGAAGAGGTGGGTCTATCTGGATGCCCAACGCGTCCACCCTCTGCTGGCGCTGCCTACTGCCCGTCCGGCGAAGCGCGCCGGCTGGAGCTATGCGAAGCTCACCGATCCCTTTGCTGGGCCTGTCCTGGCAAGGATTGAGGCCGACCTGAGCTCGAGGCTCGAAGGGGGCCAGATCGTGAAGGAGTTCTTGAGGCAGCGTCTGGCGCCGCTGCAGCCTCACTCGCGCCCCATGTGGGAGCTGATGGGCGAAGACGACAGGCTCCGGCTGCACTCAGGAGTGCTGGCCGCGGACGATTTGGACTTCACCTCGGGAACTCTCCTGGGGATGGTTCCGGAGGATCCCCACCTGCCGCTGTATAGTCGCCCTGATAAGGCCGAGCTATTAAAGGCCGTGTCGGGTTTTGGTGCGCCCGTGGGCGCTCCGCCCACGTTCGACGTGTCTTCTGGTGCTGACGACGAGAGCGACGAGGGAGGCTCAGAGGAGACCTTGGAAGACAAGGGGGGATCTTCCGAGGCGTTCGCTGGAGCAATGACGTCAGGCGCAGGTGCCGCCGGACAGTCCCAGGCGGCCACTCCACGTCGATCCGGGCGCGCTACGTCCGGGGGAAGCAATGTGGCTACTCCGCCTAGGAGTACCGTGCCAGCGAATCTGGCGACCGCGGCCGCGCCCAGGACTATGGCTTCACGCCTCGCCCAGATCCTGCCTATTGGCACGCCCATGGCGCGAGCGGCTGCTGCTGACCTGCTGGCGAAGAGAAGGGCACACCTCGCTTCCGACGAGTAAGTGTGCAATTTCTCGCCTATCCTTAGTTGTCGTGTCCCTGATGTGCTTTCCCTGACGCAGCAGCCTAGGAGGTGTGATGAAGAACGCGAAGGGGGAGGTCACATCGCGATGCTCTGCCCCTCCTGCTGCTGATGCGACCTCAGGGAAGGATGTCGCGATGCTGGGCGCCTCGGTCGACCAGGCCACCGAGCATGCGACGGTGTTGTCGCTTGAGGGCGTTCCTGCCTCCGACGAGGTCGCGGTGGCTTCTGCTCCGGCTGCTCTGGCAAGGGGGGCCTGAGCCCCCGAGCCCCTGGTCGAGCAGTCGGTCTTGTCGGCGCTCATGCGCCAGTCGGCGTAGCCTGGTCCTGAGACCTTGGAGGCTGCCTCCGCCGCACTAGGTCGGCTTCGCGTCGAACCGCAAGATGGTGCACGGACTTCCTGGGACCAGGCCTCGGCGGTCGCTGCCAAGGGTCGAGAGGAAGCTGTGGCGGCCACGCGAGCTCGCGACACCGCGCGAGCCGACGCCGCGTCCTTCGAGAAGCGTTGCCTCAAGGCGGAGAGCGAGCTGGGGGCCCTCCGCGAGGAAGGCACTGGGCACGCCCTGAAGCTCAAGAGGTTGGAGAAGGAGCTCGAGGCGCAGAAGACTGAGACGTCTTGGCTGCAATAGGAGCAGCTTGCTGACCGTGCGGCCCTGGAGAAGCTGAAGGTTGAAGTTGAGCAGGCCAAAGCGGCCCAAGCCGCTTGCGACAAGGAGGAAGCCCTTGCGGCCTCGACAGCGGTGAGTCCCGAGGCCCTTGCCGCCTTCAACCTTGAGGCCCGCAAGGCGCTGCAGGCCGTCTACGGGGAGGGGTTCAAGGAACCGCTGGCCACCCCAGAGGGAGGCCCCGCCGGGATCCTTGCTGCGCTTGTGAAGTCCATGCGCGAGGTTGGGGCCGCAATTCGCCAGTTAGCCGACGTTGAGAGCCGCACGCTCCTTACCTTGGTCCTGACGCAGGTGTGCAGCCACCTAAGTCTTCGCGACCCCACCCTTGACATGGCCTCACTGTCCGAGCCCATGACCAAAGCCATGGAGGGCACGGCTGCCAAGGCCCTGGGGGCGAAGGTCACGGTGCTGGTGGAGGCGTTCCTCTAGGCCACTGCTACCGGTGATGATGCGCTCGGCAATGCATGATCCGTTCTTGTTCAGAAAGAGAAGTGCGAGTGCCTCGAGGAGGCGTAAAAACTTTGTTTGAATCTGAAAAAACTTGACATTATTGTAATACCTAGATGATTTCCATGCTTGCTTCCTTTCATGTTTTCTTAGATGCTCTGTGTCGGCAGGGCCCAATCCCGGGGATGACCGGCGTTACCGTAGTAACTGGACTCAAGGGATGAGGGGCTACGTGGCTAGTGAGGCCCCTAGGTCGCGATGCCCAGGGGTCCCCCTTGACGTTCAAGCGATCCCGTTTGCATTATGTGTCGGCAGGGCCCAAACCCACGCATACCTCGATCACCGTTGAGCCCTTCGGGTGACCAGGGTTATCATCATAACTAGACTCAAGGGATGAGGGCCTACGTGGCCAGTTAGTCCCCTGGACCGTGATGCCCAGGGGTCCCCTTTGACGTACGAACGACTCTCATGAAGGAGAACGAGCACCATACCTTCCCCACGAGCCTTCGCCTGGGATGGGGGCGCGAGAAGGCCAGGTGTCTGGGCACCTGGTAGGGTGGTGTCTGCCAGGCGTGACCTGAGCATAGCCCCCGTGCCTAGCCCCTCTCGCGACACCCATCCAAGGAGAAGCTGTGAGCGTCGTGAGCTGAAAAGCTCCCTGAGGTTGGTGCGACCACTGGGGGCCGCCCTTAGTTGTTTATAAGTAGCACGGAGCATAGAGGTACCACACTTGCGAGGAGTGTGGGCATAACCGCGCCTCAGTCGTAGCGGCCAGCACAAAGCTTGGTGCTTCCACTGGTTCGTGGGCATAACCGCTCCTCAGTTGGATCTGCCAGTGCGGAGCTTGGTACTTCCACTGAACCGTGGGAGGAAGCCTCCCACTGGGAGAGACTCTGGGGCGTGTACAACCCTGTCCTGACACGTGGCTTGCACAGTAGGACAGCCAAGGTGTATATGGGCCCCTCTCAGGACGTGCTGAACAACTCTAAGGAAGTTCTCGTGAGCTTACACATCACTCATGAGACTCTACCCTGAGGCGGGTTGCGACTGAGTCTTCTTCTCCAAAATGTGAAAAGAGAGGTGTTGTGTCGACCTGCGCCGAGTGCATCTCTAGAGGGTATCGCATGAGAAAGCCGCAACACCAGCGACCCAAGGAGGCGACGTCATGGGAATGGCTCGTGAGACAGAGCTCAGCCACTGGATTTGTCGATGCTGTAGGGACGGACCCAAGCACAGACATCGTGCCCAGTCTTCTCATGCAACGATCCAAAAGAAAAACAACCGGCGCGCGATTCCTGCGTGAGCGACGCACCTGCCACGGGCCCCTACTTACCCATCCACGATTAGCCCATGCGAGAACAAGGCACCAAGGACCACGGGAGGTGACGTCACGGGAATGGCTCGCGAGATAGAGCTCAACCCTTGGGTTTAGCGACGCTGCAGGGATAGACCTGAGCACAGACGCGTGCCAGTCCTTAATCATGGGACGGTCGTGAGTGGGCTCACAAGAGCTCATGACCTTAGTGATGTTGAGGACGCCAAGCATGTAGATAATGCGAATGGAAAGAAACAACTAGCCTTGATCATGCAAAAAGGGAGACAACTGTGGGGGGACAGCCCCCAGTAGTCCGAGGATGATGTAGCCCGAGAGGCGCCCTCGATTGGATACCTGAAGCATCACCTGATACTTGTCGAAGAAGAGTTGGGGTAGCTGAAGACGCGAACCATGCGGGTCGCTCCTGAGGATCGTTGGGCTCCTAAGGCCCAGGGGCTCTAAAGGCTCTCAGTGGTCGCGCGGGTCCGGTTTTCACTCCGTCCGGACTGCCTGCCACTAAGCCCCCGAGCCCCCAAGGCCTGCTGCGCGAGATGCTGGAACGTGGCAGGTGCGTTGCGGAAGCCGAAGAGTGTGCGAACATAGCTGCAGGGGAGGGCCCTCCTTCGGCCGACCGCCGTCGGCCAGAAGGGCTCCTGAGAGGCGGCTTGGTTGAGACCCGCGATGTCGACGCAGACGCAGAAGCGGTCGCTCGAGCTACGAGCAGGTGAACTTGGGGTTGTGCGGTTATGCCCACCGCGGGTGAGTCTTGTGTACTTAAGTTCCTCGGTAACTTGGTTGATGAAGTCCTGAGCCCCCTGCGCTGAACGTTTCACGCTGGGCTCACAAAAACGCGCGTCATGACACGCTTGCAGGTGGTGCCCGAACACCTCCCTCGAGACACTCCAGAGGAGAGCCCCCAAGCCCGTCATGAGAGGGGCGTCGTGCACGCCCCCCTATGCGAGGGTGGAGGGCGCCTCGTCAGCAGGCGCGAGTCTTGAGGCCAGGTCGTCAGGTGCCACTACGTCCTGAGGTCCGTTGACAGGTAGGTTCTTCTTCTTCTTGGGGGCGGTCTATAGGGCAAGGATGGCATCATCCTCATAGGAGCATTTGACCGCCGCGTTCTGGTAGGCGAGCTCCAGGGAACGCACCGCTTCCTTGTCGTCGGAGGCGATTGGGATGACTCCGCCGCTCCCAGGCATCTTGAGGACGTTGAAGTTGCGATGGGTTGCCGCCATGAACTTGGTGAGGGCAGGATACCCAAGGATGGCGTTGTACGGGAGGTGAATGTTGGCGACGTCGAAGTCGATGAGCTCGGTGTGGTAGTTGTCGCGGTCACCAAAAGTGACGGGGAGGCGGACCTGCCTCATCGGGAGTGTGGAGCCATCCGTGACTCTGTAGAATGGCTTGGTCGGGTGGAGCTGATCGTAGGGGACCTGGAGCATCTCGAAGGTCTGGACGGAGAGGATGTTGAGTCCTGCTCCACCGTCGATGAGGGTCTTGGTCACGAGGACGTTGTTGATGGTCGGGGTGCAGAGCATCGGGAGGGCGCCTGGGGCTGCAGTGCACTTGAGCTGGTCCTTGGGGTCGAAGGTGATGACTTGCTTGGTCCACCTGAGGTTGCGCGCGGCGTCAGGCCTGGGAAGCGCTGCGTTCACCTCATGGGCAAACTACTTGAAGATGCGATGGGAAGCCGGGGCATGGGATCCTTCCAAGATGCATGCAACTGCACACGGCTCCTGGAAGCCCCCTGCCCCGTCTCCCTGGGGGTCGTTGTCGTTCCTTCTTGGCGGTGGTGGCACCGGAGGCAGGCCTCCATTGCCCTAAGGGCGACCCTCACGAGGCTGGTCGCGCTAGGGGCGTCACGAGGCTGCTCCTGCCAGTGGTCTTCACGAGGCTGTTCGCGCCACCCCTGGAGCGAGTTCCTGCCGTCCCAACGTCCACCTCCTCGGCCTCCTCCATGGCTGTAGCCGCGGTTGTCACACTCAGGGTGCTGCCCGACGCACCCGCCGCGCATCGCCCTGAGCTCCTGGCAGTCGTTAGTGTTGTGGTTGTGGACGTTGTGGAAGACGCAGTATGGTCGGTTGTCTCTGGGGAGGTCATCATAGCCGCAGCCGCACTTAACCTCTGGCTCCGCAGCCAGCACGGCGGATCCCTTGCGCTTTGATTATTTGGCCTTGGTCTTCTTGTCGTCCGCCTCCGCTTCAGGCAGCTCCTGGAGGAAGAGGCGTCCTTCCTCCGCCCTAGCGCACTTTTCCGTGAGCTTGAACATCTCGAGGGCTATGCATAGGTCCTCATGAATGGCGAGCTCCTCCGTCATATTGACGTCGCGGACGCTGTCGGAGAACGCGGAGATGATGGCCTCGTCCGAGATCCTAGGGATCCGGAGGCGCATGGTGTTGAAGCGTTGGATGTACCTTTGCAGGGTCTCTCCCGGCTGCTGCCTCACGCGGCGCAGATCAGCAGCTGCCGGGGCTCGGTCGCGGCTGCCTTGGAAGTTGGCGACGAAACGCTCACGGAGCTCTTCCTAGGAGGAGATGGATCCCACAGGGAGGTTTAGGAGCCTGGAGCGTGCGCCATCTTTGAGAGCCATGGGGAACCAGTTCGCCATGACCTGCTCGCTGCTGTTGGATGCCTCGATGCTCAGCTCGTAGAGTTGGAGGAACTCCATGGGGTAGGTGGTGCTTTCGTAGCGCGGAGGCAGGTTCGGCTTGAACTTGCCGGGCCAGACGAGGCACCGTAGCTCAGGAGCTAGGGCGCGACACCCAGCCACGCTCATGATCGCAGGTACCCCTCTGCCTGTGGTGTGTATTCTTGGGGTGCTGGCGCCACCAACTCCTGTGGCGCGCGGTCTAGGCGCTGCGGGCCAGGGGGCCCCCGAGCCCCTGCATTGGGATGCAGAATCATCTGGCAGCTCTCCTCATCATGTGCATGGGCTCTGCGGGGTTTCTCACGTCGAGGAGCCTCGCGCCGGACGTCCTGGCCGGCACGGCGGAGTGGAGGCGGAGCCGGGACCCCGTGGCCTTCGTTCCCCATCGCGGGCGACGGAGGACGTGAGGAGTGCGTTGGTGCAGGTGCTTCTCCAGCAGCGTTGACGAGCTCGGTGATGCGGTGGAGCCACTCGTCGTAGAGGTCATCTGCGGGGCGGTAGCGCAAGAGCTCCCGCGCCATCAGCAGCGCAGGCTGCTGGTAGACCGGCCCGCGGCGGACCAGCGAGGACGACGCCGCGGCCGGCGAGGGCGAAGGCGTTGCCGTGCGGATATCTCGCCGCATGGACGGTGGCAGCGACAAGTCCTGCTGCTCGTGGACGGCCGGGTCGGTGGCAGCGTTGGCGACCGGCGAGTTGGGGCGGAGCGGTGCACCGTTGCCAGCGGGCGCCGTCTGAGCGACGTTCGCGTCGCGGCGGGCGGCGCGAGCTCGGCGTGTATCCACCATGGCTGTGGAGCGAAGTCGATGACGAGAACGGGACGAGGTCGTCGGAGAGGCGATATTTCGACACACCCCCTTCCCGGCGCGCAAAATGTCGGATTTAGGGCTCCGCAAAACCCAAGAAGTTCGAACACAGGGGCGTGAACGAAGATCTCTCCCACTCACGTCTACCTAGCGTCTCGCTCTCGTCTCGGTGGAGGGATTCAAGCAAACAACAGATAGGACACACAAGAGTCTACCCAGGTTCGGGCCACCGTGTGGTGTAAGACCCTACTTCCTGCTTTGGTGGATTAGCCTCGGGAGGGCTGGAAGATGAGCTAGTACAGTGGTTCCTAAGCTCGGGAGGCGAGCTCAGGAGGGTCAGGAGGCAAGTGTTCTTGCTCCTTGCGTGGTGGTAGAGTGTATGGATTCTGCTCTACTTTGCTAGGCTTGGTTCGACTTGTCTCGACTTGTTCGACCCCCCCCCCCTCCATAGTGGGGGTTCTAGCTACTTATATAGGCGGCCAGGGTCCTCTTTCCCCGAAATGTTTAGGCGGGAAAGGATCCCACAACGGCCATTTTTGAGCGGGAACACAAAGACGTTCCTATCCTGACAAAAGCGGTCTTCGCCTGCAAAAGGATCAGGCGGTGGCATGGTGGTGGGCTCGATGGTGACATCCTCCTTGTCGTCCTTGCGGTCTTCGGTCTTGTTGCGCCAAAGGGGAAAACTTTGCCCCGCACCTTGGGAACCTGCGGCTGCGCTGTCCCCTTTGCACCGAAATGGCAACTATGCCACTAGCGGACACTGGCACCCGCTGGTGCGGTGCATCATTGCTGACATCACTGCCTCCTCCTGAGGCAGGCTCGGCCTTGGATTCTCCGCCCCTCTGGAGCACCTTGCTGAGGCCGTTCCAGAGGAGGTCTTCAAGTCGTTCTCCTCGCGAGGCTTAGCTCCCTCGCGAGGGTCTTGGGCAGCTGGTTGATCAGCTGGGCCATACCAGGCCGCTTGTAGGAGCGCGTCGCGGCCCGCAGACAGGCAAGTCTAGGTACCCTGGTTCCCAGGACGCCAACAATATGGATATATATAGGAGGAAGAAGGGCATAGGGGGAGCCAGAGGGGGTCCATGAGGCTGGGGGCACGCCCTGGACCCTCGTGGCCGCCTCTCTCGTTCCCTCGCGTGTACTCCAAGTCTTCTGGGTAGATACGGTACCAAAAATAACTATCCCGAAGGTTTCATTCCGTTTGGACTCCGTTTGATATTCCGTTTCTGCGAAACACTGAAATAGGCACAAAAAAACAGCAATTTGCACTCGGCCTTGGGTTAGTAGGTTAGTCCCAAGAATAATATAAAACTGTATAATAAAGCCCATTAAACATTCAAAACAGAATATATAATAGAATGGAACAATAAAAAATTGTAGATACGTTGGAGACGTATCACTTCCCCTAGGCCCAGGGTGAGCAGCCCCCTGGCCTTTTTCCTCTGTTGGGCTTGGCCCTCTTGGCTCACTCTGTTTTAGTTTCAGCCAGCGTGTGTTTTTTTGCCTCTATGAATTGGCTAAATAATCGGGTAGCTGCTGTTTTACAGAAAAGTCCCTCTAGTTTCATGCATGAATAACTCATCAACCGTGCATCATATGTAAAAACTTCATACATGAAAAATGCTTAGAATTTCATGTAGATTGATAATATGCTACTTTCTTCCATGCTTGGAATGTTTAAATTGACATTTGCATTAATTTTCTTAAATAACATGCTAAAATGATTTAATTCATAACTAAATAATCGTAGCTCCAAATTTAATAAACTTTATATGTAAATAGGGTGCAAAATTGTATATATTAACTTGGTGCACTTACTTTGATGTTTAGCAACAATAATATATGTTTTTAGGCAGAACAGTACCAAGATCAATGAATGCACATGGGGATTTTCCTGAATTGTTGTTTGTTGTTTCCGGCCTCATTGAAATTGCCTAGATAGGTAGTTTCTTTGTGCTTCACCCCATTCCATGTTAATTAACAATTAATATTGTTGGGTACATAAACGGGAGCGAACTAAATAATTGAATGTGGTGTTTCGTCAATAGGCAACTCGTTGCATATTGTGCTCCACTTAACTTGTAGTGTTGTTTGTGCACTTTGCCATGCCACGCATATTTAAACCAGACATGCATCATATTTGTTTGTGGATCATGCCATGGTTATGATATGTCCGTTTACCATGTTGTTTGTTTTTTTCCGGTGTTGCTTCTTAGTTCCGGTAACGTTGCGATGTGAAGATTCGTTCGACTATGCTTGGTTCGTCTTCGTGGCTTCTTCTTCCTGGACTCGTTCTTCTTCCTAGTGGGATCTCAGGCAAGATGACCGGCACCTTAGATCTCATTACTATCATTGCTATGCTACTTGTGTCGATGCTATCACGATATGTTGTGCTGCCTATCTATTGTTGTATGGCTATGTTGCCGCTTGCTCACCCCCTCTTATAGCATTGTTAGTTGCAGGCGAAGATGAAGATTGGTCCATGTCGGAACTTGGATTATTGTAATATCACAATACCTATTACTGTAATTAATGCGCCTATATACTTGGCAATGGGTGGAAGGCTTGGCCTTCGACTCGGTGTTTTGTTCCACTCATGTCGTCTTAAGAACCGATAAACTGGTGTTATGTTCCTTAAGTGACCGTCTCTTTTCATTTTGAGAAGAGAACACGATGGGGTTATGTTTGACTCGTAGGTAGTTCAGGATCACTTAGCGATCATTGCTAGCATGCGACCGTTTGTGTAGATGCACTTCTCATTCTTGTACTCGTAAGTTAGCCACCATAAAATGCTTAGCCGCTGCTGCAAGGTCACCACTTAACCTCTCCATACCCATTAAGCTTTGCTAGTCTTGATACCCATGGTTATGGGATTGCTGAGTCCTCTTGGCTCACAGATACTACAACAACAGTTGCAGGTACGGGTTTCCAATGACTTGATGTGAGAGCGATGTTTACTTGTGTTGGAGTTCTTTCTTCTTCTTCTTCTTCGTCGATCTTAGGATAGGTTGCTGGTCGGCAGCCTGGGATAGCAGGATGGATGTCGTGTGTTTGCATGTGTTTTCATCTGCAGTCGGATGTCTTGTGTATAATGTGTTGTATTCTTGTGGCATTTGTATGACTTGAATGTATCCCCCATTTGTGTATGTAATGGTACGATGTAATGATATCCATCTTGCTAAGCGCCTGAATTGCGGTTGTGCCCCAATCACGAGTTCATTACGTGATCGGGATAGCATCGCTTCTTGGGTGTGATAGGCCATCCCTGCGGCCGCCTACTTTTGGTCATGTAGAAAACTTAGTTATGCTTCAACGAAGTATGACGCTTGATTAATCCTGTGTTTGGTGCCTCGTCACCATTATGGGCACCGTGCCCTTATGTCGTCGGTGTGCATGATCACCTATGGGGCCATCGGCCCCTTGTCATTCGGCCAGGGGGAAGCTCACGTTTCACAAAGAGCGGAGACCGTGGAGCAGCACAACGACGGTGATGCTAGAGGTTTTACCCAGGTTCGGGCCACCGTGAGGCTTAAAACCCTGCTCCTGCTTTTGGTGGATTGGATGGAAAGGGCACTAAGACCGCATATCGCTCAAGCCCGGCAAGTTGGCCTTGGGGGGAGCAACTACGCACGTACAAGTGTAAGAGGGTCTGAATCTCCCTCTAGTTTGCCTTGGACCTAAGCTTAAGGGGTGACCACAATGGCAAAAACAGTCTATATCTCATGATTAGATAGCTAACAGTGCTATCATACCTAACTCTGGTAGTTAGGGCAAAGCACATTAAATGTGCTGCTAGGTGTCGTGCTGAGAAAGCAGCCTGGCAAGCCTGTCACGCCGTGTAACCATCTTCCGCGTGTATGTTTGACATGCCAACGAACGGGTGTCATGTGAAGGTAATATGTCTTCCAAATGGCTTCCACGTGCTTAATGGAAGCCACTTAATCACTTGGGGGCTCGACGCCGCATTGATAACCGACTTGCATCGCGATGCGGAGGAGCACTGGTGTCTTGGCGGGGAGGTTCGCCCTTTGCCGACCGGGCAAGCCTACCGGTGACATCTTGGTCTTGTCCTTGGGGCAGCCTCGACCGAGCTAGGCTCTCCTACCCGACAAGGGAGGCTTTCCCAAGGTGATGTCATGTTATCTTGGTTACCTTGTTCTTTTTTATCCACACTTCAATCACAAAAAGAGCTTCTCTTCTAGATTAGCCTTGCTTTGTATGTTGATGTCGGTCGTGCTACACTGGAGTGCATGTGTATAAGTCTGGCAGCAAACACGAATGTTTGCTGCACCAATAAAAGCCCCCGGGCCTGGCTCATACATGCCGCTGGGCGTCGTTGGGGTAGGCCCATATAAATACGTAGGTGAGCAACAGAGCCAAGCTGCTATGGGGCTTATACTCCTTTGGATATCTTCTTTGCTTCTTCATTAACCTCTGATTAAATTAGTTTCCATTTTTTCTGTGCATCGTGCAAGACGACGTGGGGTAACCCACATAGCGGTCCGTGAGCTGCTCACCTTTGTTGGAAGTTAACCGCCATTTTACACACCACACGGCCCATGCCATTTCCGACACATACCCGGCATGCATTGTGCAGGGTTGGTGGTGGTTGCGCAGGGCGCGAGAGTGAGTGCCATGGCAGAATGCTTAGTGCTACGGATAGGCACAAGAGGGCGGTCGCCGATTTTGGACGTCGTTCGTGACATAGGAGGGACGGATTGGTGGAGCGGGGTGGTTGCCCCTGGTGACGGAGGGCCAGCACCTATCCATGACCTCCTATAAAAAGGAGGCACGGGCGGAGGTCTCACCCACATACACATCTCCTCCTTCTTCTTCTTCTCGCATCCCTCCTCCAATACGGCGAGAGGAAGAGGATGCGGTGGCGCTCCAATAGTAGCGACGAGGGCTTCCGCTCGAAAACGCCTCCCTCCCCTGCTGGAGACGCAGGGGGCGGAGCCCAATGCACGAGGCGGCGGCGTAGGACAAGGGCATGGACGTCACAGCACCCGGGGGCGAGGGGCACTACAAAAAAACCACTTCCGTGATAATACGTGTTTTGTCACAGTAGGTGACGTTTTCTGTTATGCATGTACATCTATGACTATTTTATGACAGAATCAAGAGAGTCATACCTGTGCTGTCGTACAAGTGTTCCACGACAATACCAAAATTTTCGTCACGAAAGTGTCCACTTCCATGATGATAAATCCCGCGTCATGGAAGTGATTTCGTCAAGGGTAACCGACACGTGGCATCCATCGTAACGGTCGCCGTTAAGCTATCAGGTCTGGTTTTGGATCCGATAACCCGTTAATAGCCCCGACCAATGGGGATTTTCTAGGTGTAAAATTCTCATTCACCGGATGATCCACATGTCAGCTTGTCATTGGTTCAGATAGGCGCCTATGTGTCGGTGTAAAAAAGTAGGGGCGCTCTTTTTTACCCCTTACTTGTGCACGGGTAGTCAGAGCCGCGCTTGTAACCACACATAACAAAGTAGAAGGGGAAAGCTAGAGACGCAAAGTTACCAGAACAACACCAAGACGGTGGCACAAGAAGACCAAGCAAGAAGACAGGCTCTCCCCCAACAAAGACTCTTGCCGGGGGCGGCCTGCGCCCCCGGCAAGAACCCTTGCCGGGGCGATTCACCCAAACGCCTCCGTCGCAGCCACCCTTGAGCCTAGGAGCTCCAACGTCATCAGCAACATTGGAACCAAGGCTCGGGAAGCCCCCACGTGATGTCATGCAGATCTTTGTGAAGAAGAAGGTCTATGATTCACGATATGAAGACCAGAAGACAAGGCAGTGGCGAGGCTCCTTGCCAAGGATGCCCACGAGGCCCCAACAAGACTCCTCGCCGAAGACACTCCAATGCCCCGGCAAGCCTCTTGCCGAGGAAGCTCACGGATGCCCCGGCAAGACCCTTGCCGGGAACATACGCAGGACCGTGGCAAGCCCTTGCCGCCCCATCGTCACCCCAGCTTAGTGGCTGACCCACTAGCCCAGGCAGGTATCGACGTGGCGGTACGTGGTTCCTGGTCCAGCTAGTCAAGCACCTGCGTGGTGGCATGCATATCTCCGTGAAGACCCGACCACCATACCACCTCAGCTGCCTGCCCCGCTGGCCTGGACGCGCGTCGCCACTAGACAGAGCGGCCACGGACGGAATGGAACCGTCTTAGCCCTGCAGACCGTCCCCAAGAAGAAGAAGAACATGCCCGCCAATGGACCTCGGGATGCAGGGGCTCCTGACGGTTCCGCCTCAAGACTGGCGCCTGACGATGAGGCTCCCTCCACCCTCGCATAGGGAGGCGCACCTTACGCCCCTCTCGGGACGGGCTCGGGGGCTCTCCTCTCGAGTGTCTCCGGCCTGACCAACTGCTAGGTGGCTTCTCACCCCTCGTTGGTTACCCCAAGTGGAAGGTTTGAGATGCAGTGTAGCAGAAGTTTTCCCTTGGTAATACCAAGGATCGATTTCCCAGAGACTCCCAGTTTCAACAAGAAGGTGTCAACTGCTAACGGCGCCGGATATTAGCAATCAACGTGGACCTGCACACAGATACAAATAACTTTGCTCCCAACGAGTACAGAGAGGTTGTCAATCCCTCCGGCCTTGTAGTTTACAAAGGATCAAACGCAAGTGATAATAGTGATAGGTATAATTGCAATAGTAAGTAAATAGCGGAAAAGTAAATAGCGGATGTGATCAATGATGGTAATATGGACCGGAGTCTCATGATGTTCACTAGTGATGTCTCTCTCCCAAAAGACGATAAAACAACTATGTGAGGTAAACAAATTACAGCTGGGCAATTGACAGGACCATGTGCGCAAACCAATGCTGACTACATTGCAAGAAAGGTTGAGGTTCAAAGCATGGGCGGTACGCCAAAGTAAGTAGACCAAAATCCATCAATATCTACTACTAATCATCCACCTTGAGATATCTATCCAGAACATCTCGCTGGTATTAAGTTGCGAGCCCCACCCATAGTGTAAACTCAAAGCAACAGACAACTGCATTAAAAGAACTTTGCGTAAAGTAAACTATCCTTGCACCCGCGGGCACAAGCACCGTTGTTTTCCCCCTTGTGGCAACAGCACATCCCCTAGACTCATGTTTCTATCACTCAAACTAGTCATCCAGGGGCATGAACCCACAATCGAGCATAACGTTCCCTCTTGGAGTCACTACCTACTACTTGGCCAAAGCAATAAATAACAACGGAGAACATGCAAGAATTACTTACGAACATAAACATAAAAGAGGTGAATCAAATATATTACTCAAACACAATCTGAACATAATCTCATAATCCATCGGATCCCAGCAAACTCATCATAGCAACAACATAAGGATTACATATGTGCCTCGATCATGTAGGGCAGCTCACAAGGACTAATTAGTGAAGCACAAGAACGGGAGGAGAACATCACATAGCTACTGGTCATGGACTCATGGTCCAAGGGAGACTACTCACAACTCATCCGGGAGGCGTCCATGGTGGTGAAGAAGCTCCCGGTGGTGATCCTCCCCTCCGGCAGGGTGCCGGGAAGAGTTCTCCTGGTTCTCCCGATCTTGGAAGCGGCGGCGGCGGAACAGAGATGGGATCGTGAAAAAGAGTTCCTGTTTCGAGGGTTTCAGGAGACGCTTTAAATATATACCAAAGGGGGGCATCGGAGGAGCCTCGGGGGGCCCAGGCACCC
>LR738710.1:297855994-297970366 GCA_902687465.1 Secale cereale
CCCCCCGGTTGTCCTTCGGGCGCACGGTAGTTTCTGGAACGCTGATTTTTTATATAATTTTTCTGGATTTTTCCTGGCAGCTCTCGTAACGTGAAAACCTGAAATACAAAAACAGCCGAAAACAGAAACTGGCACCGGGGTGCACTGAGTTAATAGGTTAGTCCAAATATGATCAAAAGTGTATGGAAGTGTATAAATATCATAGCAATATCACCCAAAAGAGGCATGGAGCAAGCAGAAATTATAGATACGTTTTGGACGTATCAACATCCCCAAGCTTAATTCCTGCTCGTCCTCGAGTAGGTAAATGATAACAAGAATAATTTCTGTGGTGACATGCTATTAACCATATAGGACTTTTTCATAGTCATATGACAAAAGCTTACTGAGACAATGAATCTATAGTAATTAAGTTGCCTCATGAGAAAATCACAAAGAACTGAAGGTTTTACAATATGATAGTGAAACATCAAATAGATTTGCAATGAACATGATGTGCAAATATGATAAAGTGATATCTAGCTTGCCCCCTTTAATGAAGCATAAATGCAGGGGCACCTTCAAGGTTTAAGTGATGACTAGATACAATGATTTCAGAATAAACGATATCACAATCATGCAAAAGACAATGCTACTTTGGGACAATGCACATTACACTCAGAATGACAATCATGCTCTCAGTAGTTGGTGCTTTGAAGAAAGAAGGTGGAGACTCAAAATAAAAGTAAAAGAATGGCCCTTCGCAGAGGGAAGCAGGGATTACTCATGTGCTAGGGCTTTTTATTTTGAAAACATAGAAACAATTTTGTCAACGGTAGTAGTACTTCATATGTGTTATGCATAAGACATCCTATAAGTTGCAAGCCTCATGCATCGAATACCAATAGTGCTCGCACCTTGTCGTAATTAGCTCGGATTTCCATGGATTGTCGTTGCATTACATATGTTTCAACCAAGTGTCACAAAGGGGTACCTGTATATCACCTGTACAAAGGTCCAAGGAGATAGATCGCATTTGATTTCTCGTTTTTGATAGATCTCAACTTGAGGACATCCATACCGGGACAACATAGAAAATAGATAATGGACTCCTCTTTAATGCTTAAGCATATTCTCATAAGAGATTGAGGATTAATGTCCAAGCTAAAACTTCCACCATGATACATGGCTTTGGTTGGCGGCCCAATGTTCTTCTCTAACAATATGCATACTCAAACCATTCAACCCATGGCAAATCACCCTAATTTAGACAAGACGAACATGCATAGCAACTCACATGATATTCAACAAAAGTGTAATAGTTGATGGCGTCCCCAGAAACATGGTTACCGCTCAGCAAGCAACTTATAAGAAAATAAGATACATAAGCAACATATTATTTACCACAATAGTTTATAAGCTACTTTCCCATGAGCTATGTATTGCAAAAACTGAAGGTTTTAAAGGTAGCACATGTAAATTTACTTGGAGTGGCGGTGAAATACCACATATAGGTAGGTATGGTGGACTCATATGGCATAACTGGTTTAAAAGGATGTGGATGCACAAGCAGTCAGTCCGCTTAGTACAGGTGGAGGTTAGCAAAAGACTGGGAGCGACCAACTAAGAGAGCAATGACGGTCATAATCATGCAGAGCGACAAAGCAACATTGAATCAGGCATGGAAGTTATATCGCTACTCAGAAACAAAAGATCATCAAGGCTTGACAGACTTTCTTTACAGTCTTAAATATGTGTGAGCATACGCCAAGTCAATCAAAATAAATTCTTGAGGGAAGATATTACTAAACCATACCACATCATTGGCAAACAAATCATGTTGGTACTCCAATAACACATTGGGAATCCCCCAGCTATTTGAGACTAACCATAAGAAAACCTGAACTACTAAGCGCCATTATGCACGTAGCATCTTTATCATAGACATATTAACCAATGCAACGGGAGCAAACTCTCTTAATAAGATAAGCATGGTAATTAAAGAGAGTTCAAGCAACCAACTAAACAAAAGCTCTTTAAAAAGATAAGCATGAATACTAAGAGCAGAGCATGATAGTAGCTATTAAAAGACAAAGAACACACACAGCAAAGATAGTCATGAAAATTCTATGTTATGTTCTAGGTAGAAGTGGAGCGTGTTTCTCTCCCACATAAAGAATGCTGAGTTCCGACTCGTTATGTAAAACTAAAAAGGAAACTAAAAGCAAGATGCTCCAAGCATAGCAAATAACACATGAAGTGATTAAAATATAGTGGAACGAAAGACGAACTGATAATGTTGATGGAGAAGGGGATGCACGGGGGCATCCCCAAGATTAGACGCTTGAGTCACCTTGAATATTTCTTGGGGGTGCATGGGGGCATCCCCAAGCTTGAGTGCTTGACACTCCTGGATCTTTTTATCATCTTCCCTCGCACACTTGAAAACTCCCTTCATACATAACTCATCATAATCTGATTAGCGAGGTTAGTACCCATAATAAAATAATTGTACCTTGCTGGAAATAAAGATATTCTTGAAGGTCTACTGTTTCTCAAGATTGCCAAAAGGTTTTTGCAACGAAAAAGCAAGCTCTAGGTTTGCAAAATGAAGGAAAGGCAAAACAGGACAGAATCTATGAAAAACAGAACAGCAGGTAGTAAATGATTTGTTCGGGGCACTTCTGCAACTCAAATCAAAAAACTCAGAACAGAAGCACGAAAGACAATTATATAGAGAACGCTGTCGAAAAAATTCAGACAAAAAGATGATCTGGTGATTTTATACAAATTTTTCTATCCAAGGACAGAATCTGTTTCCTGGACAGCACCTCACAACTTTTGAACTTTCTAGCAATCAGAGGCTATACTTGGCACAAAATTGAAAAGCAAAGATACAATGATGATGCTACAGTAGTAACAACATCAAGACACAACAAAAGCAAAATAAATTTATTCATGTGGGCTGCCTCCCAAAAGCGCTTTCTTTTATGCCTTTAAGCTAGGCATAATGCATATAGTTCAAGCTGTATCAATTGAACCATCATCAAGATCATCAAAAAGCTCTTCAATAATACAACTAGTCTTAAGAGGACTTTCAAATAAAGGCCTCATAGAGATTCTTCTAGGTAGAAGACCGAAAGGATAAAAGTCAAGGGAAGATTCATTTATAAATTCATCAAAGACAGGTGTTTCTTCCAAAGTCTTTACAGTTTCAACCCCTTTGGCAATAGATGGATTACTTTTAGAGTGGGGAGCCTTTGGAACGTGAACGAACTTAGGCTCCCTATTTTCCGGAGTTTCTACCTTTTTGGTTTTGATCGAGGAGAAGGTAGTTCCTAGGGTATCAATTATTTCCTCAATCTTGTCTATCCTAGAAGAGTCCAAGTCATGGAATTTGACGGTCTCCAAAATTTTGAAAATTTTATGCATGGAGATATCAAGTCTATTCAAATTCCCTTGGATCTTACGATCCAACTCATTTATCTTATTAATGCTTGGCATCTCTAGCTCTATCTTTTCAAGTTTATTCATAATGTGAGCTAGGGTGATGTCCTCTCGAATGCTCACAACAGGGAGATTCCCAACAAGATTTTCAATAATACTAAGGGACCCCCAAACTGGGGCCTCTAGGAAATTCCCATTGATAGTAGTATCTAGAATAAACCTATTCCAAGAAGTAATTCCAACATAAAAATTTCTAAGCAGGATAGTAGTAGGTTGCTTCTTGGCGGCTCTTTTTTGTGAATCATTAATTCTATACCAAGCATCTTTCAAACTTTCCCCGCCTCTTTGTTTAAAGGTGAGAACTTCTGCCTCGTCAAAGACAAAAGGACCCTACATAATGACAACTAAAGAACGAGATAACTATTTTTGTGATTTTCGATAAAAAGGTACTAAAGCAAAAACTGAAAGGTAAACTAACAAGACTAAAAGCAAAGGTAAAAGATAGCGTGCAACTCCCCTATCCTGAAGAGTGGAGTCCCCGGCAACGGCGCCAGAAATTGCTTTGCTAGGTGGCTTCTCACCCCTCGTTGGTTACCCCAAGTGGAAGGTTTGAGATGCAGTGTAGCAGAAGTTTTCCCTTGGTAATACCAAGGATCGATTTCCCAGAGACTCCCGGTTTCAACAAGAAGGTGTCAACTGCTAACGGCGCCGGATATTAGCAATCAACGTGGACCTGCACACAGATACAAATAACTTTGCTCCCAACGAGTACAGAGAGGTTGTCAATCCCTCCGGCCTTGTAGTTTACAAAGGATCAAAGGCAAGTGATAATAGTGATAGGTATAATTGCAATAGTAAGTAAATAGCGGAAAAGTAAATAGCGGATGTGATCAATGATGGTAATATGGACCGGAGTCTCATGATGTTCACTAGTGATGTCTCTCTCCCAAAAGACGATAAAACAGCTATGTGAGGTAAACGAATTATAGCTGGGCAATTGACAGGACCACGTGCGCAAATCAATGCTGACTACATTGCAAGAAAGGTTGAGGTTCAAAGCATGGGCGGTACGCCAAAGTAAGTAGACCGAAATCCATCAATATCTACTACTAATCATCCACCTTGAGATATATATCCAGAACATCTCGCTGGTATTAAGTTGCGAGCCCCACCCATAGTGTAAACTCAAAGCAACAGACAACTGCATTAAAAGAACTTTGCGTAAAGTAAACAATCCTTGCACCCGCGGGCACAAGCACCGTTGCTTTCCCCCTTGTGGCAACAGCACATCCCCTAGACTCATGTTTCTGTCACTCAAACTAGTCATCCAGGGGCATGAACCCACAATCGAGCATAACGTTCCCTCTTGGAGTCACTACCTACTACTTGGCCAAAGCAATAAATAACAACAGAGAACATGCAAGAATTACTTACGAACATAAACATAAAAGAGGTGAATCAAATATATTACTCAAACACAATCTAAACATAATCTCATAATCCATCGGATCCCAGCAAACTCATCATAGCAACAGCATAAGGATTACATATGTGCCTCGAACATGTAGGGCAGGTCACGAGGACTAATTAGTGAAGCACAAGAACGGGAGGAGAACATCACATAGCTACTGGTCATGGACTCATGGTCCAAGGGAGACTACTCACAACTCATCCGGGAGGCGTCCATGGTGGTGGAGAAGCTCCCGGTGGTGATCCTCCCCTCCGGCAGGGTGCCGGGAAGAGTTCTCCTGGTGCTCCTGATCTTGGAAGCGGCGGCGGCAGCGGAACAGAGATGGGATCGCGAAAAAGAGTTCATGTTTCGAGGGTTTCGGGAGACGCTTTAAATATATGCCAAAGGGGGGCATCGGAGGAGCCTCGGGGGGCCCAGGCGCCCCCCCGGCGCGGCCCAGGGGGGGCGCCGCCAGGGCGCCTGGAGCCCTGGTGCCCCCCCCCCTGGCTGTCCTTCGGGCGCACGGTAGTTTCTGGAACGCTGATTTTTTATATAATTTTTCTGGATTTTTCCTGGCAGCTCTCGTAACGTGAAAACCTGAAATACAAAAACAGCCGAAAACAGAAACTGGCACTGGGGTGCACTGAGTTAATAGGTTAGTCCAAATATGATCAAAAGTGTATGGAAGTGTATAAATATCATAGCAATATCACCTAAAAGAGGCATGGAGCAAGCAGAAATTATAGATACGTTTTGGACGTATCACCAACGTCTCGAGGGAGGTGTTCGGGCACCACCTGCAGGCGTGTCTTGACGCGCGTTTTTGTGAGCCCAGCGTGAGCCGTACAGCGCTGGGGGCTCAGGACTTCATCGACCAGGTTACCGAAGAACTTCAGTACGCAGGCTCATACGCGGTGGGCGTAACCGCATGATGCCAAGCTCACCTACCCGCAACCCGAGCGACCACTTCCGCGTTTGCATCGACGTCGCTGGTCTCAACCGAGCAGCTTCTTTGGAGCCCTTCTGGCCAATGGCAGTCGGCCGGAGGAGAGCCCTCCCCTGCAGCTACGTGTGCACGCTCTTCGGCTTCCGCAACGTGGCTGCCACGTTCCAGGGCCTCACGCGGCAGGCTTTGGGTGCTCAGGAGCCTCAGTGGCAGGTGGTCCAGACGGAGCGAGAGCCGGACCACCGCGACCACTAAGGGTCTCCGGAGCCCCTGGGATTCAGTAACCCAACGATCCTCAGGGGCAACCCGCACGGCTTGCATCTTCAGCTACCCCAACTCTTCCCCGACATGTGTTACGTGACGTTTCAGGTATTGAATCGAAGGCGCCCCCCCGGGCTGCACCATCCTCGAGCTGCTGGGGGCTATCCCCCGCAGCCGTCTCTTTTTGCGACTGAATCAAGGCTAGTTGCTTCTTCCTATTTGCATTATCTATATGCTTGGCGTTCTCACCGCCACTAAGGTCATGAGCCCTTGCGAGCCCACTCGCGACCGCCCCATGATTGAGGACTAGCACGGCGTATGTGCTCGGGTCCATCCCTGCAGCGTCGCTAAACCCAAGGGCTGACCTCTATCTCGCGAGCCATTCCCGTGATGTCACCTCCCGTGGTCCTTGGTGCCTTGTTCTCGCATGGGCTAATCGTGGATGGGTAAGTAGGGGCCCGTGGCAGGTGCCTCGCTCACGCAGGAACCGCGCACCAGTTGTTTTTCTTTTGGACAGTTGCATGAGAAGACTGGGCACGGCGTCTGTGCTCGGGTCCGTCCCTGCAGCGTCGATAAATCCAGCGGCTGAGCTCTGTCTTACGGGCCGGTCCCGCTAACGTCACCTCCTGGGGTCGTTGGTGCTGCGGCCTTCTCATGTGATGCCCTCTAAAGATGCACTTGGCGCAGGTCGACACAACACCTCTCTTTTCACATTTTGCAGAAGAAGACTCATGCGCAACCCGCCTCAGGGTAGGGTCTCGTGAGTGATGCATAAGCTCACGAGAACTTCCTCAGAGTCGTTCAGCTCGTCCTGAGGAGGGCCCATATACAGCTTGGTTGTCCTGTCGTGCAAGCCACGTGTCAGGACGGGACTGTACACGCCCCGGAGTCTCTCCCGGTGGGAGGCTCCCTCCCACAGTCCAGTGGAAGTGCCATGCTCCGCGCTGGAAGAACCAACCGAGGCGCGGTTATGCCCACAAACCAATGGAAGCACCAAGCTCCGCGCTGGCCGCTACGACTGAGGCGCGGTTATGCCCACACTCCGTGCAAGTGTGGTGGCTCTATGCTCCGCGCTAGTTATAAACAACTGAGGGCGGCCCCCAGTGGTCGCACCAACCTCAAGGAGCTTTTCAGCTCACGACGCTCATAGTTTCTCCTTGGATAGGTGTCGTGAGGGGGGTAGGCACGGGGGCTATGCTCAGGTCACGCCTGGCAAACGCCACCCTACCAGGTGCCAAGACACCTGGCTTTCTTGTGCCCCCATCCTAGGCGAAGGCTGGTGAGCAAGGTATGGTGCTCGTTCTCCCTCATGAGAGCCGTCTGTATGTGAAGGGGGACCCCTGGGCATCACGATCCAGGGGCCTCACTAGTCACGTAGCCCCTCACTCCTTAAGCCCGGTGCTCAACGCCGGTCGATGTATGCGCGGGGCTGGCCCTGCCGATGCAGAACGCAAACGGGATCACTTGAACGTCAAGGGGGGACCCTGGGCATCGCGACCTAGGGGCCTCACTAGCCACGTAGCCCCTCATTCCTTGAGTCTAGTTATTACGATAACCCCGGTCACCCGGAGGGCTCAATGGCGATCGAGGTATGCGCGGAGTTGGGCCTTGCCGACGCAGAGCACCTAACCAAACATGAAAGGAAGCAAGCATGGAAATCATCAAGTTCAACCTAGTTATTACAATAATACCAAGTCCTTCAAATTCAAACGAGTTCTTACACCTCCCCGAGGCACTTGCATCTCTCGCATCTGTACAAGAACAAGTCAGGCATCACCAAGCGCGTCATCGCCAGTTTCCGCCTCCTCGGCCACAGCAACAACCCGGAGGAATGCCTCCACCAGTTCCGTGACCTTCGCCTTCAGGACCATAGCAGCCGCGCTCTCTATGCTCGCGGTCACGGGCTCGGACAGCGAGGCCAGGTCAAGAGCGGGATCACGGAGACTTAGGTGGCCGCACACCTGCGTCAGGGCCAAGGTAAGGTGCGTGCGGCTTTCGACGTCTGCTAACTGGCCAATTGCGCCCGCAACCTCGCGTAGGGACTTCACAAGCGCGGCGAGGAGCCCGGTGGGGCCACCCTTTGGGGCGGCCAGTGGCTTCTTGAACCCTTCCCCATAAGCAGCCCGCAGCGCCATACGGGCCTCACAACTCATCGCCTCCGAGGCCGCAAGGGCGTCTTCCTTCTCACGCGCAGCTTGGGTCGCCCTGGCCCGCTCGGCCTCGGCCTTTAGCTTCTCCAGGCTCGCCCGATCAGCGAGCTGCTCCTGCTGCAGTCGAGACGTCTCAGCCTTCTGCGCCTTGAGCTCCTTCTCCAACCTTTCGAGCTCCAGGGCGCGCTTGGCTCCTTCCACACAAAGGGCTTCCAGCTCGCTCTCCGCCTTGTGGCAGAGCTTCTCGAAGGACGCAGCGTCGGCTCGTGCGGCGTCGTGTGCTCGCGTGGCAGCCGCAGCTTCCTCTTGACGCTTGGCAGCAACCGCTGATGCCTGGCTCCAGGAGGCCCGCGCAGACTCGTCTGCCAGGAGCCACACAGATATCAGGCCCATGCGTCCTTCCATCGCATGGCCTTCACCACCCTGAAGTTCAGCACGGAGCCGTCCCTGCGCAGCGGAAGCGGCCTCCAAGGTCTCACGGACAGGCTGCATCGGCTGGCGGATGGGCGCCAACAAGACCGGTTGCTCGACCAGGGGCTCGGGGGCTCCGGCCCCCCTCGCTGGAGCAGCCGGAGCGGGAGCCGCCACGGCCTCGCAAACAGCAACGATGCCCTCAGGCGACGCCGCTGCCGTGTGCTCGGTGGCCCAGCTAGCCGAGGAGCGCAAAGCCGTGGCACCCTTCTCCGCGGCCACAGCAGCAGCGGGGTACCGCGATGTGACCTCCCCCTTCACCTTCTTCATCATGCCACGCAGGCTGCTGCACCGAGAGAAGTACGTCAGGAACACAGCAACCGAGGGATAACAGGTAATTGCACACTTACTCATCGGAGGCGACGCGCCCCCTCCTCTTCGACAGCAGGTTGGCCGCGGCCGCTAGCGCTACAGGCGTGCCGACAGTCTGGATCTTCGCAAGGCGCAAAGCCACGGACTTGGGCGCAGCCGTGGTCACCAGTTTCGCTAGCACGGCACTCCTCGGCGGGGTTGCCGCATTGCTCCCCCGGACGCGGCGCATCCGGATCGTCGCAGAGTGGTCGCTTGGGGCCGTCCGGCAGCACCTGCGCCCGACGCCACTTCTTCAGTGGACGCCTCGGAGGAGTCCCCCTCGTCAACTCGGTCCTTGTCGCCCAGGGTCTCCTCCGAGTCCTCCTCGTCGCTCCCATCGTCGGCACTGGAGGACACGTCAACCGTGGGCGGAGCAGCCGTGGGCGCCCCGAAACCCTACACGGCCTTCAGCAGCTCGGCCTTGTCAGGACGGCTGTACAGCGGCAGGTGGGTCCCCGAGAGGTCCTCAGGAACCATCCCCAGGAGAGTGACTGAGGCAAGGTCCAGGTCGTCCTCGGCCAGCATCCCCGAGTGCAGCCGAAGCATGTCGTCATCCCCCATCAACTCCCACATGGGGCGCGAGTGTGCCTACAACGGCGCCAGATGTTGCCTTAGGAACTCCTTCACGATCTAGGCCCCTTCAAGCCTTGAGCCCAGGTTGGCTTCAATCCTTGCCAAGACAGGCTCGGCAAGGGGGTCGGTGAGCTTCGCGTAGCTCCAGCTGGCGCGTTTTGCCGGATGGGCGGTAGGCAGCTAGCAGCGGATGAACGCGCTGGGCATCCAGATAGACCCACCTCTTCCGGTGGAAGTCTATATTCTTCCCGGCTGTCATCAGCGGGCAGCCCTGGCGCTGGAAAATGAAGGGACACAGCCCGAGCACAGACCCTCATCATACCGCCGCATGGAGAAGAAGTGGCGGAAGAGGGCGACAGTCGGTTTCACCCCCACATGCGCCTCGCAATAAAAGGTGAAGAGCCACAGGACGAAGATGGAGCGAGGCTGGATGTGGAGAGCGTGCACCTGGTAATGGTCCAGGATGGCATAGAAGAACTTCGAGAAGGGCGGCACGAGCCAGACGGAGATGTTGTGGAGGAAGAAGGGGTAGCAGGACTTCGGCAAGATCCGCGCCGCGGTGGATCCGACCCAAATTCCCGTCGGGCCATGCTCGTTGTGGACGCTCGGCAAGAAAAACTGGTCCTCCGAGTAGTCCCCCTCCTTGGTGATGGTGGACTCCTCGAGCGCCGCCTCAAGAGAAGAAACAGATCCAGACACTTGTGCTGCACCGTTGCTTTTGTTCGCCATTGCCGAGGTGCCGGAAGATGCAGGCGATTTAGGAAGGCCAGAGGCGAAGGAGAAGGGGATCTACGCAGGAAGGAAGGGAGGCGATAACTCCTCTGCAGCAAAGACAACCCCCTTTTGTCAAGTTACACGGTTGCCGAGACTGTGTTGGAAGCGGAGTGGCCCACGTCCCATCCAACCGTCACGCGCCAGCCTGGCCCGCAGCCTTTTTTGGTGCCCGCGGCGCTCCGTCCTCGGCTAAGGCTTCCCACTAAAGCCAACTCCGCGTGCGCCTTGGTCCCGGGGGCTACCGTTGGCGTCTTGGGAACCAGGGTACCCAGACTTGCCTGTCTGCGGGCCGCGACGCGCTCCTACCACGGCCTGGTACGGCCCAGCTGATCGACCAGCTGCCCAAGACCATCGCGAGGGGGCTAGGCCTCGCGAGGAGAACGACATCAAGACTCCCTCAGGAGCGGCCTCGGCTAGGTAGCTCCGGAGGGGTGGAGAATCCAAGGCCAAGCCTACCTCAGGAGGAGGCAGTGACGCAAGCAGTGAAGCACCACGCCAGCGGGTGCCAGCGGCGCAGTTGCCATTTTGGTGCAAAGGAGACAGTGCATGCGCAGGTTCCCGAGGAGGGGACAAAGGTTTCCCCTTCGGTGCAACAAGACCGAAGACCGCAAGGACAACAGGGATGATGTCACCACCGAGCCCACCACTGCGTCACCGCCTGATCCTTTTGCAGGCGAATACCACTTTTGTCAGGACAAGAACGTCCTTGTGTTCCCGCTCAAAATGGCCGTTGTGGGATCCCTTCCTGCCTAAACATTTCGGGGGAAGAGGACCCTGGCCGCCTATATATGTAGCTAGGATCCCCACTATGGGGAGGAGGTCGATCACATCTCCGCCCTCGCATAAGGGAGCAAGAACTCTTGCCTCCTGACCCTCCTGAGCTCCCCTCCTGAGGTCGGGAACCACGGTACTCATCCATATTCAAGCCCTCCCGAGGCCAATCCACCAAAGAAGGGCGTAGGGTTTTACACCGCAAGGTGGCCAGAACTTGGGTAAACTTGTGTGTACTTTACTTGTTGTTCACTTGAATCTCTTCATTCAACGAGGGCGAGACGCTAGGTAGACATGAGTGGGAGAGATCTTCGTTCACGCCCCTGTGTTCGAACTTCTTGGGTTTGCAGAGCCCGTAATCCCACAGGTACCCACGTGGTGGTACGTGGTTGCTGGTCTAGCTAGTCAAGCACCTGCATGGTGGCATGCAGATCTTCGTGAACACCCTACCACCATACCACCTTATCTGCCTGCCCCGCTGGCCTGGATGCGCGTCACCACCAGATGGAGCGGCCACGGACGGGACGGGCCTCGTTTCCATCCCCGATAAAGCAAGAGGACACCTAAGTAGCGCATTTAATGCATCTTGTCCCGTAATGGCATGAGATAAGCCTATACACTGTACACCTTTCCACCTCCTATGTGCCACGGTGGCAGCCCCTTTGGACTATAAAAGGAGGCCCGCGGCATACTAGAGAAGGATTCGGATCCTTTGGAGCTGGACGTACACCATAGCTAGTTCAAGAACCCAAGAACACTCAAATATACACCAAACCAGGACTAGGGTATTACGCATCCTCGCGGCCCGAACCTGGGTAAGCGATCTTTCTACTGACTCTTAGACCCGCTCTTTGCACAACCTCACACCCGTCAATCGTAGAAGAGATTCCAGTGATCCCATAGGGGTTGTTTCGTACCAACACTATGATATGTCAACACGTGCGACGGAGCAACACTAGCCCATTTAGCTTACAAAGGCCAACCCATTTCACTTGTTCAAAAGCTACCTGGCCAGCCCATGAAAAGCCTATTAATGGCATGTTCACATTTAGCCCATTTTACTGCCCGGTAACTCACGGCCCGTTCGGGCCTTCCCGAAATCGGCCCAACAGCATCATGTGGGTCGTCTAATATAACACCAACCCGTTTCACTTTCGGCCCATGTATGGCCCATGATGTCTTTCGGCCCATATGAGGCCTTTCGTATCTTTGGGCCCTTTAGTGGCCCACGGTGACTCGGGCCCATAAAGAACAGTAAATTTCTTTATACCCATTAACGTTCCATGATTCACATGCGCCGTTTCCAGCCCGTGTTAGCTTTCGGCCTACTGACGAACCATATATTCTTGGGCTGCTTTTCGACCGTTGATTACTTCCGGCCCCTTATTGGCCTATTCCCCTAACGGGCCAACCTCGGCCTAGTGGTTAGAATAGGCCCGATTGTGGCCTGTTAACCCATTGCGCCTTTTCCAGCCCGTCCAATATTCCGGCCCATTAATGACATGTTATGCATGTGATAGTACTAAGCCTTTGCTATCTTCCGGCCTGTTAACGACCGGTCATCGTGCTAGCTCGATACCAATTACGCCCGTTTACGGCCCCTGTGGGCCCATTTATCCAAAAGTCCAAGGCCAACCAATTCTACGGCCCATTGGAGGCCCATTTATTTGGCGGCCCATGTGAGGCCCATGGATCCTATGACCTGTAGAAGTCTCAAGGTTACCATGGTCCGTTATGGCCCATGGTTGTTGTGGCCACTAGCAAACTAAGGAAAAATAAGACTAGGAAATAAATAAGCCAGAAACTAATGCTAGACTATTAAGGCGATTGCATAGATTACATCCACTTGGTATCAAAGTTCGTCACCAGTGTAAATATAGGGAACACCCTAAACTATACAAAAATGGCTTGCTCTTTTCTTGAGCCGGTGGCTGCACGTTAAGAAAAAAAATTGTATCACAACAAAACAAATTACAACCATAAAATAAAAGGATGGTTGGCATAAAAGTTAACAGTCCGATAGATAAATGCAGCACCAAAAGTTCAGAAGCTCAGTTCATTTGACCTGACTGTTACATCTTCATGATGTACTGTCCAATGGAGCACCATAACCTTCGCCTTCATTTCTCCTAGGATCATGAACAACATAGAAAATGTCTGATAGTCTGGTTTCAAAACCATGCATATCTTGACGACATCGACAATGGTTGTCCTTGTTTCACAAAGGGTCTCTGTTAGGGAATGGACTTGTGTCTGGAGCTCAGATATAACATTGTTTTGAGCTTGCATATCTTGATCATGAGACTGTTAAGACAAGGTTGCCTTAATAATCGACCCAGTATTACATAGGAACGTGCTTTTGGCACTATTAGTGGATAGGTACTGACCCACTGCAACAAGATGTGACACTGCGGTTATAGTTTCCTCGTCACCTTCACAAGGTCGCGGTTCCACCATTTATTCCATAACTTGCTGAAAAGTTTAGTTTTTATTACATTAGTAGTACCAGAACAGAAGATATTAACGAGGTAGCAAAAGCAAACAAAATAGCTTTGGTATATATACCGAACTTAATCTGGTGAACCCGTGTAAAATATTAGTTGTAATTTACTTCAAAGTACATAATAAAACCAGGTTCCAAACATATGATCATGTACCATGGCTAATGTATTGTCTATTTCTTCACATTGTATTGACAGCTAAGGATAAAGAGACAAAGTTTACAATATATTAAGCATAGTATGACATCATTCATATCACAAAACAACTGAGAACAGACAAACAGGCAATTGTAATGTCGTGTGGGCAAGTACAGCACGGAACAACATTACAGATCAAGATTAAAGGAACATCACTCCTCTCTTTTAAACCTTGTAAGGTGCGATGATATGCTTAGACAATTGTGTACAAAATTGAAAAGAGTAATAGACATTGGCTGCAAACCGTGCAGTTCAATGCACAAGTCAGAGTAGGTAGTAGTTAAAAGGCATGAGGATTAAGGACTTACAATAGCGGCTTTGACTCGTGTAGTCATGCCTTTCGTCTTGCTGGTGTGACTGTCGAGATCCCGATTTTCAGGACCGGATTTTCGGGTTATCAATTTCCCAGAAAATGGCCCTTGTGCTCACCAGCCCCAGGATTACTGTTAGCTAATGAGGCACCAACTTGATACAGAAATTCCAAGCAAAGTACATAACATGTAGTACAAGACCATTCTAGCCTGTGAGTACAACCCAAGGTTTCTAGTGGCTGATGGCGGAAGCGGTTTGTGGTTCATCAGTGTCTATGGGACTCCGTTTCCCACAGGAACAGCAGACCAGGATAACTCCTATCTTTGCGAGGCTGCTATCACCATTGTGTAGGTTCCAGGGCTATCATCGCAATGCTCCTCTCCATGCAAGAAATCTGGCCAAGACAATAGCCAGGGACAAGCCAGTGAGTACTTTGAATGTACTCGCAAACATTATGAACACAGGTACAATATAACAAAAGATAATCATGCTCTGAAATATTTCATGATCACAACGTCACTCACGAAATAGAAGTCCATGATGCATGCAAGCAGGTTGTTCATATACAATATGAATATGCAATAAGGGAGTAGAAATGAAATGCACCGATCGGGTGTCTGAAGCGACACCTCGAGAGGGTGATAATATAAAGCATGCCTCAGTCGGGCGTCTGAGCGATGCCACATAAAGGGCTTATAAGTAGTTTAATTAACAAGTAGGCCACAATTGGGCGTCTGTGCGACACCACATAAGGGGCTTATAAGTAATTTAAATAACAAGCACGCCACAGTCGGGCGTCTCCGCGACACCACATAAAGGGCTTATAAAGTAAGGAAATAACAAGCATGCCACAGTCGGGCGTCTCAGCGACACCACATAAAGGGCTTATAAAGTAAATAAATAGCAAGCAGTCCGCAATCGGGCATCTCCGTGACACTACATAAAGGGCTTATATATGAATAATCACAATGAATATCCGGGAGGTAGAACCGTCCCAGGGATACTTAATAATTCAAATAATACAAATGGTTAGTCCACAATAATAACGATCATAATCATCATATGTCACAGGTCATGATCAAAGTTCTGGTTTAGCAGTTTTTCCTCCGAAGACCGACACTAAGACCGACACTTGACCCATCCCAGACTGTAGTCCTTACCCATGGACACGGCTATTCTAATAGATATAACCTCTGCAGAGGGTGTACTCTTTACCCACGAGTAACGGATTTCCTTAGTCCACCGGGACTAATTCCGCTTACGGTCTTTTGATTGAAAACACGCCTGACCCGCACACACCAGCTTAACTCACCGGTGTCTGGAATCACCCATGACACTAGTTAAGCAAAATTCTAAATGGGGAGGCTACAACCTCGTTTAGCATGGGATCAAATTTATACCGCGCGCTTCTAAGGGGTGCCCCCTCTCGGTCCCAACCGGAAACACCCATGTCCCCGGACCAGGTGGCATGCCTACCGGATGCAGAAGGTATCATCCACCATGGCCTCTCTGTACGGTGTGTGCCAAGAAAGGGGTTGACAACTTACTGAACTGTACCCTACCTGCGGCAGGGACAAGTGGTAGTACGAAACAAGTATGGTGGTTACTGGAACAAGACTCGATCTATGGTCGACTCAGGAGGTTAACGCATTACCTGCATGACTAGCATATGAAATATATTTTCACACCAACCAGATAGAATCCCCACTCACCATACCTCACCATGCCCTACCGGACACATCCGTCTCGACGAAGAACTGGAGACAAGCTCGTGTCTACCCAAGATAGAGGCTTTCCCGGGTTTCTTCCGGTAGGCATGAAAGGTGTATGAGGGTGATTACTATCAGAAACATAACAAATTCCAACAGCACGAGATCATCAATATGCACTCCTGAGTATGAGCATATCATCACATAAAATAACGGATACTCCGTGTCGAGATGGTGTTGTAACCGTATCAAACAACACGCAACAATATTTGCCAGGGTTTAGAATGCTTGCCTTCAAGAGTATGCAAGTGGGGGTGCACTTTCTGAAAGTTGCCTTCTTCTTCAAAAATCCTATTTTACGAAAATTTGAATTAACACATAGTTTCAAAACAGTACAAAAAAGTTGCTTGGAAAATTTTCAGATAAATGTGAAAATAAACTAGACAAAATTTGAGAATAACAGAAAAAGAATCAAATCAATTGGACTTATATTTAAAAAGTTACAGCTAGTCAAAGTTTAGTCAAAATCTGTTTTTCATAAAAATCAGAAAAATAAAACGTTTCGGCAGCACTTACGTTTTTCTCTAGCGAAGGTGTATTTCGTGGAATACGCTTCCACTTAAAACAGTTTCGGCGGGCTGGGTCACAGACTGTGGGTCCCTTGGGCCCACTGGTCAGGTTTGACTAGTCGCCCGAGCCTCCTTCCTCCTCAGTCCGAGCGGAGGCGGAGCTCCGGTGATCAACGCCGGCGATTGGTCGCTCCTCGCGGGGCTCTGACGGAGAGAACATGTTCACTACGCTAGGGAGATCCTCCCGGTGGTCGAGAGGGTCGCGGGGATGAAGGGAGTCGCCGGCGGTGAGCTCTGCGGCGGACGGTGGCTTCGGGAGGATTGGGGACTCGAGCTACAGTGGTTTCCCGATAGGGTTTGAGTGGTGGGGTGGCTCCGCAAGGTCGAGGGGAAGAGGATGGTGGCATTGGATGGGCTGGGGAGGCTCTGCTTGCGATGAACGGGACCGGAGGGTGGCGGCGACCGAGCTGACCGGAGATGGGGAAGACTGCCTCCCTCCATCGATTGATGGCCGTGGGAGCACTAGGGGGATGGTATGAGGTCGACTGAGGGTCGGGACGAGCTCGGGGCTCCTTTTATAGGCGGTCGAGGTCGGTCCCCGCGGTGGCAGATGATAGGAACGACGAACCGCTGTTCTGTAGCCAGGGGGCGCGTGGCGATGGCTGGCGGGGTCTGGCAGGGCGACGGGATGAGCTCGAGCTGTTCAGGGGTGAGCTGGCGCGCGGCTGTGGCTCGAGCAGCACCGTCCATTGCAGGAGCCTACCTCGGCCATGGCGGCTTGCGGTGGTGGTGCTGTAGGGTGCCAGGAGGTGGCCAGGGTGATTCTGATGAGTGGAGGAGGACGGGTGTGGCTCTGCGAGCGAGCAAGGGCCAGGGCGTGGGGTAGACGAACGCGGCGGCTCGGTGCGCGGGCGTGCAAAACGTGCGCTCTGGACGCGCCCAGAGCACGCACGCCAGGCGTTCGACAAAATGCCAACGTGTTCTAGGCCTCTCTGATGCCTCTGCAACTAAACAAGACTAGGCTAACAATTATATGAGAGCTAATAAACATGCTGGTAAGGCCATTAGAGCAACTTCCTAATGCAAGTCTAAAAGCATGCCAAAACTGGCCATGCTCCTAACCTGCTCGATGTAATGCCAAGGGCATCTAGGCATGTCTTGGGGTGGCCGAAAACTCTAGATCATAGTCTCTTTAGATGATAAAGGGGGTGGCAAGGTTAGTTTGACAAAAACAGAAACTTGTTAGTGCAAACTTTTGAGAAAACCAAATCTGGATAGAAAATAAAGGCTATTATTGCATGGACCAAAAATATTCCAATGGATCCAATCTCCTGGACTTAAGGGTTTGGTAGAGTGGTCTATAAGTAGGAGAAAGATCATGGGCACTAGAGAAAAACAAAATAGAGTTGCAGTAGAAAATGCCAAACTTGACCAGAGAGCACTCAAATCTTTCAAAGAACACCAGTGGTTTTTTTGCATAAAGTTGAATTATATACTCCTACTAGCATCTCCAAACTTTGGTGGAATCTTTAAAGAAAAATTTAAATAGGTTGTAGTGCAAACCACAAACTGATCCAATTTGAAAAGGCTCCAAAACTTATGAAAAATCATTTTAAAAGAATTAAAGCTCAGGAAAATAATTATAGAAATAATTCCACTGATAGAAGAAATGTTTCTTGAGAGGGTACACAAGTCCAACAACATTTTTGAAAAGTTTTCTATTTGGAGGGAAAAATCCACAATTTAGAAGAAAAGAGTGGTTCTGAATCAAAAGAAAATCCATAGAATAAAAATTAAATTTACCATGGCAAAATTTTAATTAGTAAAACATGGTTAATTTTTTGGGGTGTTACAACACTACCCACCTTAAGAAAAATCTCGTCCTCGAGATTTGCTAAAGGTTGTTATGAAAAGAATTACTCCTACTATCACAAAGTAATATCACAAAAATATCCATCCTACTTATACAATAAAATGTGGCTACAGTGAGTGGGCAATAAGTGTGTAAAACTATAGTGTGGAATACTGGCGCTGCATGGAAAAATCTACGGTTGGGGGAAAACGAGATACTTCTACTTTTGGTTACAGTGAATTTAGAAAAATTCCTAAAATACGTTGGTCGCACCCGAGAGCACATTGCTCTCTCTGGCTGACAGGTGGACCCGGCGCCCACAGTCAGTATCTTCTTCTACCTCTGGCTCTCTCTTCTTCCTCTCTTTCGCGCGTTTTCCCACGCTTTCTCCACCGACGACGTCTAGCACGTATAGCATCTAGGCCGTACTGCGGTAGTGCGCGGCGTGCTAGATGCCGGTGCAGCGTGCACTCACCTCGCGGGCCAGTGCGCTGTCGGCACTGCTTGCGGATTCGCCTCCGAATACCGGCGATCGAGCGACGAGCAGCGCTGGTGGACTTCGCCCACCGTACACCGATCTCGAGCTATAAATTGACCGAGGTGCTCCATTCTTCTTCCTCGCACCTGGCCTCGCTTATCCTTCTCCTTCCTTCTCCTCCATTTTTGTTTGCAGGAGCTCGGGACGAGGCTCTAATGGCGGAGGTGATGCCGGACTGGTGTATGATCCTGGTGTGCGGAGGGTTGGTGGCATTGCTGGGGTTCTCCGCACTCTTGTGCGCGATGATTCTTGATGATCGTCGTGATGCTGCTGCTTGAGTGCTAGCTCTTCACGGCGGTGGCGATCATGAGGATTAGGTGCTGGTGTCGGGTGCTAACTGTTGTCAGTGTGCTATAGGCAACTTGCACCCGGATAATTACCCACAAATCTCTCCTTCAGAGACTGTGGTGTGTTAGGGAGGTAATCAGTCAGATGCAACATGCGCACGTGGATTTGCAATTAGTGTACGTGGTCGAGTGGTTAGGGTTGTGAGCCTGTTGTCATGGTGCTGCGTGAATAAAAATATATGTCGTGCCGAGATATATGCTGCAATAACTCAGGGACAAATCTCACTTCAGACTTTACCGAGGGCGAATTTAGTTAATCAAAATTAATAGTAGTAAAACTACTCACAATATTTGAAACCAATTATTTAATTAATCGCTCAAATTTAGGACACAACGCATAAGTTGCGACACATAAATAAATGCTGGGGCAATAAACATAGCAGTGACGTCTATAATGAAAACAGTAAATAGACATGGTCCTGAGAAAACGTCTCTGGTACTCGGGCACACTCTTCTTCTATCGGGGGAAGCGGATTGACTAGTCGATGAATGCGTCTCTCCTGGTCGGGTCTCAGTGGTCTGCCGATGGTGATCTAAGGATTTAAATCAGCGAGGCTCTGGAGATAACCCATTACCCGCTGGGTCAAACGCTCTTTAGCGATAACATACTGGGCAAGGTTGGCCAGTACTGGGTCTCTCTCAATTCGTCCACCGGGAAAATATGCTACTTCTCCGGATGCTGCACGGCTCGGGAAGTAATAATACCCCCGTTCGCTGGCAAGGGCACCGCGAATCGAAGGCGAGCAAGCGCTTCATATGCAGTAGGTTCTACGGCCATCTGCGGAGTCGGCATAGATTTCCCCACAAAGGAGACTTCCGTTGGGTCCTGGTTTGGGTTTGCGGGAGGGATGTGCACCATTGCCCAATATTTCGAGGTGGATGGGGTGATCCTCAATTTGAGCAACTCGTACTGGGGTGGATGGATATAAATCATGGTACTGGAGGTAAAGTCCCACAATATTTTAACAAAACTTCCTGGGGTGGCATCTGGGGTTCTCAGATAAATACTAGGGCTTGGCATGGTACAAAATGGCTGTGAGAGCTGTGCACAAGGTGAGGGGTACTTGGCAAGGTCACGAGGTGGCCTTTTATATAGCAACTAGACTGGGTTATTAAATCACGGTGAGGGGCAACTAGTTTGTCGGTTCTGCTCTATGGGGTCGGGGTCAATGCTACAGATACACATATCTCGCAAAAGTGACGTATTACTGTGGGAGTCGTCGGGGGTGGTTTTTGGAAGCTACGCCCGGAATTAAAAATGCAATCGTACACCAACATACTTATGCATGGCTACTTATTAAACAATAGGGGCGCACAAGCAGACCGCATTTAATTATGGCGATACAAGATCACACAATGATAGGGCGTGGACATACTAAGACTCGGCGCTACTTGAGTGATTTAGTCTACCTCGTTTATATCTAAGCGGGCGTGCCTTATGGGCCGGGGCTTCTCCAAGGGCTTCACTATCGGGTTTAGCTGGAGGGGGTTGAGGGACTGCAGGGTCGGGGTAGCAATGATGACCATCGTGGGGGTTGTTGGCCACAATCCCGTTGGAGCGTGTTCCCAAAAGGCGACGAATCACTTCTGGGGAGACACCAAAGAATTTTGGTCGATGGCTAGGGCAGACCTCAAGGACTCGATTGGTTGTCCGAATAGCACGACTGGGCTGTCGGTGTCGGGCTCATCTTCTCCTCTTGCCGGGGCTTGGCGAACCAGTTCTCCACGAGCTACGATTGGATCAAGAGTGATTTGATCGAACAGTTCCTCTAGTGCACTTACATAGCGCACTAGATGCAATAATGCAGGATCCATCTCATGATCTCCGTTGGCAACCTGGGGTGGCCTACCATACCCGTCACGGTTGGGGTAGTAGTAGAACGAGCGACAGTTAACTCTGGGCGACAAGTGCCGGAGTTGAACTATAGCCTCTCGAGCAGCTAGTTGGATGGCTTGTGGCTCAAAGGAAGTTGTCCTTTCGGTGAACCTGTAGGGGCATTCTGGCGATAGACCCTACCATAGACGTGCACACTGGCCCAGAATTGACGGCTCTCACCGCTCATGGGCCCTTGGTACACAACATATTCTAGGGGCTCTTCTAATGCAAAGGCACGGCGGGTGAGGTTTGCTAGCACGGTCACAAAACCTCCAAGGTTGGTTGCTGTGGTTTCATTGTGAACAATGCATGGGTCCAGGCATCTTGGCTTCGTTTGGGGCAGAGGGTGTGTTGCGCTGGGTTGAGGCTAGCGTGCCCTTTTTATAGAAAAAGGGGACGGAGTCTTCCTTCGCACGCTTGCGGAAGAGACTATTTAGGTGTTGGTCACTGGCGCGTGATTGACAGTCTAGGCTGATAGGTTGGGCACCGACTGCCCATAGGTGTCGGGTCACTGTGTGGCTATCTTATACGAGAAGCTTGTCCGGGGTTAGGTTAAGGTCTGGTGGGTTGGTTAACCTAGGTTTTTTCAACATGGCTAAGATAGGATTAGCAAATGGTCAGCCTAGCTCTGATACCAAGATTGTCAGGACTGGATTTTCGGGTTATCAATTTCCCAGAAAATGGCCCTTGTGCTTACCAGCCCCAGGATTACTGTTAGTTGATGAGGCACCAACTTGATACAGTAAATCCAAGCAAAGTACATAACATATAGTACAAGACCATTCTGGCCTGTGAGTACAACACAAGGTTTCTAGTGGTTGATGACGGAAGCGGTTTGTGGTTCATCGGTGTCTATGGGACTCCATTTCCCACTGGAATAGCTGACCAGGATAACTCCTATCTTCGCGAGGCTACTATCACCATTGCGTAGGTTCCGGGGCTGTCATCGCAATGCTCCTCTCCATGCAAGAAATCTGGCCAAGACAATAGCCAGGGACAAGCCAGTGAGTACTTTGAATGTACTCGCAAACATTATGAACATGGGTACAATATAACAAAAGATAATCATGCTCTGAAATATTTCATGATCACAACGTCAGTCACGAAATAAAAATCCATGATGCACACAAGCAGGTTGTTCATATACAATATGAATATGCAATAAGGGAGTAGAAATGAAATGCACCGATCGGGTGTCTGAAGCGACGCCTCGAAAGGGTAATAATATAAAGCATGCCTCAGTCGGGCGTCTGAGCGACGCCACATAAAGGGCTTATAAGTAGTTTAATTAACAAGCAAGCCACAATCGGGCGTCTGTGCGACACCACATAAAGGGCTTATAAGTAATTTAAATAACAAGCATGCCACAGTCGGGCGTCTCCGCGACACCACATAAAGGGCTTATAAAGTAAGGAAATAACAAGCATGCCACAGTCGGGCGTCTCAGCGACACCACATAAAGGGCTTATAAATTAAATAAATAACAAGCATGCCGCAATTGGGCGTCTCAGCGACACCACATAAAGGGCTTATATAAGAATAATCACAGTGAATATCCGGGAGGTAGAACCGTCCTAGGGATACTTAATAATTCAAATAATACATATGGTTAGTCCACAATAATAACGATCATAATCATCATATGTCACTGGTCATGATCAAAGTTTTGGTTTAGCAGTTTTCCTCCGAAGACCGACACTAAGACCGACACTTGACCCATCCCAGACTGTAGTCCTTACCCATGGACACGGCTATTCGAATAGATATAACCGCTGCAGAGGGTGTACTCTTTACCCATGAGTAACGGATTTCCTTAGTCCACCTGCACTAATTCCGCTTATGGTCTTTTGATTGAAAACACGCCTGACCCGCACACACCAGCTTAACTCACCGGTGTCTGGAATCACCCACGACACTAGTTAAGCAAAACTCTAAGTGGGGAGGCTACAACCTCGTTTAGCATGGGATCACATTTATACCGCGCACTTCTAAGGGGTGCCCCCCTCTCGGTCCCAACCGGAAACACCCATGCCCCCGGATCAGGTGGCATGCCTACCGCATGCAGCCGGTATCATCCACCACGGCCTCTCTGTACGGTGTGTGCCAAGCAAGGGGTTGACAACTTACTGAACTGTACCCTACCTGCGGCAGGGACAAGTGGTAGTACGAAACAAGTATGGTGGTTACTGGAACAAGACTCGATCTATGGTCGACTCAGGAGGTTAACGCATTACCTGCATGACTAGCATAAGAAATATATTTTCACACCAACCAGAAAGAATCCCCACTCATCATACCTCACCATGCCCTACCGGACACATCCGTCTCGACGAAGAACTGGAGACAAGCTCGTGTCTACCCAAGACAGAGGCTTTCCCGGATTTCTACCGGTAGGCATGAAAGGTATACGAGGGTGATTACTATCACAAACATAAAAAATTCCAACAGCACGGGATCATCAATATGCACTCCTGAGTATGAGCATATCATCACATAAAATAACGGATACTCCGTGTCGAGATAGTGTTGTAACCGTATCAAACAACACGCAACAATATTATGCCAGGGTTTAGAATGCTTGCCTTCAAGAGTATGCAAGTGGGGGTGCACTTTCTGAAGGTTGCCTTCTTCTTCAAAAATCCTATTTTACGAAAATTTGAATTAACACATAGTTTCAAAACAGTACAAAATAGTTGTTCGGAAAATTTTCAGATAAATATGTAAATAAACTAGACAAAATTTGAGAAACAACAGAACAAGAATCAAATCAATTGGACTTATATTTAAAAAGTTAAAGCTAGTCAAAGTTTAGTCAAAATCTGTTTTTAATAAAAATCAGAAAAAGAAAACGTTTCGGCAACACTTACGTTTTTCTCTAGCGAAGGTGTATTTCGTGGAATACGCTTCCACTTAAAACACGTTTCGGCGGGCTGGGTCACAGACAGTAGGTCCCTTGGGCCCACTGGTCAGGTTTGACCAGTCGCCCGCGCCTCCATCCTCCTCTGTCCGAGCGGAGGCGGAGCTCCGGCGATCAACGCCGGCGATTGGTCGCTCCTTGCGGGGCTCCGACGGCCTGAACATGTGCACTACGCTAGGGCGATCCTCCCGGTGGTCGAGAGGGTCGCGGGGATGAAGGGAGTCGCCGACGGCGAGCTCTGCGGCGGACGGTGGCTTCAGGAGGATTGGGGGCTCGAGCTACTGTGGTTTCCCGATCGGGTTTGAGTGGTGGGGTGGCTCTGCAAGGTCGAGGAGAACAGGATGGTGGCACTGGATGGGCTGGGGAGGCTCTGCTTGCGATGAACGGGACCAGAGGGTGGCGGCGGCCGAGCTGACTGGAGATGGGGTAGACTGCCTCCCTCCATGGATTGCTGGCTGTGGGAGCACTAGGGGGATGGTATGAGGTCGCCTGAGGGTCGGGAAGAGGTCGGGGCTCCTTTTATAGGCGGTCGAGGTCGGTCCCCGCGGCGGTAGAGGATATAAATGGCGAACCGCCATTCTGTAACCAGGGTGTGTGGCGATGGCTGGCGGGGTCTGGCAGGGCGAGGGGATGAGATCGAGCTGTTCAGGGGTGAGCTGGCGCGCGGCTGTGGCTTGGGCGGCGCCGTCCATGGCAGGAGCCTGCTGCGGCCATGGCGGCTTGCGGTGGTGGTGCTGTGGGGTGCCAGGAGGTGGCCAGGGTGGTTCTGATGAGTGGAGGAGGACGGGCGTGGCTCTGCGGGCGAGCAAGGGCCAGGGCGCGGGGGAAACGAACGTGGCGGCTCGGTGCGCGCGCGTGCAAAACGTGCGCTCTGGACGCGCCCAGAGCACGCACGCCAGGCGTTCGACAAAATGCCAACGCGTTCTATGCATCTCTGATGCCTCTGCAACTAAACAGGACTAGGCTAACGATTATATGAGAGCTAATATACATGATGGTAAGGCCATTAGAGCAACTTCCTAATGCAAGTCCAAAAGCATGCCAAAACTGGCCATGCTCCTAACCTGCTCGATGTAATGCCAAGGGCATCTAGGCATCTCTTGGGGTGGCCAAAAACTCCAGATCATAGTCTCTTTAGATGATAAAGGGGGTGGCAAGGTTAGTTTGACAAAAACAAAAACTTGTTAGTGCAAACTTTTGAGAAAACCAAATCTGGACAGAAATAAAGGCTATTATTGCCAGGACCAAAAATATTACAATGGGTCCAATCTCCTGGACTTAAGGGTTTGGTAGAATGGTCTATAAGTAGGAGAAAGATCATGGGCACTAGAGCAAAACAAAATAGAGTTGCAGTAGAAAATGCCAAACTTGACCAGAGAGCAAAATAGGATGATTTGCTCAAATCTTTCAAAGCACACCAGTGTTTTTTTTTGCATAAAGTTGAATTATATACTCCTACTAGCATCTCCCAACTTTGGTGGAATCTTTAAAGAAAAATTGAAATACGTTGTAGTGCAAACCACAAACTGATCCAGATTTGAAAACCTAAGGTAGGGCTCAAAATCCCAAGTGATTAAGACAAGTTTTTTTTCATAAAAGTGATTTAGGAACCTCACATGTCATCCCAAAATTTTGGTAGAATTTTTAAATAAATTTATCAAAGGGTTATAGTGCAAAAGATTCTCCAAAACTTATGAAAAATCATTTTAAAAGAAATAAAGCTCAGGAAAATAATTATAGAAATAATTCCACTGATAGAAGAAATGTTCCTTGAGAGGGTATACAAGTCCAACAACATTTTTGAAAAGTTTTCTATTTGGAGGGAAAACTCCACAATTCAGAAGAAAAGAGTGGTTCTGAATCAAAAGAAAATCCAGAGAATAAAAATTAAATTTACCATGGCAAAATTTTAATTAATAAAACATGGTTAAATTTTTGGGGTGTTACACCGATCCTAAGTCACACCGGTCTAGCATGTAACACATATCACTTTAGGGCCTCACGTACGGTATCCCCACTAGTGCCACCATACCTGGCCCGGGACCGTTTGCACATTTTGGCTCACGTATATGATAGTGCCGCTAGCATCCATATGACAGAGAACCCGGACCAACATGACTAGTTATAAACCCAAGGTGGCACTAACTTACATGGACAGGCATACATGACCTAGCAACGAACGTGTCGGTCATCAACGTATGAACCCAAGTCGTAGAAAGCTACAAGGACTTAAAGGAACAACGCGTGACATTTCCCAAAGGGACACAGGAATGAAGAAGGACACATGCCGGCCAACCTAAGTGTTTCGGAGAAGTAGCAAGCTACCATGGCCCAGTGGAAGCACTAGGAGACATTTCCCCATAAGAGAGGCTACCAAGAGGAAACAACTAGTTTGTCGGATCCCACACATACCAAGCATTTCAATAACATGCACACAATATGCTCGATATGTGCAAATACAACATGGCATCACAACAAGACTTTATGAAACAAAGTATTTATTCATTAGGCTCCGAGGAGCCAGATATTACAAACATGGGTCTCATGACCCAACATTCAGAGCATACAAGCAACAAGCGGAAGCATAACATGTCTTAGTACAAACAACTACAAAAGAAAAAGGCTGAAGAGCCTGACTATCTACAACACTCGTACAAGATCGTAGCTGAGGTAACAAGCTACTTGTCGAAGTCCAAGCGGAACTACTCGTGAGATAGAGGTCTTATCTG
Source organism: Secale cereale (assembly GCA_902687465.1). Taxonomy (NCBI): domain Eukaryota; kingdom Viridiplantae; phylum Streptophyta; class Magnoliopsida; order Poales; family Poaceae; genus Secale; species Secale cereale. The sequence continues at coordinate 297,882,716 of LR738710.1, forward strand.
CAAAACATAAATTAAGCAAACATGAGTACAAAGGTACTCAGCAAGACTTACATCAGATCCTATAATACATGCATTTGTATCAAGAAGGCAGAGTGGGGTTTAGTTGCAGCAAGCCAGCTTTGACTCAGTGGCTATCCTGTACTACGATTGCTGGTAACTCTTTGAGGTGGCGCACACGAGTCCACTAATCACCACTCAATACACCACTATGGATTCATCCCCATCTCCCTACGAGAAGGCCATCCATAGCACTCACACATGTCTTGAGTGTTTTAGAGTATCCACTTCAAGTTGTCTATGTACCATGTAAGCATCCAAAAAGTCCATAACCGTGGACCCAGCTATTCGAATAGATCATGATAACCCTGCAGGGGTGTACTTCTTCACGCACGCTCTCGCCACTTTCCGCCATGTACACGTCGTGTATCTCGGCAACCTTCAAGCGGAAGCCTGGCGAGGGTGTCGGCCACGACCTGACTAACCACACAAGACTCTAGCCCAGGTTTATCGCCTATTCGGGTTCCATCCGCAAGGGAGTCCGACCGAGGTTTCCATCACTGCCCCAAACGATGTGAGCAGGGTTCTCAAGCCCACCATCCGGGTGCCACTTGGTACACCGTGCCACATGTGCCTAGTCTGCCCCAAGCCCACCCTGCCGGGTGCCACTTGGTAGAGAAATAACACTACCACTACTAGGAAAAGGCCTACTAATGGCGCACCAGTTTTGCCTACTAATGGCGCACTACTGGTGCGCCACTAGTACCATGCCACTAGTATTTTTTACTAATGCGCCATTAGTATAGCCCAGGGTGCGCCATTAGTATCTTGTATACTAATGGCGTAGAAGTGCGCGATTAGTAACAAATTGTTTTTCAAATTATTTTTTTCATTTTTTCGTTTTTTCCTTAATCTCTGGTCACTATGGCTTAATCTCTGGTCAATATGCTTAATCTCAAGACAAATCGCACTCTACGGTCAAACTTCCCAGAAGGTCACCCATCCTCACACTACTCCACCCCGAGCACGCTTAACTTCATAGTTCTATCCAACCCCAGCACTAGCTTACTTCACAGGCAATTGCTGATATATCTATCATATAAATCCTATTAAACCTTCTTGATGTCTAGGGACTTTGTTCATGTTCATGAGTATAATAAATATTTCAAATTTCCCGGTCATATTATGTATCATATTTGAAAAAAAAATTGAAAAAATAAAATAAAAAAATCGAAACCAATTTTTTTTCTGTTACTAGTGGCGCACCTAGCAAACGGTGCGCCACTAGTAAGTTTGAAATTTTTTCTAATTTTTTCCTCTAGAACTTAAAAGCCCCATAACTATTTTTCTATTAGGTTTTTGGGGATTTTGAAAATGTTTAACGGGGGTCCCCTAGTTAAATTCGGATGTAACTTTTCGACTAGATGATTTTTCATATAAAAAAGTTTTTAATGCGAGTTCGTATGCAAAAGTTATGCCTGTTTTACTAAATTCCAGAGATATTTTGCAAATAAAGTCAAAATTCATATTTATAATTTTTCCCAACAAGTAGACCACATATCACATGGGAAACTTATTTTCTTTTATTTTTTTGACATTTCCATCATTTTCTTTTATTTATTTTAACTGGAAAAGGCGGTCCACCGGGGGGTGCAGTTGGTGAAATTTTGGGCCAAGTTAGTAATGGCACACCGTCGGAGTGGTGCGCCATTACTAGATCAAGTAGTAATGGCGCACCACTTCCACGGTGCCCCATTACTAGTTTTGAAAAAAAAACAAAAAAAAAACAAAATTTGAAAGAAATACTAGTGGCGCATCGTGGATGTGGTGCGCCATTACTAGTTGAACTAGTAATGGCGCACTATCCACTGGTGCGCCATTAGTAGTTTTGAAAAAATAAATAAATAAATTGAAAAAAAAACTAAAAAAACTTGAAAAAAAATTACTAATGGCGCACCGTGGATGTGGTGCGCCATTACTAGTTTAACTACTAATGGCGCACTATCCACTAGTGCGCCATTAGTAGTTTTGAAATAAAATTGAAAAAAAAATTATTACTAATGGCGCACCATGGATGTGGTGCGCCATTAGTATTTGGACACTAATGGCGCACCAACACATTGTGCGCCATTAGTATATACTAATGGCGCACCGCATGTCTAGTGCGCCAATAGTGTCCATACCATCTATAGCCCTATTCCTAGTAGTGTACCTACAAACACCATAAACTAGTTGCGACTCCTGCACAGAGATCAAGTTGATTAATAAGTGGAGAGGGGTTGAGTTACCGGGACCCAATGTGTGGTAGTAGCTAGTCATTGGCCAACATACACAGAACTCAGTGCTTAAGGATGGTTCCAGTGAAACAACCCACCATGTACTCCTACATGGCCTCTCATCGCTACCTTTACCAAAACGTGTTCACACACTTAACTCTCAGCATCAGAACATATCAATGCACTCCAATTCATTCCCATTGAATCAGACCTGACACACTCTTAGCAATAGCAGGCATGGCATGGTAAGAACACAACATGGCTTCAATCAACTCCTACACATGCTAGTGGGTTTCAACTATTTACTGTGGCAATGACAGGTCATGCAGAGGAATGGGTTCAACTACCGCAGCATCAAGTAGCAGTTGAATCGTTGTTGTCCTAATGCAATAACAAAGAGCAAGAGCGAGAGAGTGGGATTGTATCGGAATGAACAATGGGGTTTGCTTGCTTGATAGATCAACAGGGGGGCACTGCTCCTCGGACACGTACTCTGGAACGGTCTCCGTAGCAGGACCTATCGAGAAGGACGGTGCCAACAATCAAACACAAGCATATGCAACAATATGATGCATGAACATGGCATGAAGATATGAGCTAATGCAACTAGCATTTATTTGGTTGAATTCCATTTGAACCAAGGGTTCAAATGCAACTCTATAGTAAACATTTATAAATGCCATTTATGTGTTTTCTCATATTCAGTAGGTATAAGTTCATTTGTCATGCATGAAAATGGTACAGATGGATAGATTTAATTTTTCTGATAAATTATCATATATAAATTATTTCATTATGACCTACGGTTGAATTTTTATGATTTTTTGAAGTTTAAACCAATTTCTGAAATAAATAAATCATTTAAGATTTATTTAAAAATACAGAAATGGATTACTGTGTCAGCATGACCAAAGCATGCCGTCAGCAGGTCAACAGGCTGACCAGAGTCAAACCTGACAGTGGGGTCCACTGGTCAGTGACTCTACTAATTAACTGAGTTAAAAAGTGCTAAACTAATCCTAACCAAAAGTCAGCAGGGCTGGGCCCACGTGTCAGTGGCTCCACTAATTAACTAACTTAATTAATTAAAACTAATCTAGTCAACTAACTGGGGGGCCACCTATCATTGACCCAGGGGGTCAAATCCCTGGTCAACCCACGGCTAACACGCCGGAGTTTAGCCGCCGGCAATAGCAAACGTGGCGGCGGGCGGCGGGATTGGGCCTCCGGCGTCCAAATGGATGGCCGAAGCCATCTGCAGGCTGCGGAGGCTCGTCCGCATCCATCTACGCCAACGGGAGGCTCCGGGGGCGCCGGAGCTGGCCGAAGCGAAGCTCGCGGCGGTGGCCGGAGTACGGTCGGGTGCGGGCGGTTGCTGCGGTGCACGGGGAGGCCAGCCGAGGGGCTCTACGGCCTCCTAGCGGTGTGGAAAACGCAGTGACGTGCTAGGTTGCAAGCCGCGGTGGCTTTGGCCACGGCGGGGAGGAACCTCGGCAGCGCGACCACTCGGGTCCGGTGGGTGGCGTGGCTACGGCGTGTGAACGACGACACGGAGAACGGGGTTCGAGGGAGAGGCTCACGGTGGTCGCAGCGGTGCAGACGGAGAGCTCGGAGGAGGGCCGGAGCGAGCAGGCCAGCGGAGGGGATCTCCAGCGGCCGGCGATGAAGAAGACGGCGGTGACAGCTCCTCGGGGCGTCCAGCGACGCGTGGCTCGACGGAGAGGTGGAAGACGACGTGGCGGAGCTCCTGGGGTGTCGGCTGGGCGTGGAGTAGCCTGTGGCCACGGCAGCGGCGAGCGGCGGCGATGGTGGCGCATGGGTCCGAGCGAGAGAGGGAGACAGAGGATGAGAGAGGCGGCAAGAGAGAGCAAGAGAGATCTGGGGAGGTGCGTGGCAACGACCAGAACATCCAGGCGGCGAGGGGGAGGGCAGGAAGGCAGGAGGCGTGGCGGCCATGCGCGAGAGCGGCGGGCGCGTGCTCTCTGCCTTCTGTCGTCGCCAGGAGGACGACGACTGGCAGATGGGTCGGCCCAGCTGGGCTGCACAGTGCCAGGCCAGCAAGTGGCCCAGGTAAGCTCTAACCCTTTATTTCTTTTCTGTTTTCTATTTCTGTAATTTGTTTTGATTTAGTTTCTAAAACTAAATCATTTATTTTCTTCTGACCCTTTTTGCAGGGACCTAAGGAATTAATCCAAAGCCCCTCAAAATAAAAAGCAGAATTTTTGGACATATATAAAATATATATATATATATATATATATATATATATATATATATATATATATATATATATATATAGGACTCCTCTTTTGTACTCCTAGAAGTATGTACTCCCATCCTCAATATACCTCATATACGCACTAATTATACCTCTTTATCATTCTCAATATACTTCATTAAATATTCTAAGATACCCCAATACGAGTTTTGTTGAAAAAATATCATCTGCGACGTACTTTTTGTAATATACCTTTTTCACGTACAAACACATCAGTATATACGTAAACATTTAAAATATGTACACTCGCATAATTTTTTTCATGAAAATCATTTTGGGGTATCTAGTAATTAATAATGAAGTATATTAAAAATAATAAAGAGGTATAAAAAATTCATCCATATGGTATATGAGGAGCGGGAGTGAGTACACAACCATTTTCCTATAATTAATGCATTAATTCCAAATGCCCAAAATAAATATTTATGAGCTCTTAAAGATATTGGTTTGAATTTTACCTCTGGCCAATATTTTCAGAGAGAAACATGAACATTTTCTTGGACCCTTTTGGAGCAATTTTTATCTGGGTCATTTTTCAAAAAGGTTTCTGAGGCTTTCACATGTCCCCAATTCAAATTCATTTGAAATTTAAACATGATGCAAACACCAAGCTAGCCTAGTGCATACCAGAACTAGGGTTGTGACAACTCGCCCCAACTCGAAAGAATCTCGTCCCGAGATTCAGGAGTCGGCGGAAAGAAAGTGAGGTACTCCAGTCGAAGACGATCTTCTCGCTCCCAAGTAGCTTATCTCTCGGAATGATGAGACCACTGAACCTTGAGAAATTTGATGTTATGACGTCGGGTGACACTCTCTGCTTGATCCAGAATGCGAACGAGGTACTCTCGATATGTGAGGTTATCTTGGAGATCAAGCCTTTCGTGGTCCACTCCGCGGATGGGATCCGAGAAGCAACGCATGAGTTGAGAGAAAGGTCTGGGGGTAGTTACAACTGGTAGGCAACCTCTCCTCATTTTGCGAGAATGCGAAAAGGACCAATGTAACGAGGAGCCAACTTGCCCTTGATATTGAAACGATGGTACCCTTCAAAGGGGTAACCCGAAGGTAAGCTTTGTCGCCAACTTCATAAGTCACTTCCTTATGATGACGATCATACTAGCTCTTTTGACGAGATTGAGTTGTTTTCAAATTCTCACGAATGGTGCGAACTTGCTCTTCTGCTTCCTGGATCATGTCCAGTCCAAAGAATTGTCTTTCGCCGGTTTCTGACCAGTTCAAAGGTGTTCGACATCTTCGTCCATAGAGAATCTCAAAAGGAGCTTTCTTGAAACTGGATTGATAGCTATTGTTATAAGCAAACTTGGTGAAAGGAATACATTTCTCCCAATCCATACCGAATGAGATAACGCAAGCTCTAAGCATGTCTTCAAGAATTTGGTTGACCCGTTCCACCAGACCACTTGATTGAGGGTGGAAAGCGGTACTGAAGGAAGGATGGGTGCCCATGGCAGTTTGGAAACTCTCCCAGAAATGAGAAGTGAAAAGACTACCATGGTCTGAATTGATCTCTAGTGGAACACCATGAAGTGACACTATTCGAGAAATATATAAGTCAGCGAGCTGACTAGCAGTGATACTCTCTCGAACAGTTAGGAAGTGGGCCACTTTGGACAGACGATCAATGACTACGAAGGTAGCATTATTCCCTCTCTTGGTCCTGGGAAAGCCGGTGATGAAGTCCATACCAACTTTATCCCATTTCCACTCAGGAATAGCTAAAGGCTGAAGGGTGCCAGCAGGTCTTTGATGTTCTGCCTTAACGCGACGACAAACATCACATTTAGCAATGAACTCAGCAATTTCTCTCTTCATCCTAGTCCACCAGAACCTCTGGCGTAGGTCCTGATACAACTTAGTACTACCGGGATGAATCGTGAGAGGAGATTCATGAGCCTCCTTAAGGATCAGTTGCCGAAGATGTTGCTTCTTGGGAACCACCAGTCGGTTCTGGAAGAAAACAACACCTCGATCATCTATGGAGAAACTACCAGCAATACCCTTGGCAATGTTCCTCTTGATCCGGGTAATCCCCGTATCATGCTTCTAGGTTTCTATGATATGATCCATAAGAGTAGGTTTCGCCACCAAGGTAGAAAGGAATTTGTGAGGAGCAATGTGAAGGTTAAGCCTACATAATTCCTCATGGAGAAGTGGTTGGCCCTGCTGCAACATGAGATTATTGCAATAGGACTTACGACTTAGTGCATCAGCCATGACATTGGCCTTGCCTGGGGTGTAAGTAATCCCTAAGTCGTAATATGAAATCAACTCCAACCAACGTCTTTGCCTAAGGTTCAAATCTGGTTGGGTGAAGATATACTTGAGGCTCTGGTGATTGTTGTCGATCTCGCAATGATTACCAAGAAGGTAATGTCGCCAGGTCTTAAGTGCATAGACTACGGCTGCAAGCTCTAGATCATGTGTAGGATAATTTTCCTCATGTGGATGCAACTGTCGAGATGCATAGGCAATCACATGACGATCCTGCATAAGAATGCAACCTAGTCCCTGTCAGGAAGCATCACAATAGATAACAAAGTCCTTAGTGAAATCCGGTGGCACAAGTATGGGAGCAGAAGTCAGGAGTCTTTTCAGTTCCTGAAAGCTGTGCTCATACTGTGGGGACCACTCAAAATTTTATCTTTCTTGAGAAGTTCCGTGAGAGGTTTGGCCACTTTGGAGAAGTTTTCCACAAAGCGGCGACAATAGCTGGCTAGACCAAGGAAACTCCTAACTTGTTTAACTGTTTCAGGTGGAGTCCAATCAAGAACGGCCTGAACTCTCTCGGGATTGACAGCAATGCCCTTACCAGAGATTACGTGGCCGAGATAGGTCACTTCTGGCAACCAAAATTCGCACTTGGAGAACTTGGCATAAAGGCGGTGCTCTATGAGTTTTTACAACACAAGTCTAAGGTGTTCGGCATGCTCTTCCTCGTTCTTCGAGTAGATAAGAACATCATCGAGGTAAACCACGACGAACTTATCTAAGTACTCCATGAAGATCGAGTTCATCAAGCGGGAGAAGGTGGCTGGAGCATTGGTTAGACCGAAGGACATGACGGTGTACTCGTACTGGCCATAACGAGTGACAAAAGCCGTCTTAGGAATGTCCCCATTTCTGATCTTGATTTGATGGTAGCCTAACCTCAAATCCATCTTGGAGAAGACTGAGGATCCAGCGAGCTGATCGTACAGGTCGTTGATCCTGGGGAGCGGATACTTGTTCTTTATCGTGACCAAATTAACGGGATGATAATCTACAACCATCCGGTCCGTACCATCCTTCTTATTGACGAAGAGGACGGGACAAGCCCATGGAGAAGAACTGGGACGGATGAAACCCTATCGCAAGGACTCATCAAGTTGTTCCTTAAGCTCATCTAGTTCTAGGGGTGCCATCTTGTAAGGTCTCATAGAAATTGGAACAGTTCCTGGGATAAGATCTATGACAAACTCTACATCCCTGTCACGTGGAATACCTGGCAGTTCCTCTGGAAAGACACCCAGAAAGTCTCGGACTACCGGGATATCTTCAAGGTCTGGGAGAGGGCTGGCATTAAGAGAATAGAGCTGACGCTTTGCAACTCTAGTGGAGACAGTGACTATCTTGCCAGATGGGTGTGTAAGCTGAATAGATCTAGTGTAACAGTCAATCTTTGCATGATGAGCTGTCATCCAGTCCATACCCAAGATGATGTTAATATCTGAAGACTTGAGGGCTATAAGTGAGGCAAAGAATACGAGTTAGTCAACAAGGATCCCATTACCGTGGCTTATACTAGAAGTTCGCCATTTTGATCCAGGAGTTTGAATGACTAGTGGAGAAGGCATATCATAGAATGATATGTTGTGCAAGCTAGCATAGCCTTAAGAGATAAAGGAGTGAGATGCTCCGTTATCGAATAGAACCGAAGCAGGATGGGAATTGACAAGGAGTGTACCAAGAACGACATTTGGATCATCATGAGCATCTTTAGCTGAGACGTGATGCACACGTCCATGTTTAGTGGGAGATGGATTGGCACTGAACATCTAGCATGGTGGCTTACCACGAAGAACGGACTCCTCGGGCTGGGGTGGAGCAAAACTGGCCTGAGAGCAGTCACGTGCATAGTGTCCTGGCTTTCAGCATGTGAAGCAAGTCCCTGAGGTAGGACGTGGACCCGCATTGGCAAGCGGTCTACCAAAAGGCCTGGGTGGAGCATATGACTGAGGTGGATGAGGCACCTCATAAGATGGCCTCGGTGAATAACTGGGTGGAAGAGCGGAGTTTGGAACCCAAATCCGGCGCTTCTGGGAACTACTGCCGGAGTAAGATCCCAAATCACGGGTGTGCTTACGAGACTCCTCGTAGTTGATCTGAGATGTCTCTGCGTTGATGGCCTTGTTCACAAGAGCCTGGAATGTATTGCAATGATGCAAGTGAAGATCGCGACGCAACTTGGGGTTGAGACCCTTCCGGAACCTAGCCTGCTTCTTGGCGTCCGTGGACACTTCTTCTGTAGAATAACGGGCAAGGTTCTCAAATTCTCTACTGTAAGCATCAACAGCCATCTTAGCCTGGGTAAGACTACAGAACTCTTCTCTCTTGCGATCGATGAGGGCTTGAGGAATGTGAAGCTCGCGAAAAGCCTGAGTGAAATCTCTCCAGGTAGGAATCTTGCCAGCTGGAATCATGGCCTCATAGTTCTGCCACCAAAGACTAGCAGGACCTTCCAAGTGATATGTGGCATAGATGACCTTGTCACCTTCAGCTACATTCGCATAACGCAGCTTGTGAGTGATACTACGGAGCCATTCATCTACATCGAGCGGCTCAATGGGATGATGGAAGGTGGCTGGTTTTAGAAGAATGAAGTCATGGATGGTCGCTGACTCTTTGCACTGATGTGTGGTGTTCTCCTCAATACGTGCCAACAAGCGGTTAGACTCTCACTTGTTTCTCTCCATCTCTAACATGACCTCTACCAACGAAGGCTGGTCGGGAGGATCCTCTTCATCCCTACCACCTCCGTGGTTCTTTCTACGAGCAACTGAACCTCGGGTAACTGACGACATCCTGAGAAAATGAAACCAAGGACGGAATCAGCATCAACCATAGGTTGTAGAGGGTAGGACAAGAAATGAGTATCTCTCGAACTCCTAGGATAATTTCGGCAGCATAACGGCAGTAAAATGCTCAAAATGAGACATCCTGCAAACGATAGGGCAGTACCATACTCAACAACATCACTCAAGGTTCTGTGATAGTACTAAAGAAACTATACCGGAAGAACTTGAAAACTCGAGTATGACTATCATCAACCAATCCTATGGAACTACGGAATAGTAACACGTGACCTTGATAGACGGAAAAGAAAGCCTAGTTCCTTAACCCCGTAGGAAAGGTAAGATGACTCAGATCAGAAGGCATAAGGTATAAGGAGTAAAAAGAGCCTTACGTTCCCTTCCACAATCAATTCCCTTATATAACTAAAGAATTTCTAGACTCAACTTCGACCAGTTTGGCTTGGTAATCCTACAGGCAGTCAAGCTCTGATACCAAAGCTATCGGGACCCTGATCCTAAGTCACACCGGTCTAGCATGTAACACATCATATCACTTTGCGGCCTCACACACGGTATCCCCACGGGTGCCACCTTACCTGGCCCGGGACCGTTTGTGCATTTTGGCTCACGTATATGATAGTGCCGCTAGCATCCATATAACAGAGAACCCGGGCCGACATGACTAGTTATAAACCCAAGGTGGCACTAACTTACAAGGACAAGCATACATGACCCAGCAACGAACGTGTCGGTCATCAACATATGAACCCAAGTCATAGCAAGCTACAAGGACTTAAAGGAACAATGCGTGACATTTCCCAAAGGGACAGACACAGGAACGAAGAAGGACACATGCCGACCAGCCTAAGTGTTCCGGAGCAGTAGCAAGCTACCATGGCCCAGTAGAAGCACTAGGAGACATTTCCCCATAAGTCCACTAATCACCACTCAATACACCACTATGGATTCATCCCCGTCTCCCTACGAGAAGGCCATCCATAGCACTCACACTTGTCTTGAGTGTTTTAGAGTATCCACTTCAAGTTGTCTATGTACCACGTAAGCATCCAAGAAGTCCATAACTGTGGACCCGGCTATTCGAATAGATCATGATAACCCTGCAGGGGTGTACTTCTTCACACACGCTCTCGCCACTTACCGCCATGTACACGTCGTGTATCTCGGCAACCATCAAGCGGAAGCCTGGCGAGGGTGTCGGCCACGACCTGACTAACCACACAAGACTCTAGTCCAGGTTTATTGCTTATTCGGGTTCCATCCGCAAGGGAGTCCGGCCGAGGTTTCCATCACGACCCCAAACTATGTGAGTAGGGTTCCCAAGCCCACCATCCGGGTGCCACTTGGTACACCGTGTCACATGTGCCTAGTCTGCCCTAAGTCCACCCTGCCGAGTGCCACTTGGTAGAGAAATAACACTACCTACAAACACCAGAAACTAGTTCTGACTCCTGGACAAAGATCAAGTTGATTAGTAAGATGAGAGGGGTCGGGTTACCGGAACCCAATGTGTGGTAGTAGCTAGTCATTGGACAACATACACAGAACTCAGTGCTTATGGACGGTTCCAGTGAGACAACCCACCATGTACTCCTACATGGCCTCTCACCGCTACCTTTACCAAAACATGTTCACACACTTAACTCTCAGCATCAGAACATATCACTGCACTCCAGTTCATTCCCAATGAATCAGACCTGACACACTCTAAGCAATAGTAGGCATGGCATGGTAAGAATAAAACATGGCTTCAATCAACTCCTAGACATGCTAGTGGGTTTCAACTATTTACTGTGGCAATGACAAGTCATGCAGAGGAATGGGTTCAACTACCATAGCATAAAGTAGCAGTTGAATCATTGTTGTCCTAATGCAATAACAGAGAGCAGGAGCGCGAGGATTGTATCGGAATGAACAAGGGGGTTTGCTTGCCTGATAGATCAATAGGGGGGCACTGCTCCTCGGACAGGTACTCTGGAACGGTCTCCGGAGCAGGACCTATCGAGAAGGACGGTGCCAACAATCAAACACAAGCATATGCAACAATATGATGCATGAACATGGCATGAAGATATGATGTTGTTTGATCTAATGCAACTAGCATTTATTTGGTTGAATTCCATTTGAACCAAGGGTTCAAATGCAACTCTATAATAAACATTTATAAATGCCATTTATGTGTTTTCTCATATTCAATAGGTATAAGTTCATTTGTCATGCATGAAAATGGAATGGATGGATTGATTGATTTTTTCTGATAAATTTTCATATATAAATTATTTCATTCTGACCTACGGTTGAATTTCTGTGATTTTTCGAAGTTTAAACCAATTTCTGAAGTAAATAAATCATTTAAGATTTATATAAAAATACAGAAATGGATTACTGCGTCATCATGACCAAAGCATGACGTCAGCAAGTCAACAGGCTGACCAGAGTTAAACCTGACAGTGGGTTCCACTTGTCACTGACTCTACTAATTAACTGAGTTAAAAAGTGCTAAACTAATCCTAACTAAAAGTCAGCAAGGCTGGGCCCACGTGTCAGTGGCTCCACTAATTAACTAACTTAATTAATTAAAACTAATCTAGTCAACTAACTAGGGGGGCCACCTGTAATTGACCCAGGGGGTCAAATCCCTGGTCAACCCGTGGCTAACACGCCGACGTTTAGCCGCCGGCGGCAGAAAACGCGGCGGAGGGCGTCGGGATTGGGACTCCGGCGTCCAAATGGACGGCCGAGGCCATCTGCAGGCTGCGGAGGCTCGTCCGCATCCATCTATGCCAACGGGAGGCTGCGGGGGTGCTGGAGCTGGCCGGAGCGAAGCTCGTGGCGATGGCCGGAGTACGGCCGGCTGCTGCGGTGCACAGGGAGGCCAGTCGAGGAGTTGTACTGCCTCCTGGCGGTGTGGCAAACGCGGTGACGCGCTAGGTTGCAAGCCGCGGTGGCTCTGGCCATGGCGGGGAGGAACCACGGCGGTGCGAACACTCGGGTCCGGTGGGAGGCGTGGCTACGACGTGTGAATGACGAAACGGAGAGCGGGGTTCAAGGGAAAGGTTCACGGCGGTCACAGCGGTGCAGACGGAGAGCTCGAAGGAGGGCTGGAGCGAGCAGGGCAGCGGAGGGGATCTCCGGCGGCCGGCGATGAAGAAGACAGCGGTGACAGCTCGTCGGGGCATCCGGCGACGCGTGGCTCGACGGAGAGGTGGAAGACGACGTGGCGGAGCTCCTGGCGCGTCGTCTGGACGTGGAGTAGCCTATGGCCACGGCAGCGGTGAGCGGAGGCGACGGTGGCGCTCGGGTCCGAGCGAGAGAGGGAGACAGAGGAGGAGAGAGGCTGCGAGAGAGAGCAAGAGAGGTCTGGGGAGGTGCGTGGCAACGACCAGAACATCCAGGCGGCGAGGGGGGGGGGCAGGCAGACAGGAGGCATGGCGGCCATGCGCGAGAGCGGCGGGCGCGTGCTCTCTGCCTTCTGTCGTCGCCAGGAAGACGACGACTGGCAGATGGGCCGGCCCAGCTGGGCCGCACAGTGCCAGGCCAGCAAGTGGCCCACGTAAGCTCTAACCCTTTATGTCTTTCTGTTTTCTATTGCTGTAATTTGTTTTGATTTAGTTTCTAAAACTAAATCATTTATTTTTCTTCTGACCCTTTTTGTAGGGACCTAAGGAATTAATCCAAAGCCCCTCACAATAAAAATCAGAATTTTTGGACCCATAGTGCTACAAGGACCCTTTTTGTCTTCTCCACAACCACCTCTATTCCACCCATAGTGCTATATCCATGGCTCACGCTCATGTATTGCGTGAAAGTTGAAACGTTTGAAAAGATAGAGCATGAAAACAAATGCTTGGCTGAAATCGGGGTTGTGCATGATATGAATATTTTTGTGTGATAACGAGGGAGCATAGCCAACACTATATGATTTTGTAGGGATAACTTTCTTTAGCCATAGTATTTTGAGAAGACATGATTGCTTTGTTAGTATGCTTGAAGTATTGTAATTTCTTATGTCAATATAGACTTTTATATTGAATCTTTCAGATCTGAACATTCATGCCACAATTAAGAGAATTACATTGAAAAACTATATTGGTTAGACTTTCACATCAAAAATTCTTTCTTTATCATTTACCTACTCGAGGACGAGCAGGAATTAAGCTTGGGGATGCTGATACGTCTCCAACGTATCTATAATTTTTGATTGTTCCATGCTATTATATTATCCTTCTAGGATGTCTAATGGGCTTTATTATACACTTTTATATGATTTTTGGGACTAACCTATTGACCCAGAGCCCAGTGCCAGTTTCTGTTTTTCCCTTGTTTGTGAGTTTCGCAGAAAAGGAATATCAAACGGAGTCCAATTGATGAGCCATTTTTTTATGATTTTTCGTGGACCAAAAGAAGCCCCCGAAGCAAAAGAGTTGGACCAGGAGAGCCACGGGCTGCCCTCGAGGGTGGAGGGCGCGCCCTGGGAAGGCGGGCGCGCCCCCCTATCTCGAGGACGGCCCGTAGCTCCCCTTTACTTGGCCCCGACTCCAAAAATTCCTATAAATACTGAAACCTTCGGTAATTAACCTAGATCGGGAGTTCCGCCACCGAATGCCTCTGTAGCCACCGAAAAACCAATCTATAGCCGTTCTGACACCCTGCCGGAGGGGGGAATCCCTCTCCGGTGGCTATCTTCATCATCCCGGCGCTCTCCATGACGAGGAGGGAGTAGTCCACCCTCGGGGCTGAGGGTACGTACAAGTAGCTATGTGTTTGATCTCTCTCTCTCTCTCTCTCTCTCTCTCTCTCTCTCTCTCTCTCGTGTTCTTGAGATGGCACGATCTTGATGTATCGCGAGCTTTGCTATTCTAGTTGGATCTTCTTCTCCCCCTCTACTCTCTTGTAATGGATTGAGTTTTCCCTTTGAAGTTATCTTATCGAATTGAGTCTTTAGGGATTTGAGAACACTTGATGTATGTCTTGCACGTGTTTATCTTTGGTGACAATGGGATATCATGTGATCCACTTGATGTATGTTTTGGTGATCAACTTGCGGGTTCCGTGACCTTGGGAACCTATGCATAGGGGTTGGCACACGTTTTCGTCTTGATTCTCCGATAGAAACTTTGGGGCACTCTTTGAAGTTCTATGTGTTGGTTGAATAGATGATTCTGAGATTGTGTGATGCATATAGTATAATCATGCCCACGGATACTTGAGGCGACAATGGAGTATCTAGGTGACATTAGGGTTTTGGTTGATTTGTGTCTTAAGGTGTTATTCTAGTACGAACTCTATGATAGATTGAACGTTACTACAGACTCTTGAATAGATCAATCAGAAAGAATAACTTCGAGGTGGTTTCGTACCCTACCATAATCTCTTCGTTTGTTCTCCGCTATTAGTTACTTTGGAGTGACTCTTTGTTGCATGTTGAGGGCTAGTAATATGATCCAATTATATTATCCATGTTGAGAGAACTTGCACTAGTGAAAGTATGAACCCTAGGCCTTCTCTACTATCATTGCAACACCGTTTATGCTCACGTTTACCACTTGCTACCTTGCTGTTTTTATATTTTCTTATTACAAAAACCTATATCTACCATCCATATTGCACTTGTATCACCATCTCTTCGCCGAACTAGTGCACCTATACAATTTACCATTGTATTGAGTGTGTTGGGGACATAAGAGACTCTTTGTTATTTGGTTGCAGGGTTGCTTGAGAAAGACCATCTTCAACCTACGCCTCCCACGGATTGATAAACCTTAGGTCATCCACTTGAGGGAAATTTGCTACTGTTTTACAAACCTCTGCACTTGGAGGCCCAACAACGTCTACAAGAAGAAGGGTACGTAGTAGACATCAGAGAACTAAATGAAACCCACACCTCGGGAGGTTTGCATGACACAAGCCATGATGACCAAGGCCAGGCGGGCGTCATCGGGCGTAGTACGGTTGTTTCCTCTTTGGTGCTAAGGAAGCAGGCTGAGACGCAGAGTCCCAAGGAATCTGCCAAAGGTTTCCATTTCCATGCAATGGGACAAAGATCGCCAGGGCGGCATGAAGGAGGTCATCGTCAAGCCCACTATGGCGTCGGGATCAGAGGCTTTGCAGGCGAAGACCACCTTTAGTTAGGATAAGATGAACTAGTTGTCTCCCTTCAAAATTGGCCATTTTGGGATCCCTTCCCGCCAACCTTTCGGGGGAAGTGGACCAAGGCCACTATATAAGTAGGTTAGCCACCACCCAGCAAGGGGACGGGTCATTCTGACCTTCCTCTCCACCACCACAAACAAAGAACACTCCTCTGGAGGTTGTTCACCCACTGTACTAGTTGATCCTTAGCCCATCTCGAGGCTAATCCACCACACTAATGGAGTAGGGCCACTCACCGCTAGGTGGTCTGAACTAGGATAAAGTACCTCGTGTCTCTTCTACTTTCTTGTTCGTCGAGCTAGTTCGTGGGACGAAGAGTAGGCAGATAGGAGGAGTTGAGTTCTTCGCACGCACCCCAGTGTTTGACATTTGGCGTGCCAGGTAGGGGTGCGTCGAAGCTTCTCTTCGTCCGTTCAGTTCATCGTCACCCCGCCGCCCCATGGCCGACGCTCGCCGTGTCCGTGATAAGCGTCGACTGCTCTCGCCGCCCACGTGGCCCAGACGGCATGTCCAGGCGACGACATCTCCCGTCGTTCTCCATCACCAGCGGCAGACGCTGCCATCGGCCCCGCTGCCCGCGAGCAGCGTGATTCGTAGCTCCCGCTCTCCGCTTGGCGTGAGGGCCACACTGCAACCCTGTCACTGACTCCAGCGACTGCTTCGTCCTCCCATGCCCGTTGTGGACCGGCGAACTCACAGGTCGCGCTGATCATGGCGTGTGAGCTCCTTCGCTACCGCCCGGCTGACGACCTCTAAGAAGATTGGCTGGACCGCATCGCCGAGCTCGTCAGCGCCGCGGGAGAGGCTCCATCATCGTCCCTTTCGCCTCCTCCTCCACAACATCAGGCAAGCGATGTGGCCCGCAGCGCACCCCCTCCACCGCTCTAGAGAGGCGTCGTCCCCCCACCGTGACCAGCCATGCAGGGTGGCCGCATGCGATGAAGAAAGCTTCCAAGTGGTGCAGCGGCCCCAAGGCGAGGCGAGTGCGCATCTGGCTCTGCTTCGTCAAGGTCGCGCGCTGCCTCATGTGATGGCACACGAACACCCGGACCAGGCTCAACCTCAACAACATGCACCCGTCAGCACGGCGGGCTGCCGAGCTTTCACCCCGTAGCTCCGTCGTGTCATCTGGCCAGGTAAATTCAAGCCAGATCTATCCCCGTGCTATGATGGAATGCCCGACCCTGCAGAGTTCCTCCAGCTCTATGAGCTGAGCATTGAAGCAACCAGTGGCCAACCAGAGAAAGACGGGGCTCGTTCATGGCTCCTGAACCTCCTGAAGGAGTCGATCTCATCCTTGAATGAGCTGCGCGAATGCTTCATTTCCAACTTCGAAGGGACTCGTGACTGCGCACCTGCGATGGGCGACCTGCGACGTATCAAGCAGCAGCCAGGAGAGACCCAGCGCAAGTTCATACAGAGTTTCACCGATGTTCACATCAAGATCCCCAAGGTATCAGATGAGGACATCATCTCAGCATTCACTGATGGTGTCTGAGACGTCGGGATGAAGGAGGAGCTCGCCATTCAGGAGGACATGTGCTCAGCCATGGAGATGTTCAACCTGGCGATCAAGTGCGCAAAGGCAGAAGAGGGTCGCCTCTTGCTCATCGAGCTCCCCAAGGTTGATCTAGAAGACACCAAGGACAAGACCAAGGTAGCCAAGAACAAGCGACCGACAGTACTCGCGGCTGAGCCTGAGATGAAACGTGGGTGTGATTACCCCAATTCCTCTAAGGGCACCCGCCCTTTCACCATCTTCCACAATGTGCACAGCCACAACACCAATGATTGTCAGGAACTCAGGGCCATCCATGATGGACGCCTCAGACGCCGCCCCAAGCACGGCGACCGAGGCTACGGTCGCGGAGGTGGCCGTGGAGGAGGATGCTAGGAGAATCATGACTCTCACCAAGGCTGGCGTGAGCAGCCTCGCGAGGACCACTGGAAGGGCCAGCCTCGTGAGGGCCCTTGGCAGGACCAACATCGTGAGGATCACTGGAGGGACCAGCCTCGTGAAGATCGCCCTCAAGACAATGCAGCCCTTCCTCTGCTGCCACCACAGCCGAGAAGGAACGATGACCTCCACCAAGATGAAGCTGTTGGGGGCTTTCAGGAGCCGTGCGCCGTGGCATGCATCCTAGGAGGCGCTAAGGCCCCGGCGTCTCATTGCGTCTTCAAGCAGTTTACCCAAGAGGTGAACACAGTCCTCCCCAAGCTCGAGATAACGCGTCCGCTCAGATGGTCCAAGTGCACCATCACCTTCGACACTACCAACCAGCTCAAGTGCGCGGCCGCAGCCGGCGCCCTCCCTCTGCTCTACTGACCTACCATCAACAACGTTCTTGTCACCAAGACCCTCATCGACGGCGGAGTAGGGCTCAACGTCCTCTCCGTCGAGACCCTCGACACGCTCCAAGTGCCATACGACCAGCTCCAGCCCAACAAGCCTTTCTCCGGAGTGACCAATGGCTTGACAACACCAATAGAGCAGGTCTGCCTTCCTATCATCTTCGGCGACCGCAAGAACTACCGCACGGAGCTCATCCACTTTGACGTCGCCCACATCCGGCTCCCATACAACACCATCCTCGGCTACCTAGCCTTGGCCAAGTTCATGGCGGCAACTCACCATGGCTACAACGTCCTCAAGATGCCGGGAAGCAGCGGCATCATCGCACTTGCCTGCAATGAGAAGGATGCGGTGTGCGCTCTCGAACGCACGTACCAAGCTGTGGTAGTTGAGAATTCAGATGCTGAGGGCTTTGCCTACCCTCCTGAGGCCATCCGGAAGAAGGAGAAGCAGCTGCTAACCATGGAGTCTCACGAGGAAGCAGCACCCGACGGTCGCGCCTCAGGATCTGCACCCATGGACGGGGCACCTTCCCTCTCGCAAGCGAAGGTGCGCCTGGTGCCCCTCTCAGGCTGGGCTCGGGGACTCTCCTCTGGAGAGCCTCTAATCTAGCCAACACCACGAGGGAGGCGCTCGAGCACCATATGGAGGCGTGCTATAGCACACGTTTCTGCGAAGAGGGCACAAGGCGCGAGGCTCCGGGTGCTCAGGAGTTCATCACCCGGATTATCGAAGACCTGCAGTTGTCGAGGGTTATGTGAGGCAAACGTCGCCCCGCACCACCGAGTGCAGCTGCCGCCCCATGCTCGGGAGGCAAGCTACACGTCTACGTCAACATCCCAGGGCTCAACAGAGCAGCATCTCAGGAGCTCTACTGGCCGTCCCAGGTGGGCCGGTGCGAGGGCCCCCCCCCCCTCACAGCTATGTTCGCATGCCTTTTGGCCTGCCGAACCGCGCTACTCTGCACCAGCGCCACATGCGGATGTCATGGCAGCTCACAAGACCAGGCATCAGGAGATCCCCATGGAGGAGGCGCTTGTCCTCCGCGAGCTCCCTGACCCTCAGGAGACTCGCAAGGTCCCGGAGCCAGGCAACTCATGAGGAGCAACTTCTGCATCATGCGTCTTCAGCTACTCCAACACTTCTCCCGCAACGGTGCCAGGTGACATTTTCCGTTTTGTTCAGTTGGGTGCGCCCATTGGGCTGCATCATCCCCAAGCCGTGTGGGTCTGTCCCTGCGGCTTATCGTCTTTCTGTCTAAATTCAGTTGGGGTGCCCATCGAGCTGCATCATCCCCAGACCGTGCGGGCCCGTCCCTATGGCATGTATCATTTTTGCTTGAATCGGAATTGGCTTTGCTTGAGATTGGGTCTTCCCCTCACTTTCTCAAAGTTTCTTATTTGGTGTTTCGTCATTTAAAGTGTCCCCGCGCCCTGACCAGCAGGCCGGGACGCGCAAATTGGTTCCCTTTTTGCGGCCGGGGACGCCTCCGCGGGAACCGTGCGCAGGGAGCTCGTCCTGGGTTGCTACATGAATAAGCTTAAGCACGACGCCTGTGCTCGGGTCCGTCCCTACAGCGTTGTCAAACCCAAGTGATCGAGCTCTGTCTGGCGGGCTCGCTCCGCTCACGTCACCTCCTCAGGTCCTCGGTGCTCGACCTTCTCATGCAATGGCCTTCGGAGGTTCATTTTGGCACAGGTTATAGCTGTCACGCAGAAACTCCCGAAGACCAGGCGCAACCCGCCTTGAGGTAGGGCCTCGTGTGTCCCGCGCTGGCTCACGAGTGCCCATATACACCTCCTCCAGTTGGGTTGTACATGCCCGGAGTGCTTCCCCGGAGGGACCTCCACCCACGCGTCTAGTGGAAGCCCCATGCTCTGCGCTGGCAGACGACACGGTCGAGGCACGGCTATGCCTAAGCCAAGTGGTAGCCCTATGCTCCGCGTTGGGGATAAACAACTGGGGTGCCTTCGGCCTCACTAACTCCAGGATGGTCTCTTCGTCAACCATTCAGCCTCTCCCTGAGATGAGCGCGCTGGGGGTTGTACACGGGGGCTGCGCCCAGGTCGGTCCGACCTGGCGCACGCCACATCACCAGGTCCTTGTACTTGGTCCTTGTGTGCCCCTCCAAGGCAAAGGCTAATGGGAAGAAGGTATGGAACTCACAAGGTCAACTCGCACATCAAAAGGGGCCCCTGAGCATCGCGACTCAGTGGCCTAACTGGCCGCGTAGCCCCTCGCCCCTTGGTCCTGTCCTAGTGATCCGGTCGCCCCAATGGCGGCCGAGGAACGCGTGAGGTCGGGACCTGCCGACGCAGAGCCCCAGCGACCACGTGAGACTCTGGCTCATAAAAACACTAAGCGTGTTTGTACGTCAAGGGGGACTCTGTCGACGTACTGGGAACCAGGGTACCCAGACTTACATGTCTGTGGGCCGCGATGCACTCCTACTACAGCCTGGTACGACCCAGCCAATCAACCAGCTACCCAAGACCCTCGCGAGGGAGCTAAGCCTCACGAGGAGAACGACGTCAAGACCCCCTCAGGAGTAGCCTCAGCAAAGTGCTCCGAAGGGGCGGAGAATCCAAGGCCAAGCCTACCTCAGGAGGAGGCAGTGATATCAGCAATGACGTGCCGTGCCAGCGGCGCAGTCACCATTTCGGTGCAAAGGGGACAGCGCGGCCGCAAGTTCTCGAGGAGCGGGGCAAAGGTTTCCCCATTGGTGCAATGAGACCGAAGACCGGAAGGACGATAAGGAGGATGTCACCGTCGAGCCCACCACCGCGTCACCGCCTGGTCCTTTTGCAGGCGATGACTGCTTTTGTCAGGGTAGGAACGTCCTTGTGTTCCCGCTCAAAGATGGCCGTTGTGGGATCCCTTCCCGCCTAAACATTTCGAGGGAAGAGGACCGTGGTCGCCTATATAAGTAGCTAAGATTCCCACTGTGAAGGGGATCGACTCATACATTCTGCTACCACACAAGGAGCAAGAACACTAGCCTCCTGCCCTCCTGAGCTCACCTCCTGAGCCCAGGAACCATTGTACTAGCTTGTATCCCAGCTCGCCCAAGGATAATCCACCAAAGCAGGAAGTAGGGTCTTACACCACACGGTGGCCCGAACCTGGATAAACTCTTGTGTGTTATGTCCGTTGTTTGCTTGAATCCTTCCACCGAGACGAGAGCGGGGCGCTAGGTAGACGTGAGTGGGAGAGATCTTCGTTCACGCCCCTGTGTTCGAACTTAACGGGTTTTGTGGAGCCCTTAATCCGACATTTGGCATGCCAGGTAGGGAGCGTGTCAAAATCTTGCCCCGCCGACAACCTCGCCCCGCTCTCGTCCATCAGCCCCGCGTCGCCTAGCTCCAACAAACTGCGACCGCGATGGCGGAGGCGCATCAGACGCGCGCGGAAGCCCGGGGCATCCGCGCCGCTCAAGCATCGCCCTTTGGCTGCGCGACTCGATGCCACCCGTCCTTGATCGGGGCCGATGGCACGATGAGCATCACCAACCCACCACCTGAGGACCGGCAGCACCCACCGCCCACACGACGCCAAGGCCGTGCGGCAACACGGGCCGCCGAGCACGCAGCGGTAAGCTCACGGGACCGGCGCGAAATGGCGAACATGAGGGCCGCGATACTGGTGGCAAGGGAACTGCTAAGGTGCCGGTTGCTCGATAGCGGCCATGATGCGCTACTCCTCAGGGTGGCCGAGCTCCTCCACGCGGCCAGCACTGGAGCCGAGCCATTCTGCTTCCACATGACGACGTCGGGGACCGGGTGTCGCCCCAGCCACACCTGGTCGCCCGTATGATCAAGACCCGCGGCGACCAACGAGGGCGACATGGGGTACGATCCGCTGAACCCTACATATGACGCCGCTCCTCTGCCTTGAAGCCCTTTGTATTCAGGAACCGCCCCCGTCGAGGAGCCACCAGGAGGCGACCCCAGGACTACGCCGAACGCCGGGTGCAACCAGGCGCCGGCAAAAGGGGGCTCAGGAGCGGAAGCTCGGGAGGCAGATCCCCCGCTCTTAGGGTTATGTCAAGAGGAGTCCAGCTCCTTCTCTGTGAGTCGCCGCGCCTAGCCCAACTGGTCTGTCTCTCACTCTATTATGTCGTCGAACAGGGTTCCAATCCACCCAGGGCAAGTGGTTAAAATGCCCCAATTTTTCCATTTTGGGCTCAATGACATCACGGCCCCACCCGCCAGCATCTATGCCACACACACACACCTTCCACACCCATCCGCAGCCAGCTCATCACCCCCTTGGCCCACTAGTCTTAGGTTGTGGCTAGTCTAGGCTGAGTCATTTTGTTATTGTTCTATTTTGTTTTATTTTCAGTTTTGTTTTCAAATTTGTTTTGCTAATATATTTTAAACCATTCATCCTCTTCAAATGTACTAAATATGAAACTTGTTTAGTTTTTAGTGTAGTTTCATAATATCTATTTTTTGCCCTATTTAAACATTTAAAATGTTGGATGCTTTGTTTTGTGTAATAACATGTTCAAAACAGTTTAATTCATAACTTTAAATCGTAGCTCGGTTTTAAATGATCTTTATATGTTTTTGGGGCAAACTTTTGCATAGAATAACTTGGTGCACCCTGGTTTACTGTTTAATAACTTTTAAATGGTGTAATGAGCAGAACAGGACCAACTGTAAATATGCACATGGGGATTTTCCGGAATTGTAGTTTGTTTCTTCCGGCCCCAATTAATTTGCTTGTGTGGGGTAGTTTTTGATGTGTTGCACTCCTTGCCATGTTAAACAACATTGAAATTTGTTGGGTGATGAACAAGATCAACTAAATAACTCTATGTGGTATTTTGTCAATATGCATTCTCTTGCATATTGGGATCCACTTAATTGAAGTGTGGTTGTTGCATTTTGCCATGGCCTGTTGTTGCGCCAATAATGTTCCACTTGTGTGTGCATCATACCATGTTCATGCTCATACTCATCATTTCTTGCATCATGTGCTTGTGCATTGCATCGTGATTGATTTTGTTTCGATGTTGTATTCTTGTGTTGGGTAGAGTGTGGTGACGATTCGGAGTTCGAAGGGTCCGGTCGAGACCGTGTTCCAGGAGCAAGTTTATGATCCCACCGAGGACATACCAGGCAAGATGACCATTCCTTGATATCACATCTATTGTTGCTATGCTAGTTGTCTCGCTCTATCACTTTGTCGCGCTACCTATCTATGTGCTTGTCAGCCACTACCTTGCCATGAAACCACTAACTATCTTCCTATCAAACCGTTGTTTGGATAAGTTACACTTTTGCTCAAGCCCCCTCTTATAGCATTGTTAGTTGCAGGTGAAAAAGTTTGCTCCATGTGGATTGGATATTTTGGGAATAATACATTATCTATTATTCACATTAATGCACCTATATACTTGGCAATGGGTGGAAGGCATGGCCTTTTGCTCTGTGTTTTGTTCCACTCATGCCGCCTTAGGAACCGATAAGCCGGTGTTATGTTCCTTGATTTTGTGTTCCTAATGGGGTTGGGGTTTATGGGCCCCCCTTGATAGTTCGCCTTGAATAAAACTCCTCCAGCAAGGCCCAACTTTTGTTTAACCATTTTCCTAATAACAACTAAAATTTACATCGGTACTAGCTACCCCGTGGATTCTTAATCTACAACCCGGGCCAGTACTCCTCATGAGTGTTGGTCCAAACTAGAGCACTTTGCACGGTCGCGCCTTGGAAACTTGGGGTATTTTGGCTCCCTTACGCGTCGCTCATCCGTCCGTGGCCTGAGAAGAGATATGCGCGGCTCCTATCGGGGTGTCGGCATGTCGGGAGGTCTTGCTGGACTTGTTTTACCATTGTCGAAATATCTTGTGCACCGGGATTCCGAGTTTGGTTGGGTTGTCTCTAAGATAAGAGGTTTCACCTCTGCTGATCGTGAGAGCTTGTGATGGGCTATGTAGGGACACCCCTGCAGGGTTATGATCTTTCAAAAGCCGTGCCCGCTGTTATGTGGCGGATTGGAGTTTGTTATTATCCGGTTGTAGATAACTTGACACAGAAACTCAAACATAATACACTACCGTGTGTGTAGTCGTGATGGTCTCTTTTCGAGGGAGTTCGGGAAGAGAACTCGGCTTGGTTATGAATGACTCGTAGATAGATACGATCATCTAGTGATCATGAATAGTTCTCGACCAATGGCTTTCACTTCTCTTCTCGCTCTGAAGTTACGTAAGCTAGCCACCTCATCTACGATTAGTGCATGCAGCAGCCACTTATACACTTTCTCCTTGCCCAAAGGCTTTGATAGTTTTGATACCATGGAATGGGATTGCTGAGTCCTTGTGACTCACGGTTTACTACAGACACAGGTGCAGGTACAACCGAGTACGATTCAGGTGATGGCCAGGAACTCAAGTGGGAGTCCGATGAAGAGCGTGGGCGAATGTATGTGATGTTCCCCGACGATCAGTAGTGGTTCCTACTGGGGACGATCGGGAATAGTGGGTGGTTATCATCTTTTCATTTGGATTCATCCGTAGTCGGACTATGTGTGTACTTTGGATGAATGTATGACTTATTTATGCATTGTGTGAAGTGGCGATTGTAAGCCAACTATACTATTTTACCTTTGTTCTTGTACATGGGAATGTGTGAAGATGATCATCTTGCGATCATACCAGAATGTGACGCCCCAAGACCGACGCACCAGAAGACTTCCAGCTATTTCGATGTTACCATGTGTTTCATTTGTGCTTGCCCTATTTATTTTGTGCATTGCATCATGTCATCATGCCATCAAGTCATTAATTTCAAAACTCAACTAAATAAATTGCATGGATCTTCGATCTATTTAAACTGAGGGAACTCATAGGGTGACTTCTCTTTATAACATATCCTCCTAACAATTATGGAGCTATTATAATTAATCCATTAATTTGGAATGACCATAACACACTTGCAATCTAATTCTCATGTCTATTCTATTTCAAGTTTGTTCCCCCCCCCCCCAAACTTTGCCAACAATTCGTATCTCTTTTATCGAGGCTCCTCTAAAAATCTCAACATTTTTGGACCTACCAATTACCCACTTCCTTCTAAAACTCATTTGAATTCAATTCAGAAGAGATTGAAATCAACTTCACAATCATGCCTCTTTTCTATTTTTCTTGGAACCAGTGTTTTTCGCGAGTCCGGTAAAATTATCCCCATGCCCAAATTCCACCCCTAACCTCTCCTTCTTTTCTCTCTCTTTTTCTGTTTTATTTTTATTTTCTTAGAAGGGTAGAGACAGAGAGAGAGAGAGAGAGAGAGATCTTGGGCCTCCCAGCAGCCACCTGGACCGCAGCCTCCTTTTGGCCCATCTGGACCAAGGCCTCCTGGCTCCCTTCCTAACCCTAGGCGCACCTGATCCCCTCTCCCTCGACCCTCCTTCCGTCAGTGCCGCACCGCTCCTCCTCTTCTCGATCTCCCCACCACCCACCGCTCTCCGTTCCCCTCGTCCTTCTCCTCGCCGTCCCCTACCATGGCGAGCCATACGCCGACCTCTCCTGCCTCGAGCTCGCTCCTTGGCCGGCTCAACCTCTCCTCCTTCGCGCCCCAAGCCACATCGTCTCGCTCCTCTGCATCGGCATCTAGGCGCCCGAGGACACGCACTCCTCCCCTCGCGCTCACCACATCGGCATCCTTCGTCGTCTAAGCCCGCCACCGCGTCGCCTCGCCGCCTACCTGCCATGGCCGCGTGCCGCCCCTCTTCCTCGCTCAGTGCCGCCTGATTGCCCTTCTCCTCCTCGCTCGCCTGGTATGCAGGAGCTCCGCCGATCCCTGCCATCGCCGGACCTGGCCTCCCCGTCCCCGGATCCGTGCGCCCGCGCTCGCGATCTGCCACCGTCGGGCGCTTCCGTCGGTGCGCCATGGCCTCTGCTCCAACCTCGTCCTCACCGAGCACGCCATGGACGCCACCTTGCCCCGTCTCTTGCGCGTCCACTACCACCGGTAGCAGCATCGTGTCCACCTCTACACAGCGGCCCCTTGGCGCCACTACCCCTTGCCTCCGTCTGTTGTTATTTCCCTGCTTCGACTCCATGACTCCCCTGCCTGCAGCCGCCATTGCTTGCTGTCTTGGCGACCTCCTCCTAGCGTCTACATCGAGCAGCTACACCTCCACGACCAGCGAAGACCAAGACCGAGTCCTCCTCAAACATGAGTGTTTTGGGATCGCCAAGACCACCTCAAGTTCGACTTTGGTTTGCTACCCCGACCGAAACCCGTACCCGGACCTCAAGCATCATCCCCGAGATTTTTTCCAAGTACCAGGATGATGCGACCCGTGTACCACAAGCGCCAATCTCGACTACCGCGTCGTGAACCACTACTTCCCCGACAATGTGTACAACTACTGTCACCCCGTAGACGTTGGATTTGTCAAGTACCTCTCCAAAACGAACTTCCATGACGTCCGAGAATACCACTACTTCCATGACGTCCGAGAATGACTACTTCCACTACCATCAAACTCGATGCGCTTCGTAAACGCTCGCTCCGAAGGTATATCGCCGAGTCGATACCCGTGGACGAATGCATGTATTGTATGAGATGCACCCTTTGTTTGCACCGTGATCGAAGTGCCACTCGGTTACCATGCCGTCGACCTGTGGGAACCCGGTAACGGGATCACCCCACCTTCTTTCGCATGACATGCTCACGTCGACCATTTCTTTTGCGCCGCCATCTCAGCGAGTTACCGAAACTGATATGTTGGCGTGGCATCATTTTTCGATTCGCCGCCGTGGCACCCCTTTCCTTCCACCAGGGTGACGAAATACCTCATATCTTCTTCATGTCAACTCTTAACTAAAAGATGCATAAAACATGCATTTGTCATCCCCATCATGATAACAACATTTAAAATGGTTAAAATTGTTGCTTGCTTAAAAAACTGCTAAATGACATGTGGGGTTCTTTCAGAATTGTTGTTGTTATTTCCGGCCTCATTTAAAATGCCTAGATAGTGTAGTTTGCTCATGCCTCTCCTCTTGCCATGTTAATTAACATTTAATATGTTGTCTAGATAAACGAGAGTAAACTAATTAAATAGAATGTGGTGTTTCGTCAATACGCAACTTGTTGCATATCGAGCTCCACTTAACTTGTAGTGTTGTTTGTGCACTTTGCCATGCCATGCATATTTAAACCGGACATGCATCATACTTGTTTGTGCATCTTGTGCCATGTTTATGTTTGTGTGTTTACCATGTTGTTTGCTTCTTTTCGGTTTACTTCTCTCAATAGCTTTGGTTTCGTTCCGGAGTTGTCAGGATTCGTTCAACTACGCTTGGTTCGCCTACGCGGCTTCGTTTTCTTCATGGACTCGTTCTTCTTCTTTGCGGGATGTCAGGCAAGATGACCGTCACCTTGGATACCTTACTATCATTGCTATGCTAGTTGTCTCGACGGTATCGCTATATGTCGCACTGCCTATCTATTGTTGTCAGCCTATCATTGTTTCCATGAAACCTCTAGCCTTTGACACCATCCCAGCAAACCATTGTTTGGCTATTTTACCGCTTGCTCAGTCCCTCTATGGCATTATGAGTTGCAGGTGAAGATGAAGATTGCTCCATGTTGGATCTTGGATATTTTGCGAATATCACAATATATCTATTACTATAATTAACACACCTATATACTTGGCAATGGGTGGAAGACTTGGCCTTTTTCTCGGTGTTTTGTTCCACTCATGCCGCCTTAAGAACCGATAAACTAGTGTTATGTTCCTTGATTTTGCGTTCCTAACTCGATTGGGTATATGGGGACCCCTTGATAGTTCGCTTTGAATAAAACTCCTCCAGCAAGGCCCAACATTGGTTTTAATTTGCCTCATAATAAAAAGTTAATTAATTAATTAAATTGCATAGGGGGTGGCGTCCCTGGGTTCTTAATTCTGCATATAGGGAGGGCCGAGTGCAAATGGTGTTGGTCCCAAATAGAGCACCTTGTGGGGCCACCCCTTGGCAACTTGGGGTATCTGGCTCCCGTACGCTTCGCTCATCCGGTCATGGCCTGAGACGATATACGCGTGGCTACTATCAGGGTGTTGATACGTCCAAAACGTATCTATAATTTTTGCTTGCTCCATGCCACTTTTGGGTGATATTGCTATGATATTCATACACTTCCATACACTTTTGATCATATTTGGACTAACTTACTAATCCAGTGCACCCCAGTGCCAGTTTCTGTTTTCGGCTATTTTTGTATTTCAGGTTTTCACGTTTCGAGAACTGCCCAGAAAAATACAGAAAAAATATATAAAAAATCAGCGTTCCGGGAACGACACTGCTTCCGAAGGGGAGCCTGGGGGGCCCATAGGGGCCCCAGGCGCCCTGTGGGCGCGCCCCCCCTGGGCCACGTCGGGGGGGCGCCTGGGCCCCCCGAGAGCCCCCCGGTGCCCTACTTTGGCAGATATTTAAACGTTCCCCCGTAACCCTTGAAACAAGACTTCTTTTCGCGATCCCATCTCTGTTCCGCCGCCGCCGCCGCTTCCAAGATCGGGAGCACCAGGAGAACTCTTCCCGGCACCCTGCCGGAGGGGAGGATCACCACCGGGAGCTTCTCCACCACCATGGACGCCTCCCGGATGACTCGTGAGTACTCTCCCTTGGACCATGAGTCCATGACCAGTACCTATGTGATGTTCTCCTCCCGTTCTTGTGCTTCACTAATTAGTCCTCGTGAGCTGCCCTACATGATCGAGGCACCTATGTAATCCTTGTGTTGTTGCTATGTTGAGTTTGCTGGGATCTGATGGATTATGAGATTATGTTTAGTTTGATCTTGTGTAATATATTTGATTCACCTCTTTTATATTTTAGTTCATAAGTAATTCTTGCATGTTCTCCGTTGTTATTTATTGCTTTGGCCAAGTAGTAGGTAGTGACTCCAAGAGGGAACGTTATGCTTGATTGTGGGTTCATGCCCCTCGATGACTAGCTTGAGTGACAGAAACATGAGTCTAGGGGATGTGCTGTTGCCACAAGGGGGAAAACAACGGTTCTTGTGCCCGCGGGTGCAAGGATTGTTTACTTTACGCAAAGTTCTTTTAATGCAGTTGTCTGTTGCATTGAGTTTACACTATGGGTGGGACTCGCAACTTAATACCAGCGAGATGTTCTGGATAGATATCTCAAGGTGGATGATTAGTAGTAGATATTGATGGATTTCGGTCTACTTACTTTGCCATACCGCCCATGCTTTGAACCTCAACCTTTCTTGCAATGTAGTCAGCATTGGTTTGCGTTCGTGGTCCTGTCAATTGCCCAGCTGTAATTTGTTTACCTCACATAGCCGTTTTATCGTCTTTTGGGAGAGAGACATCACTAGTGAACATCATGTGACTCCGGTCCATATTACCATCATTGATCACATACACTATTTACTTTTCCGCTATTTTACTTACTATTGCAAAACACTATTTATCACTACTATCATATTGCTTTTAACCCTTTGTGAACTACAAGGCCGGAGAGATTGACAACCTCTCTGTACTCGTTGGGAGCAAAGTTATTTGTATCTGTGTGCAGGTCCACGTTGGTTGCTAATTGCGCCGTTAGCAGTTGACACATACCTGTTGAACCTAGGAGTCTCTGGGGATTCGATCATTGGCATCTTTGCTAGGGGAAAACACTTCTACTTACTGCATCTTACACCTTCCACTTGGGGTAATCCAACGAGGGGTTCGAGGCCCATCAAGGAGTATTTTCTGGCGCCGTTGCCGGGGACTCCACTCTTCAGGATAGGGGAGTTGCATGCTATTTTTTTACCTTTGCTTTTTAGTCTTGCTAGTTTACCTTTCATTATTTGCTTTAGTTCCTTTTATCGAAAATCACAAAAATAGTTATCTTGCTTGCTTGCTACTATGGGTTCCACCGAGAACACCAAGTTGTGTGACTTCACTAGTCACAACAACGATGACTTTATCAGCACACCTATCACTACACCTGCCACTTCAGCACCTTCATATGAAATTAAACCTGCTTTACTGAACTTAGTCATGAGAGAACAATTCTCCGGTGCTGGAGAAGATGCTGCTTTACACTTGAACAACTTTGTAGAACTTTGTGATATGCAAAAGTACCAAGAAATAGATGGTAATATTGTTAAGCTTAAGCTTTTTCCTTTCTCTTTGAGAGGAGGAGCTAAAATTTGGTTTCAGTCTTTGCCTAGAAATAGCATAGATTCATGGGACAAGTGCAAAGATGCTTTTATTGGAAAATACTATCCACCTGCTAAAATTATCCAACTTAGAAGTAACATCATGAATTTTAAACAATTGGATAATGAACATGTTGCCCAAGCTTGGGAACGTATGAAATCTCTTATCAAAAACTGCCCTACTCACGGTTTGACTACTTGGATGGTTATCCAAACTTTTTATGCAGGCATGAACTTTACCTCGCGGAACTTGTTAGACTCGGCCGCGGGAGGAACTTTTATGTCAACTACACTTGGTGCTGCCACAAAGCTTCTCGATGAGATGATGACCAACTATTCCCAATGGCACACCGAACGCGCTCCAACAGGTAGGAAGGTAAACTCTGTCGAGGAGATTTCCTCCCTCAATGAAAAAGTTGACTTGATCATGTCTCTACTTTCGAAGCAATCTAATGTTGATCCTCATGATGTCCCTTTAAATTCTTTGATTGCTCAAGAACAAGTGGATGTTAACTTTATCTCTAGAAACAATTTCAACAACAATGCTTATAGGAGTAACTTTGGTAACAATTCTAGACCGTTCCCCTCTAACTCTTATGGGAACAACAATGCTTATCCTAGTACCAAGAACTTCAATACTGAACTAGTGACTATGCTTAGAGATTTCATCACTACCCAAAAGGCCTTTAATAAGAATGTAGAAGAGAGACTACATAAACTAGATGATCTTTCTTTCAAGGTAGACCACTTAGCCAATGAGTTAAAATTGCTAAAAATTGAAACTTCTTCTCTTAAGGAGAAGGAAGTCATCCCTATTAATGCTACTCAAGTGCAAATCAATGAAAATATTAGGATGATGGCTAAGCTTAAAGAGAGATGGGCTAGAGAAAGGGAGGAAGAGGAAAGAATTAAGAGCCTTCCTACCCACCACACTGTTGCTACTATCCAAGTTATTGAGAATGTTCACACTCTTAGTACCCAATGTACTCCTGGTCCCAATGGACCTATTAATGGTGATGCTATGTCAACTACCAAACAGGTGAGCCTTAAGGACACCTCTACCACTTTACTTGATGCTCGTGACCTTGATTTTGATAATTGCACTCTTACAGAAGTTATTGATTTCCTCCACAAAATGTCTAGAGACCCCCGCACTAGCACGCTTAACCTTGCCTTCACAGAGCATATCACTAATGCTCTCATCAAAGCTAGGGAGGAGAAACTTAGAGTAGAAGCCTCCATACCTAGAAAGCTAGAGGATGGTTGGGATCCTATGATAAAAATTTATTTGAATGACTTCTCGTGTTATGCATTATGTGATGTTGGTGCTAGTACCTCTGTTATGCCCAAAAGGATATATGATATGCTTAAATTGAAACCTTATGATTCTTGTTCTTTTGGTGTTCGTCTCGTTGATTTCTCCATAAAGAAACCTTTGGGGAGGATCGACGATGTTCTTATTGTTGTCAATGATAATTATGTGCCCGTTGATTTCACTATTATGGATATTGAATGTGATCCTTCATGTCCAATTATTTTGGGACGTCCCTTTTTGCGCACCGTTGGTGCTGTCATTGACATGAAAGAGGGTAATATAAAATTTCAGTTTCCTCTCAAGAAAGGGATGGAACACTTCCCTCGTAAGAAGGTCAAGTTACCTTTTGAGTCCGTTGTACGGGCTAGTTGTTCTTTTACTCTTGATAAAACTTGATCTTTGCATTATGCCTAGCTTAAAGGCATAAAAGAAAGCGCTTTTGGGAGGCAGCCCACATGAATAAAATTTTTGCTTTTGTTGTGTCTTGATGTTGTTTACTGCTGTAGCATCATCATTGTATCTTTACTTTTCATATTTGTGCCAAGTATAGCCTTTGATTGCTCGAAAGTTCAAAAGTTGTGAGGTGCTGTCCAGGAAACAGATTCTGTCCTTGGATAGAAAAAATCGTATAAAATCACCAGATCATCTTTTTGGTCTGAATTTTTTCTACAGCATTCTCTATATAATTGTCTTTCGTGCGTCAGTTCTGAGTTTTTTGATTTGAGTTGCAGAAGTATCCCGAACAGGTCAATTACTGCCTGCTATTCTGTTTTTCACAGATTCTGTCCTGTTTTGCCTTACCTTTACTTTGCAAATTAAGAACTTGCTTTTTCTTTGCAAAAACCTTTTGGCAATCTTGAGAAACAGTAGAACTTCAAAAATATCCTTATTTCCAGCAAGGTATAATTATTTTATTAAGTGTACTAACCTCGCTAATCAGATTATGAATGAGTTATGTATGAAGGGAGTTTTCAAGTGTGCGAGGGAAGATGATAAAAAGATTCAGGATTGTCAAGCGCTCAAGCTTGGGGATGCCCCCATGCACCCCCAAGAAATATTCAAGGAGACTCAAGCGTCTAAGCTTGGGGATGCCCCCGTGCATCCCCTTCTCAATCAACATTATCAGTTCGTCTTTCGTTCCGCTATATTTTTATCACTTCATATGTTATGTGCTATGCTTGGAGCGTCTTGCTTTTAGTTTTCTTTTTAGTTTTTCATAACGAGTCGGAACCCAGCATTCCTTTATGTGGGAGAGAAACACGCTCCACTTCTACCTAGAACATTACATAGAATTTTCATGTCTATCTATGCTGTGTGTGTTCTTTATCTTTTAATAGCTACTATCGTGCTCTGCTCTTAGTATTCATGCTTATCTTTTCAAGAGCTTTTATTTAGTTGGTTGCTTGAACTCTCTTTAATTACCATGCTCACCTTATTAAGAGAGTTTGCTTCCGTTGCATGGGTTAATATGTCTATGATAAAGATGCTACTTTCATGATGGTGCTTAGTAGTTCAGGTTTTCTTATGGTTAATCTCAAATAGCTGGGAGGTTCCCAATGTGTTATTGGAGTACCAACTTGGTTTGTTTGCCTATGATGTGGTATGGTTTAGTAATATCTTCCTTCGATAATTTATTTTGATTGACTTGGTGTATGCTCACGCATATTCAAGACTGTAAAGAAAGTCTGTCAAGCCTTGATGATCTTTGGTTTCTAAGTAGCGATATAACTACCATGCCTGATTCAATATTGCGTTGTCGCTCTGCATGATTATGACTGTCATTGCTCTCTTAGTTGGTCGCTCCCAGTCTTTTGCTAACCTCCACCTGCACTAAGCAAATTAACCATGCAATACATAGCTCATGGGAAAGTAGCCTAAAAACTATTGTGGTAAAGAATATGTTGCTTATGTATCTTATTTCTTATGAGTTGCTTGTTGAGCGGTAACCATGTTTCTGGGGACGCCATCAGCTGTCACACTTTTGTTGAATATCATGTGAGTTGCTATGCATATTTGTCTTGTCTGAAGTAAGTGTGATTTACTGTGGGTTGAATTAATATGCATACTGTTAGAGAAGAACATTGGGCCGCCAACCAAAGCCATGCCTCATGGTGGAAGTTTTAGCTTGGACCTTAATCCTCAATCTCTCATGAGAATATGCTTATGCATTAAAGAGGAGTCCATCATCTATTTTGTATGTTGTCCCGGTATGGATGTCCTCAAGTTGAGATTTATCAAAAACGAGAAATCAAATGCGATCTATCTCCTTGGACCTTTGTACAGGTGGCATAGAGGTACCCCTTTGTGACACTTGGTTAAAACATATGCAATGCAATGATAACCCATGGGGATCCGAGCTAATTAGGACAAGGAGCGAGCACTATTGGTATTCGATGCATGAGGCTTGCAACTTATAAGATGTTTTATACATGACACATATGAAGTACTACTACCGTTGACACAATTGCTTCCATGTTTCATAATAAAAAGCTCTAGCACTTCAAGCATCAACTACTGAGAGCATGATTGTCATTCTGAGTGTAATGTGCATTGTCCCAAAGTAGCATTGTCTTTTGCATGATTGTGATATCGTTTATTCCGAAATGATTGTATCTAGTCATCACTTAAACCTTGAAGGTGCCCTTGCATTTATGTTTTGCATCACTAAAGGGGGCAAGCTAGATATCACTTGATCATATTTGCGCATCATGTTCATAGCAAATCTTTTTGATGTTTCAGTTTCATATTGTAAAACTTTTAGTCATTTGTGATTTTCTCTTGAGACAACTTAATTACTTTAGAATCATTGTCTCAGTAAGCTTTTGTCATATGACTATGAGAAAGTCTTATATGGTTAATAGCATGTCACCACAGAAATTATTCTTGTTATCATTTACCTACTCGAGGACGAGCAGGAATTAAGCTTGGGGATGTTGATACGTCCAAAATGTATCTATAATTTCTGCTTGCTCCATGCCACTTTTGGGTGATATTGCTATGATATTCATACACTTCCATACACTTTTGATCATATTTGGGCTAACTTACTAATCCAGTGCACCCCAGTGCCAGTTTCTGTTTTCGGCTGTTTTTGTATTTCAGGTTTTCACGTTTCGAGAACTGCCCAGAAAAATACAGAAAAAATATATAAAAAATCAGCGTTCCGGGAACGACACTGCTTCCGAAGGGGAGCCTGGGGGGGCCACAGGGGCCCCAGGCGCCCTGTGGGCGCGCCCCCTCCTGGGCCGCGCCGGGGGGGCGCCTCGGCCCCCCGAGAGCCCCCCGGTGCCCTACTTTGGCAGATATTTAAAGGATCCCCCGTAACCCTTGAAACAAGACTTCTTTTCGCGATCCCATCTCTGTTCCGCCGCCGCCGCCGCTTCCAAGATCGGGAGCACCAGGAGAACTCTTCCCGGCACCCTGCCGGAGGGGAGGATCACCACCGGGAGCTTCTCCACCACCATGGACGCCTCCCGGATGACTCGTGAGTAGTCTCCCTTGGACTATGAGTCCATGACCAGTAGCTATGTGATGTTCTCCTCCCGTTCTTGTGCTTCACTAATTAGTCCTCGTGAGCTGCCCTACATGATCGAGGCGCCTATGTAATCCTTGTGTTGTTGCTATGTTGAGTTTGCTGGGATCCGATGGATTATGAGATTATGTTCAGATTGATCTTGAGTAATATATTTGATTCACCTATTTTATATTTTAATTCATAAGTAATTCTTGCATGTTCTCCGTTGTTATTTATTGCTTTGGCCAAGTAGTAGGTAGTGACTCCAAGAGGGAACGTTATGCTCGATTGTGGGTTCATGCCCCTCGATGACTAGCTTGAGTGACAGAAACATGAGTCTAGGGGATCTGTTGTTGCCACAAGGGGGAAAACAATGGTGCTTGTGCCCGCGGGTGCAAGGATTGTTTACTTTACGCAAAGTTCTTTTAATGCAGTTATCTGTTGCATTGAGTTTACACTATGGGTGGGACTCGCAACTTAATACCAGCGAGATGTTCTGGATAGATATCTCAAGGTGGATGATTAGTAGTAGATATTGATGGATTTCGGTCTACTTACTTTGGCGTACCGCCCATGCTTTGAACCTCAACCTTTCTTGCAATGTAGTCAGCATTGGTTTGCGTTTGTGGTCCTGTCAATTGCCCAGCTGTAATTTGTTTACCTCACATAGCCGTTTTATCGTCTTTTGGGAGAGAGACATCACTAGTGAAAATCATGTGACTCCGGTCCATATTACCATCATTGATCACATACACTATTTACTTTTCCGCTATTTTACTTGCTATTGCAAAACACTATTTATCACTACTATCATATTGCTTTTAACCCTTTGTGAACTACAAGGCCGGAGAGATTGACAACCTCTCTGTACTCGTTGGGAGCAAAGTTATTTGTATCTGTGTGCAGGTCCACGTTGATTGCTAATTGCGCCGT
Source organism: Secale cereale (assembly GCA_902687465.1). Taxonomy (NCBI): domain Eukaryota; kingdom Viridiplantae; phylum Streptophyta; class Magnoliopsida; order Poales; family Poaceae; genus Secale; species Secale cereale. Next base: position 297,918,822 of record LR738710.1, read on the forward strand.
TAGCAGTTGAACCTAGGAGTCTCTGGGGATTCGATCCTTGGCATCTTTGCTAGGGGAAAACACTTCTACTTATTGCATCTTACACCTTCCACTTGGGGTAATCCAACGAGGGGTTCGAGGCCCATCAGGTGTCGGCACACCGGGAGGTCCTGCTGGACTTGTTTTACCATTGTCTAATTGTCTTGTGCACCGGGATTCCGAGTCTGGTCGGGTTGTCCCTAAGATAAGGTGTATTTTTACCTCTGCTGATCGTGAGAGCTTGTGATGGGCTAAGTTAGGACACCCCTGCAGGGTTATGATCTTTCGAAAGTCGTGCCCGCGGTTATGTGGCGGATTGGAATTTGTTAATGTCCGGTTGTAGAAAACTTGACAGAGGATCCGAATTAAAATACACAACCACGTGAGTAACCGTGACCGTCGCTTTTCATTTTGATAAGAGAACACGGTGGGGTTACGTTTGACTCATAGGTAGTTCAGGATCTCTTAGCGATCATTACTAGTTTGCGACCGGCTGCGTAGATGCTCATATTATTCTTGTACTCATAAGTTAGCCACTATATAATGCTTACCCGCTGCTGCAACCTCACCACTATCCTTTCCATACCCATTAATCTTTACTAGTCTTGATACCCATGATTATGGGATTGTTGAGTCCTCGTGGCTCACAGATACTACAACAACAGTTGCAGGTGCAGGTTTCCGATGACTTGACGTGAGAGCGACGTTACTTGTGTTGGATTTCTTTCTTCTTCTTCTTCTTCGTCTATCTTGGGATAGTTTCCTGGTCGGCAGCCTGGGATAGCAGGATGGATGTCGTTGTGCTTTTAATGTTTTCATTCGTAGTCGGATGTCTTGTGTATCATGTGTTGTATTCATGTGACTATTCTATGACTTGTATGTATCCTATCTATGTATGTAATCGTACGATGTAATGATATCCATATTGCTAAGCGCCTGAAATGCGGTTGTGCCCCAATCACGAGGTGTTCACGTGATCAGGATAGAATCGCATCTTGGGCGTGACAAGTTTGTATCAGAGCCGACCCTCGCGGTTACACGGATGCTTGCGGACAGGTGCGCGGTCATGTTGTTCATGACGTTTGTGACCCGTCATGTCACACGACATGACACATGTACTGGACTGGATGCACAGACGTTTGTGCCAAGAGGTAACGTTCATGTGGCCCGACGAGGACGTCGGTTCCTCTGAGTGGGGGTGTATGTGATAGCCTGGCTTATTAGGGATGATAGACTACTCATATCAATAAGGAATTCCTTCTTTTCCGAGATCCCATTCGGAAAGAACTCCAAAGTTAAGCGTGCTCAGCTTGGAGTAGTTTCAGGATGGTTGACCGGCCGGGAAGTTCCTCCCGGGTGTGCACGAGTGAGGACAAAGTGCGCAAAAAAGACTAGTATTGATATGTGAGGCCAATCTAGATCCCGCCAGGAGTAACGACCACCGGCGGGTGTGTTCGGGGTGTTACAAGTTGGTATCAGAGCCTCAATCGACCATAGGAGCCCCGTTGATTGATCATAGTTTGGACGTTGTCGAGTCTAGTTATATCGAAGATTAGGAATTCTTTTTACTCCTCAGTCCCCTTCGTCGCTCTGGTGAGGACTCTTGACGTAGGTGTTTTGAATTACTCCTCTTCCCCTTCAAAATGTTTTCTAGGATCACGGAGTTAGTTTTTGTTCATTGCGATGTCAGCTCTTTTCATCCGGCGCACTTGTCTTTGAGTTGATTTGACCCTCCTTGTCTTTTGCTAGATCAATCTGCAGTTCTTTCCCAACTGACGTTGTTTCCCCTTCCGAAGTTGTCTTTCTTTTCCCACTCGCCCACCCTTTTTCTTTCGGAGCCAGAGTCCGTAGTTGAGTATTCATCCTACTCGTGCGAATCATTTGTGTTATTTCCTCAATTATTTCAAATGGTGAATTCTCCTCTCGTTCGATATTCTTCATCTCTTTTTCTTCTCCGGTGGATCCAATTCAATTATTCGGTGTTCATCATATACTTTTCTTTTGCTCAAATGTTTCCAATTACTCGTTTGCCTCTCGCCACTTAATTGTTCCTGAGTTCCGAAGACATCTCAGAAGTTTTGTGTTTGCATTCCAATTAATTCGAGGTTGTCACCTCATTCGAGCCGTCAACCATTCTGGTGCATCATTTCTTATTCAATAATCCTTTCCAACAGTGGTTCTCTTCGGTGGGCTCATAACCAAGAGGTATTTTCCCAGGATATTACCTGACTCTTCTAGTTATTTCCGGAGTTATTCTCAAATTCTTTTCAAAGTGTGATGTAAGAATGGTTTCCATCAGTCACATGCCTTCCGAAGACTGTTTTCAAATTCTTTCAAACATTGGTTCAACCTTCCTCTTTTCATTCTTCCGGAGTATCTCAACAATTTTGGTGGTTTTCCTCATCGTCATTCTCAACATTTGAAGACCGAAGAAGAGTTTCCCTCAAAATCCTTGTCAGTCCTCTCGAAGGTTCATGGTTCTAGCTTCATGTTATCATCTCGAATAATTCCGCTTGTCATAAACTCTTTTCCTTACACATCCGAAGTATTTCAAGAATTCTTTCCATTGTGATCCTCCGAAGGCCATCATTGCAGAAGATTTCTTCGTTCTCAGTTTTCAACTTCGACCTCCAACTATTCTTAATTGATGCCTCTTCATCTGTATCCATATTCTTCCGGTTCTTCGTTCAAGTATTCATTAATCAGTTCGCGATCTCATCATTCTCTTACATAAAATTTCCTCAAGTTATTTATTATTCCCGGTGATTCATTCTCATTTCTTTGTCCAATTTCAATTCTTCACGGTGGTTTGTTCTCTTTCATCACTCGATGTTAATTCTTCCTGGTGGTTTGTTCTTTTCTTCATTTGGTTTCAATTCTCACGGTGGTCCTTTCAAGATTTCTTTTCCTTTGTTATCATATCAGTTCTTTCGTTCTTTCCAATCCTACCTATGGTTCATGAAGACTTCTTAAGTTTTGTGCTATATCCCTCTTTATTCAATTTCAACGCGAATAAGTGGTATGCAAATCCATTGCGTCTCATCAATTTAATTGGTGGAGGATGAGCATATCATAATTCTTATTCTTCTTTTCATCAAGTTGATTAATTCCGTCCATCAGAGTTTGTTCATGATGAATAAATTCTTGTTCCAAGTGTTTTCCTTCTCTTTTCCGGAGTTCAATGTTTTCGCGGCTATCTCGTCGAAATCCCCCTTCTAAATCATCGCAAGGCTCTAATCTTATTCTTTTCATTCTCTTTTCTATCACATCATCCTTTTGTTACCGGAGTTCTTCATGGTGGTTCATCATGAGTAATTCAATCGTTAAGTGTTCTCAATAATTCTTGTGGAGCAGCCCAAGCATTATTCTTCTTGCATCTCGAAGTGCATTTAATTCTCCGTATTCTTTTGAAGTGGAGTGTTGCATTTCTTCCTTCATTTCACCTATTCAATCATTTGGTTGTGGCATAATTTCACCTCAAGTTTTGAGATGTTTTTCATAAGTCCACATCAAGCTTATTCTTTGTTATTGATTTTCTCAACAACTCCTTTTAAGCCTTTCTCTTGAAGATTTTCTTCCAAGCTCATTGTGGTAGAAGTTGTCATCTTATTCTCCATTCTTTTCATTCCATTCTTTCAATTCTTCCGCGGTCATTGTGTTGTTCATCTCGTCATATATCGTTCCATATTCTTAAGTTCATGTTCTATTCCATCCATTTTCAGCCGGAGTGCAGCCCGAATTCCTTCATTTGAATTCCTTTTCTACCTCTTATTAACCGGAGTGGTTTCAATGACTCTCTTGTCATTTAAGCTCTTGATTCTCGTCGTATGCCTTGTTTCCTCATTTTACCAGAGCTTCTCAGTATCCTTCATCTCCATTGTATTATTTCTTTCAATTTGTTCAACCCCACAAGGTTCGTGGTTTCACTCGTTAGTCGAAGAAGCAACTTTGTTTTACCTCTTCATTTATCCTCTTCTATCCGGTGCCATCTTCAGGATCTCGGGTCGAGATCCTCTGTTAGTGTGGGATAGTTGTGACGCCCCAAGACCGACGCTCCAGAAGACATCCAGCTATTTCGATGTTACCGTGTGTTTCATTTGAGCTTGCTCTATTTATTTTGTGCATTGCATCATGTCATCATGCCATCATGGCATTAATTTTAAAACTCCACTAAATAAATTGCATGGATCTTCGATCCATTTAAACAGAGGGAACTCATAGGGTGACTTCTCTTTATAACATATCCTCCTAATAATTATGGAGCTATTATAATTAATCCATTAATTTGGAATCACCATAACAAACTTGTAGTTTAATTCTCATGTCTATTATTTTTCAAGTTTGTCCCCCCCCCCCAAACTTTGCCAAAAAATTATCTCTCTTTTATCGAGGCTCCTCTAAAAATCTCAACATTTTTGGACCTACCAATTACCCACTTCCTTCTCAAACTCATTTGAATTCAATTCAAAAGAGTTTGAATTCAACTTCACAATCATGCCTCTTTTATATTTTTCTTGGAACCAGCGTTTTTCGCGAGTCCCGGAAAATTATCCCCATGCCCAAATTCCACCCCTAACCTCTCTTTCTTTTCTCTCTCTTTTTCTGTTTTGTTTTTCATTTTTAGAAGGGTAGAGAGAGAGAGAGAGAGAGAGAGAGATCTTGGGCCTCCCAGCAGCCCATGTGGACCGCAGCCTCCTTTTGGCCCATCTGGCCCATGGCCTCCTGGCTCCCTTCCTAACCCTAGGCACGCCCGATCCCCTCTCCCTCGACCCTCCTTCCCTCAGCGCCGCACCGCTCCTCCTCTTCTCGATCTCCCTGCGACCCACCGCTCTATGTTCCCCTCGTCGTCCCCTGCCATGGCGAGCCCCGCGCCGACCTCTCCTACCTCGGGCTCGCTCCGGCCGGCTCAACCTATCCTCCTCCGCGCCCCAAGCCACGTCGTCCCACTCCTCTGCGTCGGCATCCAGGCACCCGAGGCCGCGCGCTCCTCCCCTCGCACTCACCACATCGGCGTCCTTCGTCGTCTAAGCCCGCCACATCGTTGCCTCGCAGCCTCCCTGCCATGGCCGTGTGCCGCCCCTCTTCCTCCCTCAGTGCCGCCTGACTGCCCTTCTCCTTCGCGCTCGCCTCATCTGCAGGAGCTCGCCGCCGCTGTTCAGGAGCTCCGCCGACCCCTGCCAACGCCGGAACTGGCCTCCCCGTCCCCGGACCGCACGCCCGCGCTCACGGTCTGGCATCGTCGGACGCTTCCGCCAGTGCGCCATGGACTCTGCTCCAACCTCGTCCTCGCCGAGCCCGGCATGGACACCGCCTCGCCCCGTCTCTTGCGCGTCCACTACCGCTGGTAGCAGCATCGTCTCCACCTCTACACAGCGGCCCCTTGGCGCCACTGCCCCTTGCCTCCATCTGCTGCCATTCCCTTCTTCGACTCCATGACTCCCCTTCTTGCAGCTGCCATTGCTTGCTGTCTTGGTGACCTCCTCCTAGCCTCTGCACCGACCTGTCGCACCTCCACGACCGGTGAAGACCAAGACCGAGTCCTCCTCGAACATGAGTGTTTTGGGATCGCCAAGATCACCTCAAGTTCGACTTTGGTTTGCTGCCATGAACGAGACCCATACCCGAACCGTCAAGCATCGTCCCCGAGATTTTCGCCAAGTATCACGACGATGCGCCACGTACCACTATGACCTGTGTACCACAGGCGCCAAGCTCGACTACCGCTGCGCGAACCATTACTTCCCCGACAACGTGTACAACTACCGTCTCCCCGAAGACGTTGAATTCTTCAAGTACCTCTCCGAAACAAACATGTACCACGACTTCCACTTCCGTTGTCATGACCGAGAGTACCACTACTTCCACGACGTCCAAGAACGACTACTTCCCCTACCATCAAACTCGATCCGCTTCGAAAACCCTCGCTCCGAAGGTATATCGCCTAGATGATACCCGTGGACGAATGCATGTATTGTATGAGATGCACCCTTTATTTGCACCGTGATCGAAGTGCCACTCGTTTGCCATTCCATCGCCCTGTGGGAACCCGGTAACGGGATCACCCCACCTTCTTTCGCATGACACAATCATGTCGACCATTTCTTTTGCGCCGGCATCTCAACGAGTTACCGGTACCGATATGTTGCCGTGGCATCATTTTCGTATTCGCCGCTGTGGCACCCCTTTCCTTCCACCACAGTGACTAAGTACTTCATATCTTCTTCATGTCAACTCTTAACTAAAAATTGCATAAAACTTGCATTTGTCATCTGCATCATAATAACAACATTTAAAATGGTTAAAATTGTTGCTTGCTTAAAAAATTGATAAATGACATGTGGGGTTCTTCCGGAATTGCTATTGTTATTTCTGGCCTCATTTAAAATGCCTAGATAGTGTAGTTTTCCCATGCCTCACCTCTTGCCATGTTAATTAACATTTAATATGTTGTCTACATAAACGAGAGTCAACTAATTAAATAAAATGTGGTGTTCCGTCAATACGCAACTTGTTGCATATCGAGCTCCACTTAACTTGTAGTGTTGTTTGTGTACTTTTCCATGTCATGCATATTTAAACCGAACATGCATCATACTAGTTTGTGCATCATGTGCCATGTTTATGTTTGTGTGTTTATCATGTTGTTTGCTTCTTTCCGGTTTGCTTCTCTCGATAGCTTCGGTTTCGTTTCGGAGTTGTGAGGATTTGTTCGACTACGCTTGGTTCGCCTATGTGGCTTCGTCTTCTTCATGGAGTCGTTCTTCTTCCTTGCGGGATCTCAGACAAGATGACTGTCACCTTTGATACATTTACTATCATTGATATGCTAGTTGTCTCGATGCTATCTCTATATGTCGCGCTGCCTATCTATTGTTGTCAGCATCTCATTGTTGCCATGAGACCTCTAGCCATTGACACCATCCCAGCAAACCATTTTTTGGCTATGTTACCGTTTGCTCAGCCTCTCTATAGCATTGTTAGTTGCAGGTGAAGATGAAGATTGCTCCATGTCGAATCTTGAATATTTTAAGAATATCACAATATTGTTCGACGAGTTTTTGTGCAATGATGCATAAAATATATATCTTTTTAATAAGTTTTGATGCAGGCTATATATGGAGGCGGATTTGATCCAGAGGATGTGGGCATGGCAAAGCTACGTACATGCATGTGGCCATGCATGTGTGCATGCATTGCAAAGAAACCACGTAGAAGTTTACATACATGCATGCGTTCATGAACGTAACTTGGAGTGTACAAGTACACAGTAAAATACTCCTGTACCAGCAATATCACACGCGCGCACAAGCCTGAGTACCCCGCAAGTATGCATACACTGTATATGTACGATTTGCGGCCGTCCGGCAAGCGCGCACGTATTATACCCGAATAGCCGGTGCAAGTCAAGTTTGACAAAATTTGGAAAGAAAGGCAACCAACTGGGTGGATCATTGCACGCATGGTTTAAAACAAGGTATGTATCAGTTAGTTTCCTTCTTTTGTGTAGCCTTGTAAAGCAAGAATAGCAGCGTTTTGGAAAGAAAAATCAAGATGGAAAGAAGAGCTTATGATGGAAAGTGTTGACCTTGCCGATCAAGCAAGCCGTGCGGTGCTCAGCTCGTACCCTGCCGGCTGCCTATATATACAGGATACAACCCCACGCAACAAGGGGACAGCTCATGTACAGGGAAGAAACCCAGGCAGCAACGCACCCCTACCGTGTGCGCAAAGAGAAGGCACCAGCAGCCGCATCTGGCTAGACGATGCTCTCGCGGCGTCGGCGGCCCATTGAAGAAGCTGGCACGCTATGGAGACGAGCGCACCGTCGAGATGACAGATGTGCACTCATGAGATATGGTACCTATTATTTTTATGTATCAGGTGCAACGAACACGGTGGATGATGTGCCCAGGGGAGGCGCCGCGGACACGCGGCGCTATTCTTGTGCAAGGTGTAATGGGAGAGGCGAAGAACCACGCAGGAAGGAGACGCGCTGGCCCTTGCAGCAGTGTCGAGAATACAGAAAAGAAAACACGAGGAGCTAGCACGCGGCGGCGGCGGCGACGCGCTGGAGCCAAGACTTCACGCACGCGGCAGAGATAAGAGAAGACGGAGGCCAGCCGGGCCAGACGCGCCCACGGTGGCGGCGTGTACGGCGACCAGGCATCCACCACATCCAGCCACCCCGCACCCAACAAATACCATGGCGGCAGCGTCGAAAACAACCGGAAGGCCGCGCCCACGGCGGCGGCATGCTCGCCGGGCAACTATGGCAGTGCATGCGCCAAGAATGTTATGTTAATCTAGATGTTCCTGTAACTAGCTTGTCACGTTTACTGTAGCTTATCTGGAAATAAGTGTGATGTCAGACGCACGCCTTGTTCGTGCAGCGGCAAGTTAGGATCTTCGTTTACTCTTTCCTAAAGATCATGCCGTAGACGTTGGTCACGATACCGTCCATGGGATGGCGCGGGTAAACCGGATCGAGGCCGGCTTAGTAGGATCAAGGGAATAAAAGGAGAAAACCCCGGAAAGACGCAAGGTGAGCGTCGCAAAACTCTGTCTTCCTGTACACTGTCTATCGTGTGTTCGTCGTCAGTAGGAGAAAGTTCAGAGCGAGCGTTCGTAAGTTTTCCACCAATCCACAAAATCGCATTGAGTCTAGGTCTAGGATCTGTCAAAGAAGGATCCGTGGAGGCCAGATACGTACATCTATATCTCTTTTGTATATGCACGGAGCACGCACACCTCTCACGCTGGCGTAGGCAAAAGAGAAGGATCCCGCGAGGAGATCGGCGGGCGCGCCCATGCAGCGGCGTGTGCACCAAGGGAACACGGCGATGGCACCCTCACACGGAAGCAGAGCAGCGGCGAGCAGATGAACACGTCCACGGAAGGATTTCCGGTGGTGCTATATTCTTGTTTTTGTTGTATGTGTGTAGGTCATCACGCACCCGGATGCGGCAGACGATGCGTCGACCGATGTGGCGCTCTCACACATGGGCGCATACTCATCCATGGACGCACATAACAAAGAGGAGGCGTCGAGCCTGCTTGGAGGCCGACCGCGATCTACTTTGTTAAGCCGGTGCCCTGGAGGATGGAGGCGTGGAACTCACGCAGACGACACCTCGACTTCGTCATCAAGCCGGCTCTCGGATTCAGCGCTTCGCAAAACACGTTAAGTTCGAACATAGGGGCGTGAACGAAGATCTCTCCCACTCATGTCTACCTAGCGCCTCGCTCTCGTCTCGGTGGAAGGATTCAAGCAAACAACGAACAAGCACACAAGAGTTTATCCAGGTTCGGGCCACCATGTGATGTCAGACCCTACTTCCTGCTTTGGTGGATTGGCTCCGGGCGAGCTAGAATATGAGCTAGTACAACGGTTCCTGGGCTCAGGAGGCGAGCTCAGGAGGGTCAGGAGGCTAGTGTTCTTGCTCCTTGTGCGGTGGCAAAGTGTCCTCCCCTTTGCAGTGGGAGTCCTAGCTACTTATATAGGCGGCCACAGTCCTCTTCCCCCGAAACGTTTAGGCGGGAAGGGATCCCACAACGGCCATTTTTGAGCGGGAACACAAGGACGTTCCTACCCTGACAAAAGTAGTCTTCGCCTGCAAAAGGATCAGGCGGTGACGCGGTGGTGGGCTCGACGGTGACATCCTCCTTGATGTCCTTGCGGTCTTCGGTCTCGTTGCACCAATGAGGAAACCTTTGCCCCGCTTCTCGGGAACTTGCAGCCGCGCTGTCCCCTTTGCACCAAAATGGTAACTGCGCCGCTGGCGCGCGCTGGCACCCGCTGGCGCGATGCGTCACAGCTGATATCACTGCCTCCTCCAGAGGCAGGCTTGGCCTTGGGTTCTCCACCCCTCCGGAGCACCTTGTCGAGGCTGCTCCTGAGGAGGTCTTGACGTCGTTCTCCTCGCAAGGCTTGGCCCCCTCGCGAGGGTCTTGGGCAGCTGGTCGATCAGCTAGGCTGTACCAGACCGTAGTAGGAGCGCGTTGCGGCCCGCAGACAGGCAAGTGTGGGCACCCTGGTTCCCAGTACGCCGACAGTAGCCCCCGGGCCCAACGCGCGCGTGGAGTTGGCTTCGGGGCGAAGCCTTGGTCGAGGACGAAGGGCCCCAAAAGGCTGCGTGTAATGCCCAGGATGGAGTTATACCTCCTACGTGTCGAGGCACGACTTAAAGGCATAAATCCATCCTAGAATGATCTCAAGTTTGGTATCTTTGCACGACTCATGTAAAAGAGGGATTAAAATGCAAAAGGAGATAGTTGGCTTACACTCGCCACTTCACACAATACAATACATAAGCAATACATCATCCAAAAACATCACAACCCGACTACGGGTGAAGAACCAAAGAAAGATACCAAAACAACATAAAGCCACAGGTCAGGACCGAATCCTAGTAGAAACCACTACTGAACATCGAAACGTCACGAGCAAACAGCCAAACTCTTCATCGAGCTCCTGGTGAAGAACTGATCCAACTCCTGCATCAAACTCGGCTGAACCTGCATCTGGTGTGGTGGAGTAACTGTGAGCCACAGAGGACTCAGCAATCCCGTTCCCGGGTAACAAGACTATTTAAGCCTTGGGTGAGGATAAGGCTGAAGAAAGAACGAGAGGTGAAGGAAACAAAACAAGAGTCTGCAGCAGCAACTAGCACTAACTTACGTAAAAGAGAGCGAGAAGAGAAGAGCATCGGTCGATAGATGATCACGAAGTGATCCTAGCTAAAGCCGGTCAAACATAACCCCACCGTGTTCAACTCCCGAATCCCTATTCGGAAATTGACAGTCACGGTACACACGCTGGTAGTGTATTGAAACATTGTGTCAAGTTATCTACAACCGGAATTAACAAGCTCCCATCTGCCACATAACCGCGGGCACGGCTTTCGAAAGTTCAAACCCTGCAGGGGTGTTCCAACTTGACCCATTACAAGCCCACGATCCGCGGAGTCGCAACTCCATAGTTGGGAAGACCCGAGTATTCTCGGAATCCCGTGCTCAAGTTAAACCGAACTAAGGTAAGGCTAATCCAGCAAATCCTCCCGGCGTGTCGACACCCTGATAGTAGCCGCGCGTATCTAGGTCTCAGGACACGACCGGATGGGCGATTCTACGGGTGGATACCAAATACCTCGGGTTGCCCCAAGGCGGCCCCGCAGAACCCCCGTTTGGGACCAACACCACGCTGGCCCCCCCTGCTATGTAGAAATAAAGGATCCTCGAGGGAGCGACCCTCTATGCAAATTTAATTAATTAATTAAGTTGTTATTATGAGGCAAATAGTACCAATGTTGGGACTTGCTGGAAAAGACTTAGCACTTAGCGGTTTATCAAGGGGGTCCCATACACCCCAACCGTGTTAGGAACGCAAAATCAAGGAACATAACACCGGTTTATACGGTTCCTAACGGCATGAGTGGAACAAAACACCAAGCAAAAGGCTTAGCCTTCCACCCTGCCAGTATATAGATGATTTCATTTTTTTAAGCATTTATATAGTGTGATATAGCCCAACCAAACTTCAACATGAAGCAAGCATCTTCAATCTTCACCTGCAACTAACAATGCTATAAGAAGGGCTGAGCGAAGCGTACTTAGCCAAGCAACGGTTTGCGTAGGTAGGGTGGTTAAACATGGCAATGGCTACAAGTAGGAGGCTGACAAGAAGAACATGGCATCGAGGCAAAACTACAGATCGAGACTTCTAGCAAGAGGCAAAAATAGTAATGGTATCCGGGTTCGGTCATCTTGCCTGGGATTCCACAAGGGAGAAGAACAGATCCAAGAAGAAGACGGAGCAACAGACGAGCGGAACCTCACAACTCCGGAACGAAACCGAAGCTAACAAGAGAAGCAACCGGAAAGAAAGAAACAACACGGTAAACACACAAACATAAACATGGCATACGATGCACAAGCAAGTATGATGCATGTCCGGTTTAAATATGCATGGCATGGCAAAGTGCACAAACAACACTACAAGTTAAGTGGAGATCAATATGCAACGAGTTGCATATTGACGAAACACCACATTTAATTATTTAGTTGACTCTCATTTAATTACAAGACAAGATTAAAAGTTTCTAACATGGCAAGAGGTGAAGCATAAAGAAACTACACTATTAGGCAATTTAAATGAGGCCGGAAAATAACAACAACATATCCGGAAAATCCTCATGAGCATGTTTAAATAATTATAAGCAAACAACAATTAACCATATAATGTTGTTAACATGATGCGGATGACATGATCAAGTTTATGCAATTTTATTAACAGGTTGACTTAAGAGGATAAGAAGCATTTGTCACCGTGGTGGAAAGAAAGAGTGCCACGGCAACGATTCCGAAAATGATGCCACGGCAACATATCGGTTTCGGTAACTCGTTGAGAGACCGGTGCAAAAGGTGACGAAGCGAGTCAAACGAGATGAAAGAGGTGGGGTGATCCCGTTACCGGGTTCCCACGAGTCGGTGACGAGGCAACCGAGGAACAAAACAAGAGGTCGGAACGGGCACGGTGCACACACGGGAAACATTCCATACAACACAACAAGCACGAGCGTTCACACGGGTCACGTCTTGGGGTTATACCTTTGAAGCGTGCGTTTCGGGGCGGTTCGAGACGTAGTGGAAGAAGCCGTAGTAGTGGAAGTAGAGGTTCTCGTAGAGGGAAGTAGCCGTTCCGTAGAGGGAAGTAGTCGTTCTCGCAACTCGTAGAGGAAGTAGTGGAACTTGACGCATCCGAAGAGGTACTTGACATCGTCTTGTGTCGGCGTTTTTGTATCGTAGATGTTCATGCCGCGTGTAGAGGTACTTGTCGGGATCGTCGTCGACGTAGGGTACACGTTCGTAGAGTCGTACATGGAGCTCGTAGACGTTCGGTCATCGTTATGTAGTTGTACTCGGGTCGTAGAGGTACTTGAATCCTCGGTCTCGAGCCGTAGATGTACACGTTCCCTGTGAAGAACACAAGCAAGCGAAACAACACAAAAACTACAGCACGTCTCGGGACGACGAGGCCAGGCAGCAGCAGTCTAGCACGGAAAGAAATACAGCAGCAGCAGCGGAAAGGAGCCAAGGCAGCGGCACGGCGAGGCGCGGAGGATCCATGGGGCGACGGAGAACTGGAGGCAGCAGGGAGCGGTGCAGGGCGCCCTGGTGCTGGCGAAGGCGGGCGCTCGGGGAGGGCTCCAGCGCTGAGGAGGGAGCCGCGCCAGGAGGAGACGAGGCAGGGGCGCGCTCCAGCGCTGAAGAAGCGGCGGCCGAGGCAGGGGCTGGCCGGAGGGAGAGGGCCGGCGCGGCGGGGCCGTTGCCCGCGCGGAGGAGGCCGCGGGCCTCTGGTTGCTGGCGCGGACGGCTGGAGGCGCGGCGCTCAAGACGGAGGGAAGGGGCTCCTCGAGGTGGAGGCACCATGGAGGCTCGGCGGCGCGGGGCTCCGGCAGAAGAAGGAGGCACGGCGGGTCGGGCTCGCTGGAGGAGAGAAGAAGGCCGGCGCTGGGGCCTGGCCGCGGCGTGCGGAGGCGACGGCCTGCGAGGAGGAAGGGGCGGCCGCGAGGCGCTGCGCGGGGGCGACGGGAGGGGGTCGGGCGCAGAGGCTGGGGCGAGGGTTTCGATCGAGGGCTCGAGGGGAGCGAGAGGGATGAAAGGGAGAGGGAAAAACGGGAGGACGAGGGGGAACGAGGGAAACGGCCTCGGTCGGGACGAGATGAAGCTAGCGGCGGCACGAGGGAAAACAGAGGGAAGGAGTTGCGCCTAGGGTTAGGGGGGGTAAGCGGGCTGGAGAGATGGGCCGGATGGAGAAGCGGTTGGGCCAAAAGGGAGAGGGAGGAGACTTGGGCCAGAGAGAGAGGGAAAAGGAGGAGGTCCAGATGGGCCGGCGGCCTGGGCTGCTGCCCTTCTGCAGCTCTTTTCCCATTTAAAGAAAAAGAACAAAGAAATAGAAATGCTCAGAGAGTTTGGAGATGATTTAGACTGAGATAAAAATATCCCTACAACCCTGGAATTGTGGGCTATTTTAATAAAGTGCTTTGGCAATTTTTAGAGACTACAAATTTATGCGAGTTCGGAAATAACTCGAACTTGCATAAATCCTTAGGCCAACCAAACACTTCCAAAAGACATGGAAAAAAAAGAGGAGGTCTAGGCAAGGGAAAGAAGAAAAGGGCATGGGGAAAAATGCAAGTGTGTTAAGGTGATCCCAAACAATTGGAATATTTTTAATATAGCTCCCTAAAATATTGGGAGGCTTTTATATGTTATAAAGAGAAGACAACCTTCCCTCGATTTAAATGGACCGAAGGCCCACACGAATTATTTAGGTTGAGATGCAAAAATAAAATAACATGATGGCATGATGACATGATGCAATGCAAAAAAATAAATAACGCAAGCACAAAAGAACACACGGGCAACCCTGAACATCTGGAATCTTCGGGAAGCTTCTGGAATCTTCTGGGACGTCGGTCTCGGGCGTCACAACTCTCCCACACTAACAGAGGATCTCGACCCGAGATCCTAGAGATATCACCGGGTAAAAACGGAAGAGGAAGAGGTAAAACAAAGTTGCTTCTTTGACAGACGAGTGAAACCAAAGAACCTTGAGAGGTTGAACAAGTAGAAAGAAAGAATGCAACAGAGATGAATGAAGTTAAGAGCACTCCGTTAAAAGGAGGAACAAGGAGTATTATGAGAACCTTGGAGGTTGAAAGACATGAAAGAAGAGCTCACGGATGACAAAAGAATAAGAAACCGCAATGGTATGGCCAAGGAATAAGAATGACAGAATTTGGACAGCACTCCGTCTGAAAATGGAAGGAATTAACAAGAACTAGAGAAGATGGAGTGATACTTGATGAAAACAACAACATATAGCCTCCGGAACAATTAAAAGAATGGTACAAGGTTAAGAAAGATTCAGACAACACTCTGGTTAAAAGATAGGCAAAACTTGATAAAAGACGAAGCTGAATGAAGAATACAACACTCCGGTTAACTGATAAGCAAGGGAAAAGAACATGATCTTGACAAAACGATATGATGGTTAAAGAGAGCAATATCACAATGCCTCCGGAATGAAAGAATAGCATAAGATCAACGAAAGAAAAGAATGGAGAAGAAATATGACAACCTCTCTCAAAATTTAATTTGAAAGAGCATCTTACAAAGAAGGGTTGAACTGAGTTGTTGGAAATTCAACAACGAAAGAATAAGCTCGATGTGGGCTTATGGAAAACATCTCAAAACTAAGAGGTGACAACCAGCCACTAACGAAAACAATTGATTGGATTGAGATCAACAAGGAGACGATAAGCTTATTTCACCGGACTGATAAATGAAGAACTTGGGTCAATTATAAGCACCATAATATCAACAATCCTTAGGGAAAGCTTTTAGGTGAATTATAACCCAAGATAACTCGAACGAAACAACAATGAGGGGTTGAAAAGATCTCCTAGAGGGAAAGAAATGATGGGTTTAAATATCTCAATCTTGACAACTCGTGAATCATAAAACATGAAGGAATTGTCAAGAATGACATAACACCATCTGAAAAGATAAGGTAGAAAGGATTGCAATTGGAAGCATGATGAAGAATGCTTGAGCTCCAACAAGAATCTTGATGAAGACTTCGAGGATGAATTAAATGATGATGAACCACCATGAAGAACTCCGGTAAAGAAAGCATGAGAAGTGAAAGATGAAAAGAATAAGATTCAAGGCCTGTGATGAATTAGATGGAGCTTGAAATGATATAATTGAAATAGCTTGAATCTCCGGAAAACAAGATGAAGAAACTTGGAACCGAGAATATGATATGATGAACAAGCTCCAGACAAAAGAATTAAATCACCTTGAAGGAGTAAGAATAAGAATTATGTTATGCATCTCCTTCACCAATTTAATTGATGACAACCAAAGGATTTGGCATACTACTTATTCTCGTTGGAAAGAATTAAAGAGAGATCTCGCACAAGCTGAATAAATCTTCAACAAAGCACCGGTAGGATTATGAAAGAACAAATGAATTAAAACGATAACAACGGAAGAGTAAACTTGAAAGAACCACCGTAAGAAATGGAGACGAACGAAGAGACATCAATGAAGAATATTTGGAGGACGAAGTTGAAAACTGAGAACGAAGAGATATTCTGAAAAGGTGGCCTTCGGAGGAACACAAAGAAAAGAATTCATGAAGTGCTTCGGACGGTATAAAAGAATTCCTCACAATCGGAACAATAATGAGGATGGCATGAAGCTAGAACCACAACTCAACATGTGAACGGGTCAAAAGTTAAGAGAAACACTTCTCCGGTCTCCAAATGCTAAGAATGAAGACGAGAAATGCCATAAGAATTGTTGAGGCACTCCGGAATGAAGAATTAAAAAGGTTGAACGAACGATGAACAAGAATTTGAAAGTAAACTTGGAGAAGACATGTGACTGATGGAAATCATTCTTACGTCACAGTTTGAAAAGAATTCTCCGGAAAAGAAGAGTCAGGTAAGATCCTGGGAAAAGACCTGTGGGTTAGGGCCCACTCAAAAGAAATCACCGTTGAAAAAGATTGCTTAAGAGATATTGCACCGGTTGAATTAAATGGCTTGAATAAGATAACAATCCTCAAGAATAGCTTGAACGGAATAAGAATGGAATTATGAATCTTCAGCACTCCGGATATGAATAGCAAGAGGAGAATGATTAGTTGGTGCACCGGAATAAGAAAGCATTGTGAAATGAGGAAAAAGGATAAGATTAAACCGAAATCTTGAATTACATCCACCGACAGAATTAGAGAAGAAAAGAATGATGAACTTGAAGCTGTTGATCATCTTCACGATAAATCACCGGATAAGAACATTGAAGGAAGAATGAAGAAATATCACGTGAATAAAATGGATACTTCATCTGAGAATTTCTGGCTCCAAGAAGAAAAGGGGTGGGAGGGTGGGGAAAACAAAGACAACTTGAGATGAATGAAACAGACAAATCGTCAGATTTCTCAACGACGTCTGTATGGAATAACTTGAAGAGAAGGCACACCGGTTGAAAAGGATTAACATGAAGGTCTCGATGTGAAGAAGAACTAGCACTCCCATAGAAATATGAGAACACCAATTAGGAAAAAGGTATGGAATCCACATTTGACATCGAAGCAACTCGAATACCAGAATCAACAAGAACGAAGGATAGATGTGTAGCATGATCTTCACAATATCATTCGAACAGAGGATTGAACGAATGACTTCCACAGGTACATCGACTAGACGAGAAGCCACTTGGGGAACAAAAGTAAATAAAAAGAAACAAGGAACAGATAGGACAAATACAAGATAGAAGTTTCGTTCCGCATCTTCGTGCTGAAAGCTCATGGAACATGTTACAAAAGGGTTTTGCAATCCCCGGATCAGCATAGCCAAGGACCCTTTAAGATGCAACTCCCGATCAGAACAAGTCCATAAAACCACTTCACTCAATGTAGAACCCCAAACTTCATATCGTGCATCCGTTGGAAGAATGCCTAGAACTACTAGATGAACCCACCTATAGATTTCCGAAAGTTTCCAGTTATGCAATCAGGTGTTGGGGATACACGGGAAGCACCGCGCAATCAACTCTAAACCTACATCCAGGTGTATCCATCCTTCAACACATAACCAGTCTTTCTCGGAAACTGTTTACCTCGGACCTTCGAAAAGCATCCACTATAACAAGCTATGGCAATACTCTCGAACTACCTCCCCAGTACTGGGTGATGTCGGGGTTATCTTGCCACTGGCCGTATAGGAGAGATTATCGATGTCGGCCGTCTTAAGTATTTAGTACTGCCGCGATATGCTTGTGTCAATGATACCCCGAAGCTCAACTCCTCGGGAACAGGAGGCATCGAGAACAATATCCTTGTCACAAGAACATCGAAACAATCCCAGAATACTCGCGGGATCCTAAAAAAAATTTGGTGCAATTTTTGAAAGTAGAAGAGAAAAGAGTAATCGTCAGGAGTCCTCACCAGAGAGAAAGGGGATGAGAAGCAAAGAAATCCTACTCTCCGATATAATATAGGACTCAAAAAGTTTTCAGTGTGTGCCTAGACTCAACCGTCAACGATTCGATCAATCAGTGGGGCTTCTAGGTCGGAGAAGGCTCTGAATACCAACTTGTAATGCCCAGGATGGAGTTATACCTCCTACGTGTCGAGGCACGACTTAAAGGCATAAGTCCATCCTAGAATGATCTCAAGTTTGGTATCTTTGCACAACTCATGTAAAAGAGGGATTAAAATGCAAAAGGAGATAGTTGGCTTACACTCGCCACTTCACACAATACATTACATAAGCAATCATCATTCAGAACATCACAGCCCGACTACGGGTGAAGAACCAAAAGAAAGATACCAAACAACAAAAGCCACAGGTCAGGATCGAATCCTAGTAGAAACCACTACTGAACATCGAAACGTCACAAGCAAACGGCCACGCTCTTCATCGAGCTCCTGGTGAAGAACTGAACCAACTCCTGCATCGAACTCGGCTGAACCTGCAACTGGTGTGGTGAAGTAACTGTGAGCCACAGAGGACTCAGCAATCCCGTTCCCGGGTAACAAGACTATTTAAGCCTTGGGTGAGGACAAGGCTGAAGAAAGAACGAGAGGTGAAGGAAACAAAACAAGAGTCTGCAGCAGCAACTAGCACTAACTTACGTAAAAGAGAGCGAGAAGAGAAGAGCATTGGTCGAAAGATGATCACGAAGTGATCCTAACTAAAGCCGGTCAAACATAACCCCACCGTGTTCAACTCCCGAATCCCTATTCGGAAATTGACAGTCACGGTACACACGCTGGTAGTGTATTGAAACATTGTGTCAAGTTATCTACAACCGGAATTAACAAGCTCCCATCTGCCACATAACCGCGGGCACGGCTTTCGAAAGTTCAAACCCTGCAGGGGTGTTCCAACTTGACCCATTACAAGCCCACGATCCGCGGAGTCGCAACTCCATAGTTGGGAAGACCCGAGTATTCTCGGAATCCCGTGCTCAAGTTAAACCGAACTAAGGTAAGGCTAATCCAGCAAATCCTCCCGGCGTGTCGACACCCTGATAGTAGCCGCGCGTATCTAGGTCTCAGGACACGACCGGATGGGCGATTCTACGGGTGGATACCAAATACCTCGGGTTGCCCCAAGGCGGCCCCGCAGAACCCCCGTTTGGGACCAACACCACGCTGGCCCCCCCTGCTATGTAGAAATAAAGGATCCTCGAGGGAGCGACCCTCTATGCAAATTTAATTAATTAATTAAGTTGTTATTATGAGGCAAATAGTACCAATGTTGGGACTTGCTGGAAAAGACTTAGCACTTAGCGGTTTATCAAGGGGGTCCCATACACCCCAACCGTGTTAGGAACGCAAAATCAAGGAACATAACACCGGTTTATACGGTTCCTAACGGCATGAGTGGAACAAAACACCAAGCAAAAGGCTTAGCCTTCCACCCTGCCAGTATATAGATGATTTCATTTTTTTAAGCATTTATATAGTGTGATATAGCCCAACCAAACTTCAACATGAAGCAAGCATCTTCAATCTTCACCTGCAACTAACAATGCTATAAGAAGGGCTGAGCGAAGCGTACTTAGCCAAGCAACGGTTTGCGTAGGTAGGGTGGTTAAACATGGCAATGGTTACAAGTAGGAGGCTGACAAGAAGAACATGGCATCGAGGCAAAACTACAGATCGAGACTTCTAGCAAGAGGCAAAAATAGTAATGGTATCCGGGTTCGGTCATCTTGCCTGGGATTCCACAAGGGAGAAGAACAGATCCAAGAAGAAGACGGAGCAACAGACGAGCGGAACCTCACAACTCCGGAACGAAACCGAAGCTAACAAGAGAAGCAACCGGAAAGAAAGAAACAACACGGTAAACACACAAACATAAACATGGCATACGATGCACAAGCAAGTATGATGCATGTCCGGTTTAAATATGCATGGCATGGCAAAGTGCACAAACAACACTACAAGTTAAGTGGAGATCAATATGCAACGAGTTGCATATTGACGAAACACCACATTTAATTATTTAGTTGACTCTCATTTAATTACAAGACAAGATTAAAAGTTTCTAACATGGCAAGAGGTGAAGCATAAAGAAACTACACTATTAGGCAATTTAAATGAGGCCGGAAAATAACAACAACATATCCGGAAAATCCTCATGAGCATGTTTAAATAATTATAAGCAAACAACAATTAACCATATAATGTTGTTAACATGATGCGGATGACATGATCAAGTTTATGCAATTTTATTAACAGGTTGACTTAAGAGGATAAGAAGCATTTGTCACCGTGGTGGAAAGAAAGAGTGCCACGGCAACGATTCCGAAAATGATGCCACGGCAACATATCGGTTCCGGTAACTCGTTGAGAGACCGGTGCAAAAGGTGACGAAGCGAGTCAAACGAGATGAAAGAGGTGGGGTGATCCCGTTACCGGGTTCCCACGAGTCGGTGACGAGGCAACCGAGGAACAAAACAAGAGGTCGGAACGGGCACGGTGCACACACGGGAAACATTCCATACAACACAACAAGCACGAGCATTCACACGGGTCACGTCTCGGGGTTATACCTTTGAAGCGTGCGTTTCGGGGCGGTTCGAGACGTAGTGGAAGAAGCCGTAGTAGTGGAAGTAGAGGTTCTCGTAGAGGGAAGTAGTCGTTCTCGCAACTCGTAGAGGAAGTAGTGGAACTTGACGCATCCGAAGAGGTACTTGACATCGTCTTGTGTCGGCGTTTTTGTATCGTAGATGTTCATGCCGCGTGTAGAGGTACTTGTCGGGATCGTCGTCGACGTAGGGTACACGTTCGTAGAGTCGTACATGGAGCTCGTAGACGTTCGGTCATCGTTATGTAGTTGTACTCGGGTCGTAGAGGTACTTGAATCCTCGGTCTCGAGCCGTAGATGTACACGTTCCCTGTGAAGAACACAAGCAAGCGAAACAACACAAAAACTACAGCACGTCTCGGGACGACGAGGCCAGGCAGCAGCAGTCTAGCACGGAAAGAAATACAGCAGCAGCAGCGGAAAGGAGCCAAGGCAGCGGCACGGCGAGGCGCGGAGGATCCATGGGGCGACGGAGAACTGGAGGCAGCAGGGAGCGGTGCAGGGCGCCCTGGTGCTGGCGAAGGCGGGCGCTCGGGGAGGGCTCCAGCGCTGAGGAGGGAGCCGCGCCAGGAGGAGACGAGGCAGGGGCGCGCTCCAGCGCTGAAGAAGCGGCGGCCGAGGCAGGGGCTGGCCGGAGGGAGAGGGCCGGCGCGGCGGGGCCGTTGCCCGCGCGGAGGAGGCCGCGGGCCTCTGGTTGCTGGCGCGGACGGCTGGAGGCGCGGCGCTCAAGACGGAGGGAAGGGGCTCCTCGAGGTGGAGGCGCCATGGAGGCTCGGCGGCGCGGGGCTCCGGCAGAAGAAGGAGGCACGGCGGGTCGGGCTCGCTGGAGGAGAGAAGAAGGCCGGCGCTGGGGCCTGGCCGCGGCGTGCGGAGGCGACGGCCTGCGAGGAGGAAGGGGCGGCCGCGAGGCGCTGCGCGGGGGCGACGGGAGGGGGTCGGGCGCAGAGGCTGGGGCGAGGGTTTCGATCGAGGGCTCGAGGGGAGCGAGAGGGATGAAAGGGAGAGGGAAAAACGGGAGGACGAGGGGGAACGAGGGAAACGGCCTCGGTCGGGACGAGATGAAGCTGGCGGCGGCACGAGGGAAAACAGAGGGAAGGAGTTGCGCCTAGGGTTAGGGGGGGTAAGTGGGCTGGAGAGATGGGCCGGATGGAGAAGCGGTTGGGCCAAAAGGGAGAGGGAGGAGACTTGGGCCAGAGAGAGAGGGAAAAGGAGGAGGTCCAGATGGGCCGGCGGCCTGGGCTGCTGCCCTTCTGCAGCTCTTTTCCCATTTAAAGAAAAAGAACAAAGAAATAGAAATGCTCAGAGAGTTTGGAGATGATTTAGACTGAGATAAAAATATCCCTACAACCCTGGAATTGTGGGCTATTTTAATAAAGTGCTTTGGCAATTTTTAGAGACTACAAATTTATGCGAGTTCGGAAATAACTCGAACTTGCATAAATCCTTAGGCCAACCAAACACTTCCAAAAGACATGGAAAAAAAAAGAGGAGGTCTAGGCAAGGGAAAGAAGAAAAGGGCATGGGGAAAAATGCAAGTGTGTTAAGGTGATCCCAAACAATTGGAATATTTTTAATATAGCTCCCTAAAATATTGGGAGGCTTTTATATGTTATAAAGAGAAGACAACCTTCCCTCGATTTAAATGGACCGAAGGCCCACACGAATTATTTAGGTTGAGATGCAAAAATAAAATAACATGATGGCATGATGACATGATGCAATGCAAAAAAATAAATAACGCAAGCACAAAAGAACACACGGGCAACCCTGAACATCTGGAATCTTCGGGAAGCTTCTGGAATCTTCTGGGACGTCGGTCTCGGGCGTCACACTGCGGGCCAGGCTGGCGTGCGACGGTTGGATGGGACATGGGCGGCCTCGCCTCCCACGCAGTCTTGGTAGTCGTGCGCCTTGCTAATCGCACGACTGGTAGGGCTTCTTGCTACCGCCTCTGCTTCCTGCCTCCCAATCGCCCCTCTTCTCTGCTTGCCTTTCCTGCCTCCTCCCCCTTGCCGTCATGCCGTGCAGGGCGAAGAAGAGGGGGGACGGCGAGCCTGTCGCGTCACCGCCGGTGCTCGAACCGGCGCTTGGTCATTCCGCCATAGTGAACCAGGAGGGTCTGGACAAGGTGCGTCGCGCTTTGGCCGATGCAACTAACGAGTGGGGACCAACCCGGGTCTGGCTTGCTTCCCGACCGGTGACGGAGCTTGCTGCTAACGACATCCACCTTCATCTTCATGCTATTTTCGGGGGTCTTCTTCCCCCCTTCTCTGCCTTCTTCTACGAGTGCTCACGCATTACCGGATTCGGGCGTTACACCTAGACCCTGGGTCCATCTTCCTTGTTTCCGGCTTTGCGTTCCTGTGTGAGGCTTTCGTTGGTGTTTCCCTTTCGTGGCCTTGCTCCGCCACTTTTTCGCTCTCTCCTTGGTTGACCGGGGGCAGCGCTCGGGGTGCGTGTCGTTGCACGCGGTGGAAGCGACTGCTGTCTCCGGAATTGACTTCTCGCTTCATCCCATCACAGAAGGGTTTCGCCGACAATGGGTGTTCGTTGACGCCGTCGCGTACAGCCCCCAATTTCATCTGCCTGATGCACCAGCGGTGCCGAACTCTGGCTGGAGGCATGAGGCCCTTTCAGATCCACGGGCGAAGCCTGTGATGCGTCGACTGGCCAACTTGAGGAAAAGCGGGTTGACCCTGGCGATGGTGGTGAGGGACTTCCTTGTCCTCCGTGTCGCCCCACTCCAGCGCCATTCCAACCCGATGTGGGTTCCTGATGATCGCGCGCG
Organism: Secale cereale; assembly: GCA_902687465.1. Classification (NCBI taxonomy): domain Eukaryota; kingdom Viridiplantae; phylum Streptophyta; class Magnoliopsida; order Poales; family Poaceae; genus Secale; species Secale cereale. Next base: position 297,942,303 of record LR738710.1, read on the forward strand.
TCTTCAGCGAGAGCAGCTCGCTCCTGATACACTCCAGGGGCTGATGCGGCTGCTCGTTGGTGGAGTGCCTGAAGCTCGCCCTGGCTCCGCGGTTCCCTTGTACTTGGCTCCAACGGCCAGAAGGGCCCTTGCTGAGAGGATGCCCTGCTTTGATGCATGGGGGCTGATCCCGGGAGGCACCCCCAATCCTCGCGACGGTTCCTCGGTGGTATCCGGGCCCGCGAGCCCGTCCTTCCTTTCTGGGGCGGACGCACCTGGCGGAGCCCCTGGCCTGGGGTCGACCCCATCCCTGGAGCGAGTGGACAAAGCTCCGGCGCCGGTGTTGATGGAGGCGGCGGAAAGCGCTGAGGCGCCGCTGGCTCCTGAAGCAGACGAGGGGGAGGCGCAGCGGCCTTCGGTCGAGGCGAGTCCGGGAAGCGCCACCTCAGGGATCAAGGCGCCGGCTGCGGGCGCCTATTCCGGCCTTGCTCAGGGACTAGGCATATCTGCCTCAAGCAGCCTCCTATCGTCCTTCGCGACGCTAGGCAAGAGGCGGAGGCTGAGGGGCATCTTGGGTCCTGCTCCGAGGGCCCTGAAGAGGATGAAGCAGACTATGCGAAGCATGTGCGTGTCCTTCGGTTCTCCCCATCCTTCTCAATCCGGTTCTGATGACTTCTTGCTCCGCAGGGTCTCTCCCGCTTCATCCGCGAGTCACCTGACGAGGCCCGCAGGAGCTTCCGCTTGCATTTCTTCTCCGGACCATGCCGGGCCTTCAGGAGGCCTCGCGCGGGCTCTTGAAATCGCGCCCGGGTCCTATTGCACAGGTCGTGCCCCTAGCCCCCAAGCGCCCTTGGGGCTAGACAGCTCTTGGTACATCAGGAGCCCGCTCCGTGTCCCGGGTCTTGCCTTCGCCATGGGTCAGCAAGCGCTTGAGGCAGCTCGAGCAACTGACCGCCCGTCAGGACCATGCCTGCTCCCAACGTCGGAGGTGCCGCGCGCCCCCGGGGCTAGCTCCAGGGCACACGCTGAACTCGAGGGAGAGGGGGAGCCCCCTTTGGGCGACACGGGTGCCAGGGACGAGCCCGGTCGTCTTCTGGAACTTGCAATGCGCCGAAGCGTGGTCCACCACGATCTCGTGTGAGAGGCGTCGGACGCCCAGGTCGAGGTTCCAGAAGTAGATGAGCGCGTTGAGGCTGAGGGTTTGCTTCTGGGGAGGGGTTGGCGCCAGCTGAGGACCGGCGTCAACCTGAGCCAGTTGCAGCACGAAACCGCCCTAAGGAAGGTGGAAGCGTCGGCCGCCGCGGCTCAGCAGGCTTGCGATCGTGCCCTGAAGGAGGCCCGAGACGCCGAGCGCCGCTGCGCGGCCGCGGAGGAGCGTGAGCGCGAGCTCGAAGCTTCAAACGCCACGTTCGAGCGCCAGGTTCGTGCTCGAAGGGTTGCCCTTGTTGCACCCGTGGCTGATGATGATAGTCCAGCTGGGCTCTCGGCACGGGAGGAGGCGTTGGCACTTGAGGCGATGGAGCTGAGCATGGAGCGCGAGCGCCTAGAAACGATGGAGCGCCAACTAGCCGAGGCCAAGGGCAACCTTGATGACCGCGAGGTTGTGGCGAAGAAAGCTGCCAGGGAAGCGGAGCGTCTTCGGAAGGATTACCATGAGAAGCTGGGGCTTCACGAGACTCGCTTTGCTGACAAGCGGAAGGAGCTCCAGAAGGAGATCACGGCACTTAAGAGCAAACTGGTGGATGCCGAGCGTCGCCCACAGGTGTCGGAGAAGGCTCGCGTTGCAGCCGAGCGTCGGGAACGATCGTCGAAGAAGGCTTGTGCTGAGGCGGAACGCCGCGAGCGAGCGTCGGAGAAGGCTCGCGCCTCCGCCAGGGTGGAATTGTCCTGCCTTCACTAGCAAGTGGGGGACATTTCCACCCTCGCGGCTCGAACTTCTGAGGAGGCTGCACGTGTCCGTGGAATGCAGCACACCCACTCGGGGATGTTTGAGTCCCTGCGACACCGGGCCGGCAGGGCCCTAGGAGAGCTTCTCGGCTCGGGGGTCGCCGGCCCCCTGGTTAATGATGACGCCGGGTATCTTGTGTTCTTTACCAGGGTGGTGGAGTGTCTTGAAGGCGGGTTCAGGAAGGCTCAGCAGCACGTCGAGGAGCAAAGCCGCAATGTCCTGAGGAGCGCGGTTTCCCGCATCTTTGGCAACTTGCACCGTCTTGACCCTCATGCGGACTTCGAGGCCCTGCTGGAGCCTGCGCCTGAGGTGGTCGCCGGCCCCTCAGAGAATTTGGTGAGCGACCATGTCGACGTGTTGGGGACGGAGCTCATTCCAGCTATCGAGGACGCGCCGGTGGCTGTGGGGGACGACACCGACAGTTCCGGCGAAGGCGTCGATGTTTAATCCAGTTCCTGCTGTAAATTTGCTTTTTGGTTGTGGCTTCAAAGCCGGGTGAGATGGGTGTCACAAGGTTCAAACTTTTGATGATGTAATTGAACACTGTAAGGATGGGTTTTTAAGCACTCCCTTGCATGTTCCTGAGGCTGTGGCTTTAAGCCCTTGTCGTGTGTCAGGACGGGGCATCCGCCGACCTCGCCCGAGCGCTCCTCGCGAGTACCTGCTGTGAGCGCAAGAGTGGTTGGCGGTCCATCTGCGGACCAGGCAGAACGTGTGCCCACGCCTCGGCCCCTGCTCGCGAGGAGTGACAGGGCAAGGTTGCGGCCGTAGCCCGGCTGGGCCGAGCAAGACGAAAAGATCGACTGGCGAGGAAACGCGGCGAAAATCGCAAAACACAGGCAAAAATTCTCCCTTTATTAAAGAAATGTGTCACACGGTGGCGAGATCGGCTTGAGAAGCAGATACAAAGGGAGCCAATGCGAATAGCAAAAGGAGGGGCCGTGTCCGGCCCCTGAGCAGGTCTTCAGTCTTCTCCCCAGCACGGAGCGTAGGGCTACCACCGGCGGAAGTGGGCATAGCCATTGGGGGGCAGTGTCGACGGCCAGCGCGAAGCATGGTGCTTCCACTCGGCGTGGGAGGGAGCCCCCGAGGTCCTAGGGCGACGCTCCGGAGACTCCGGGGCGTGCACAGCCCCACTCATTATTATGTGAGAGTGACATGAGCGGAGATCTTCTGACGTGCCCGCCCCTTCGCTTTGAGGGCCCCGCCCCGCGCTAGTCTGCTCCCTCATGAACTCACCCGAAGGCGGCATCCATGAAGTGGGACACTGCGCATGATTGGGGGATGGGACCTTGGCCATAGGCCCTCCTCCGAGCACCAGGCGCGCCGCTTACGCGATCTTCGAGCATGCTTCTCCCTTGAGGGCTAACGTCGTTCAGAGACGCGGCGTCCTGAGGAGCGAGGGGGACCCCGCCCTACTCACGCTCCTAATGGCCTCTAAGCCCTTCCTGATCAGGGTCGGGCCCAGTGGGTACGGGATTTCGTGAGCATGGGGACGGAACCGCGGTCTTGGGCCCTCCTAGTGCGCGTAGGACGGGCTGTCGTACCGCCTCCAAACACACCCTCCGCAGCCCAGGGGATGGTATGGCAGGAGGCGTGGCGTCTTGAGGTTGAACGGAGCGGGGAGAAGGCCCCTCCCCGTGTGCATCATACTTGCCGCCAGTGAGCCCCTGGTGAAATCCAGGGCGGGCTCATGCGCGACGGGTCACGCGCGGGGGGGGGGGGGGGGGGGGGGGACGAGGGCCTGACCCGGGCCTTCCCTTCCCTTTCTGTCTTGATGTGGCAACTAGAGTAGCCCCGGAGCCTGCCGAGGCCTGGTCCAGAGACGCTATTGGCCCAAGGCCTACGGCTGGTGCCGCGGGGCTGGCCCCCGCAGGCACCTGCGCGCGTCTCATTCGCGCTCCATGGTCGTGGGCGACGATGGTGAAGGATCGAGGGCCATGAGCGGGGGGTCCGCCTCCTGACCTTCCGCTCCTGAGCCCCCTTGTGCCGGAGCCCGGTTGCATCTGGCGTTCGGTGTAACCCTGAGGTCGCTCTCTGGTGGCTCCTCGATGGGGGCGGTTCCTGAATACAAAGGGCTTCGAGGCAGAGGGGCGGCGTCATATGCAGGGTTCAGCGGATCATACCCCATGTCGCCTTCGTAGGCCGCCGCGGGTCTTGACCATACGGGCGACCAGGTGTGGCTGGGGCGGCACCCGGTCCCCGTCGTCGTCATGTGGACGCAGAATGGCTCGGCTACGGTGCTGGCGGCGTCGAGGAGCTCGGTCACCCTGAGGAGTAGCGCGTCGTGGCCGCTGTCGAGCAGCCGGCACCTTAGCAGTTCCCTCGCAACCAGTATCGCGGCCCTCATGTTCGCCATTTCGCGCCAGTCCCGCGAGCTTACCGCCGCGTGCTCGGCGGCCCATGTTGCCGCACGGCCTTGGCGTCGAGTGTACGGAGGATGTTGGTGGTCCTCTGGCGGCGGGTTGGTGATGCTCATTGTGCCATCGGCCCCGATCAAGGATGGGTGGCGGCGAGTCCCGCGGCCGAAGGGCGAGGCCTATGTGGCGCGGATGCCAAGGGCTTCCGCACGCGTCTGGTGCACCTCCGCCATCGTGGTCGCGGTTTGTTGGAGCCGGGCGACGCGGGGTTGGTGGACGAGACCGGGCGAGGTCGTCGAAGAGGCGAGATTTCGACACACCCCCTACCTGGCGCGCCAAATGTCGGATTCAGGGCTCCGCAAAACCCGTTAAGTTCGACCACAGGGGCGTGCACGAAGATCTCTCCCACTCACGTCTACCTAGCGCCTCGCTCTCGTCTCGGTGGAAGGATTCAAGCAAACAACGAACAAGCACACAAGAGTTTATCCAGGTTCGGGCCACCGTGTGGTGTAAGACCCTACTTCCTGCTTTGGTGGATTGGCTCCGGGCGAGCTAGAATATGAGCTAGTACAACGGTTCCTGGGCTCAAGAGGCAAGCTCAAGAGGGTCAGGAGGCTAGTGTCCTTGCTCCTTGTGCGGTGGCAAAGTGTCCTCCCCTTTAAAGTGGGAGTCTTAGCTACTTATATAGGTGGCCACAGTCCTCTTCCCCAAAATGTTTAGGCGGGAAGGGATCCTACAACGGCCATTTTTGAGCGGGAACACAAGGACGTTCCTACCCTGACAAAAGTAGTCTTCGCCTGCAAAAGGATCAGGCGGTGACACGGTGGTGGGCTCGACGGTGACATCCTCCTTGTTGTCCTTGCGGTCTTCGGTCTCGTTGCACCAATGAGGAAACCTTTGCCCCGCTCCTCAGGAACTTGCGGCTGCGCTGTCCCCCTTGCACCGAAATGGTAAATGCGCCGCTGGCGCGCGCTGGCGCAATGCGTCACTACTGATATCACTGCCTCCTCCTGAGGCAGGCTTGGCCTTGGATTCTCCGCGCCTCCGGAGCACCTTGTCGAGGCTGCTCCTGAGGAAGTCTTGACGTCGTTCTCCTTGCGAGGCTTGGCCCCCTCATGAGGGTCTTGGGCAGCTGGTCGATCAGCTGGGTTCTACCAGGCCATAGTAGGAGCATGTTGCGGCCCGCACACAGGCAAGTCTGGGCATCCTGATTCCCAGTACGCCGACACCGACGCCATGGAGGATGGTGGCGTGGAGAGCGCCAAGATGACGCCCGTAACCAACATCATCAAGTCGGCGCCATGGAGGACAAAGGCCTGGAGGATTGCACCGATGCCGCCACCATGCCGCCTTGGATGGCGGCGTGGAGCTCGCCAAGACGACGCCCATCGCCAACACCCGGTACCGTGGAGAATTGTGGCATCGAGCTCGCAAGGAGGACACCACCAACGTCAACATCATCAAGCTGGACCGGAGGCATGGAGCTCCCGAGGATGCCGCCACGTGCCACGAAGGACGTCGGAGGCATGGAGCTCGCGGGACATCACCACCAATGTCTACCTCGTCAAGAGGGAGCCCGTGACACGGAGCCAAGAAGATAACACACACCCTTGGTGATGTCTACAACACAGAGACGCGATGCGGTGCTGTCCATGACCTGGAGGAGAAGATGGTGCCACATGACGGTCTCTACGACCCGGAGCCCGTGAAGATGAGGCGTGATGGCGAGGAGGGAACGTGACTTTGCCAACACTAACTTCCGATGGCCCTGTGAGGCAGCGCCCTTGTCTTGGAGGACCGCCGTAAACACGGCGTCTAGCCGAGATGAGGTGTCGACCACACCGGCATTGCCGTTATGAGCAAGCGTTGGTTTTACACCGACGCCGGTCTCCATAAGAATACTCCCGCGAGGCGAACCCCTTGTGTATCCCGATGAAACCACTACATCGTCAAGAAGTCTGAGCAGAGCAGGACCCATGCAACCTTAACACCGACTACATCAACACTATCAAGATCGATGAGGCGCGACGGCGAGGGCAAACTTGGCCAACACAAAGCCATGTTTTGAGCGGCACGTGTACCGACGAGGACACAGGCTTTGCCGCCGCCCACACCACACACACACCATCATCATCATGTGTCACACCCTGATTTTCATGCCACAACACTGAAGCTAATAGTCATACTAAAATGTGGTTTGGCAAAAACTTTTGAGTGTTTTTTGACTTTGCTTGATTGGTTTTCTGTTTGCTGTTTGCAAGTGCTCTAAAAATCAAACAAATCATCCAACTCTTATACTTCATCTCCTTGATCCAAAACCTTTTCCCAATGATCATGCCATGTGTATAGGACAGTATAGTATTTTCTTATAAAAATATTTTGGCCAAATAGTATTTTCTAAAATTAGTTTTTCCAAAAACCCCTGAATTGAGGTTTGTACTGCAAGTACCTTATTCAGGGTGTGAAAAATCTTTCAAAAAGCATATTTCAATCCTATTAGGTATAGGACTCCCATAAACCACAGAATTATAATTTTAGAAGTTATTTTTATATTTTATTTAAAAGCTTTTTCTTTAGGCCAGAAATGGTCTTTAATAGGTTAAAATTATTTAACTATTTCAAAAATATTTGCCAAAATTCATAGAGACTCCTAGGACATATATTGTCCATATATGAGAATTTCATCACATGGTCATGTTCAAAATATTGGGCAAATCCTTCCAAAACCTTTTTTTTTATATTTCAAGCTTTTGAAATATTTACAAGGGAAATATTCTCCAAATATTCCAGGGAAATTCCATCATGTCAAATATGACATATTTGATGATCTTACAAAGCCTCATGCCTTGAAGATCAAGAAAACATCATCTAATCCCCTCAGAACCATTTCTGTCCATATTGAAGTTTGAGCAACTTTACATTGCCAAACTTGTACAAATACTCTCAAACTTGGTGCAGATGCTCAAATGATGTAAATATGCATCTTTGCCAAATGGCACAAGTTTTGGAGAAGGATAACTTGATCTAAGTGCCCCAAAACCCTTTCTGACCAGATCCAAATTTGAACAACTCTGCATTGCCAACTTTTTACTTGGGGCCTCAAATTTTGTGGACATGCTCACAAAGCCAAATGATGACACTACACCAAGTGGTGCATCAAGGAGAGATGATTTGCTTAACTTAATCTTGGAAAATCCATTTCTGTTGATTTCTAGGGTTTACAAAAGTTGCATTGGCAACTTTGCCCAAATGAGCTCAAATTTGTTGGAAGGGCCTAAATGTATGTGCCATTTCATCGTGTTAAGTCTCATGTCATTTGGACTCCTTTTGCTTGCCCAAAACATCATCAAACACCTTCCGGCACTTTGCCAAAATCACCTTTTGATCCACTTCCACCACTCCCCCCTTGCCTCAAGTTTCTACCAGAACTGCTCCTAGTCACCCTCTACCTCCAGGAACTCCTTCCCCTCATCAGATCAATGATTGAGGGGGGGTAAAACCCCATTTACCCTTCTGGACAGCAGCATTCTCCTCTTTTCTCACCTCCCTCCTCACTCCAGTGGCCCTCCATGGCATCCAAGGCCACAACCCACTTCTTTACTCCTCCCCTGACCCCCTACACACCATTGGACAAAGTGGACGCGTCCAGAGCGGTGAGGACATGGCCATGCCGGCCATATGGGCGCTCTGGAGCGCGCTACAGTGTGCTCCTGCACTGTAGCCGCGTCCTGCCCGAGGCACCCGACAGCCTAGGGTGTTGGGATCGTGTCCCCCGAGGCCACCTCGACGTCCGGGACATGGCAGCTGGTCGGCCCCCTTCTTCCTCTCTCTCTCTTCGGCCCCTGCCCGCACGCTCACCGTGGTCACCGAGGGGTCCAATGAGCACACTCACACGCGCACTGCCCTGGCGCATCCCCGCTCGTTCTCTCCCTTCCTATGGGCGTAGACCACCGCTACAAACACCCCGGACACGCCCACGCGCGCCCCCATGGCTTGCAGCGACGGAAACTAGCTCGTCGGCGCACGAGTCCTTGGTGGACCATCGCCCACCTATTTAAAGGCCACCCCGAGCCCCTCGCTGCTCCTTTTGCTCTCTCTCTCTCTCTCTCCCGTACACCCCCCAGGCCAACCCATTACTCCTCCCGTGCCCCCATTCAACTCCACGGCCGGGAACCTTGCCGCCGGCCACCGCTCAAATTCGAGCTCTCCCTAGCCTCTCTTTCGCCCCTACCTACTCCAGAGCCCCCTCACCACCACCGCCGACTCGCCTCACACTTCATTTCCTTCTCCCTATGTCTGCCTCGCCGTGCCCATCCTCGCCGTCGTCGGCCTCCGCCACGGCCGACGTTGCGCTCGCAGCCGACCGCCCTCGAGGTCGTGGCGCACCTCTCAGGATGCGGCGTGACCCCCTGAACCCGTCGGTGTGCTGGGGGTAGCCGGAGGTAGCCGGGACCGCCGGGGGGAAACGCCGGCGCCGCTCGGCCTCGCCTCCCCTGCCTCTGCTCTGTTCGAGCGGGAGGTAGGCGACGGCATGAGTGCTGGGCCCCGCGCGTCAGTGAACCAGCGGGAGGTCCCCGCCCGTTTAAGTGGAAACGGCGTCAGGCGAGCCCGTTTCTCCCGTACGAAGGCGTACTAGCGGGAAGCCGCTTTTTACGTCGCCTGAGCGCCGCGTGGCTGAGCCACTTGGCCGGCCCAGTGGCTATCCTGCGCCCTGTGCATGCTTTAGGTAAACCCTAAACCTTTTTCTTTTTTTTTACCAGACAACTTCAAATATCCCCCAAATATTCAAATAGTGTCCAAACTTGATGATTCAAATTTCTTCTGGCTCCATAAATCATGCTCTATCACATGGTGCCATTTGCACATTTTCGCAGAAACATTCTATTCACAAATATTTATCAAATCCTATTTTTCTATTTCTGTGATAAACTTTAGAAAATCACAGAAAGCTCAAATTTGATCCAAATGCAATGGTTCAAATTCCTAGATACTTGTAATATCAAAACTTAGTTTTGGAACATTTTTCTTAATACTTTCTGTACCCCACAAAATAAGGAGCCATTTCTTCATATTTGCCAACTTTGCAAAATCCTAGGAAATTCATTTGAACTCCAAATCAAGTGAAACCAACTCCTAGCTGCTTCTAAAATCATTCCTTGTTAGATAGGTGCCTCTGACCATTTTTCAAAATAATTCTTCTATACACTTCTTGCAAATCCACAAATCCCCTGATTACCTCATATTGAAATGTTACAAACCATCCATTGATCATACTCCAATGAAACCACCTTGGTCATTTTTCATATGACCAAAGGTATCCTAGAAAAGTCCAACTCCTATTTTTAGAGCACTTTTATTTTTGCCTTGTTGTGTTGCTTATTATGATTGTTTCCATCGTTAGTTGATGAAATAAACGGAGTACTTGGAGATGGACCAGAAGGTTTGAAGACTCGGAAGGACAAGGCAAGCGGCCCTTTGACCATGTTCGAGAAACCTTTTTATGCATGTCTCATAGCACCTTATTATCAATGCATCGGAATCATGTAGAGGAGGTGACCACTTTGGTTGGTACCTTTCTTAATTTACTATTGAAACTTGCATCAAGCATGACCCTACCTTCTATGAGGGTTATGTGGGTGGGAGTAGATAGATATAGGCTACAGTAGTTGGCTACGCCAAATGGGTCAGGGATTATGCATGGAAAGAAACAAGTGTGGATTGACATACTTGCAAATAACCCAGTGGGTGCCACTAATGCCCCTGGGAGATGATGAGGAACTAGGGCACTACTTGGTGGAGAAGTAGTGTACCTAGGCTTGATGAAAGTGTTGTTTACAGAGATGGACTAGATTTATGTGTGATTACCGTCCCAACCAAATATGTGCAACCACTCTACCCTTATATAGGAAAGGGCATTGTTGATTACCTAGGTCGATACTAGCATGGTGCCCGCATTACTAGTGACGGGGGTGACAAGAGGTCACTCTCGGGATGGGGTCGTGCTTGGATAGGCGGCCATGACTGTTTTCACAGGGCACCGAACACACCGTTGGTACCCCATGTCAGTGGTATGTGATGAATATGGGAGCGAGTCTCCACAATTTTTAAGATGTGAAATGTTGGGCACGGGGGTTGCTACCAATCGAGTGGACTCTGTGTTAGTGTCGTCTAGGGAAAGATAGTGATCGGGTGCTTACCCCGGGTACTTGAGGTACCGCGGGTCGTGGATGACACGGAAGTTCCCCGGATCTAGTGGGTAAAGTGTGCAACCTCTGCAGAGTGTCAAACTATTCGAATTGCCGTGTCCACGGTCAAGGACAGTTGGGTGGTGCTGCTTAGACTATGTCCATAAGTTTCTGGAAAACAACACGGTTTGGTAAATTTGTTGATGTTATTGTGAGAAAGTCACGACGAGCGTGCGCAAGAGTGGTTCATGACTCTTTCACGATGTTGATGTCTGTAACCTCCTGATACTTGTTGCAGACGCATGCATGCCCTTGTTATATGTTGATCATACTTGCATATGAAAAACTAGCTTTCCGCAAAACTGCCATTTTAGTAGTAGAGCCATGCATATTATTCTGTCATCACACTTGGGTTGCTTGCGAGTACATTCAAAGTACTTATTGGCTTGCCACTGGTTATTTTATAGGCCAGGCATGAAAGATCAGGATATGTTGAAGATTTCTCGGTGACGAACATGCGAGCTAGGACGCTTCCCAGTCAGAATGCTTGTAGGGTTAAGGCAGATGGCATGGGTCCAAGTTGTTGTTGAAGATTTTCGCTGCAATGATATACTCAAGACTTGACCATAATGGTCCTATTTGTGTAATATGGTATGTATGGATGTAAGACTCTTGTTATTCAGCTTCTGTGTGTTCAGTGAGCATTGATCTCTGGGATCACTGTACACGTGCATTCGGTGATCACGACTTATGAGTCGGGGTCCCCACATCATGCATGGTGAACGCGAAGCAAAGACGACAAAGACGACCACACAGCTTAATCGGCGGTATCTCGCGGAGCAACCCGCGGGAGTAATTAACCGGGAGCTTTTCGAGGCCCTGGGAACCAGGAGACCGCACATCGCCATAGTCAGGTAGGCCGCGCTAGTAGGCCATGGAGCGCAACCATTTTTTATGGGATCTTGTAATTTTGTTCATCCAAAGAGATAAATGAAATACTTGTTTCCCGTAGCACTTTTCTTTGTGTACTATGGTACACTGGCACGCCCGCATTTTTCTTTTCCCAGGCGCATGAGAGAAATCCACACTCCTTATTTTCCCTTCTGACAGAGTGCATATAAGGTTTTTCTCGTGTAAAACAAATTGGCACGCCTGGTGGGACATGGTTCTCCTCCCATCTTTGCTTCGCTGTGGTCGTCAATTTTTTCGTCAAGATCTTCTCCAACAATATGAGATGGTGCCAACCCATGGGTGCAATTATAATTTACCTCATCATCGTCGAACATTGGAGGCCAAATTCATGTCCATGAGATGTTGCTATTGTCTGATGGTAGTTCAATGCTCCTACGGCAGGGAGGTGACGTCTATCCATGAAGACAGACCTATGGAGCGGGGGCATGCTCGATGCCCTAAGTGCTTCACTAGAAGGGACACAAGAGACATTTGCACCAAGGAGATGCATCGACAGTACTAGTTCCCTAGCTCCATCCCCGATCGTCGTGCAATGGGGAGACAACCTACGACGGCAGTGTCTGTGGGGCACATGGAGAAGTTGCTCACCTAAGGACGGGCACCCAAGGTGGTGACGTCACACGGTCCAAAATAAGGCGGTACTATGCCTGGCTCGATGGACATGCCGGCGGCGGCAATGCCATACTGCAAAAGGCATAACAATGTTTTTCCTCCGCTTTATCTTCTTTCGTGTAGAAGGGCATGCATCCAGAGGAAGTTCATGTACATGGGATCTGCTCATATATGGCGGAGAGTCACTGAAGGGTGGCAACCTAGCCAGGAGGAGACGCTGCCCAATGCCCATGGCGGTAGCGTAGAGAAGGGCGCACTTGACAGAGGCTAGCTCACAGCGATGCCACGCCGGTGGTCATGCCAACTATGTCCAAGCCTGAAGATGCACCAATGATGGCGACTGGAGGAGTTGCGGAAGAGGCCCGTGTGTACCACTGGGTGCGTGCTCCCATGGCAACTGCGGACAACACAAAATAGGAAGTGATGCTGATGTAGGCATCACGCTAAGGAGGATGGTGTGTAGGATACACCCGTAGCCAAGGTGGATGCACATGAAGCACCAACGGCCACGGCAACGGTGCCGGATCCACGCCGGAGAACCAGCCAGCCGTGCCTCCTCCAATCTACTCGAACACGCTACATCAACCCATATAACATATACGACGGTGATAGTCATACTCCTCGACGGAGGCTGCGGACAATGCGCCGAGCGGAGGAAAAATGCTAAGGAGGCGACGATGCTCCCACGGAGGCGGCATTGTGTAGATCGCGCTCATCGGAGATGGCATGCCCTGACCTCGGGTGCGCGTGCGCTGGGAGGGAGCAGGACAAGGAGACCCGTGAGGTCGTGAATGCGTTCGCCCACAGCGTTGTGCTAGTGGCACCGGTGCCCTCACCCACACATCTTGCGTCATGGATTCCACAGACACGCGGTGCAGAAGAACATGCCATGCACGTTAATGTATGTTCGTGTTGTTTTCTATCTTGCAGAAGGCGTACCGATGAACATGGGTGAAGCACGGGTCCATGTGTGGCCATGCATGCGTACACAAGGTTGTGAAGAAATTCCAGCTGCCACACATGCTACTCGTGTTGGCACGAGAGTACCCGGGCCTGCCCTCTAGACGCCGATGTTGGAGCCAAGGAGATGGATGGAGGGGAGCCGCAAACACATGGTACGCTCCACACGCAGAAGAAATGAAGGGGCGGCGACTGTATGCGCGCATACAGAGCCCGTGGGCACCGCGTCGAGGAGGACCACATGCTAGGTGCACTCATAGCCGAGATAGTCACGGGTGACACGCCGGCGAGGCCAGCGAAGCCTTATTTCATATAGGTTGCCACACGTTACATAAATAAAGAGCATGTTCCGATGGAGGATGCACACACAACCGGAGGCAGCAACACGCAAACCAATGGAAGTCACGCCGGAAGTAGGAAGCCAGCGTCCAAGGCTCCACCACCATTCTCGAGAAGAACAAAATTATGGCATCCGTCTTCTTCAATGGGATGCACGCATACTTAATGTCTGGCTATCTCTCTTTTCGTCTCTCACTTCAGCGAGCGACGATGCACATCGCACCCTGGTGGACAACGCACACACTGAGTCGGAGGCAGCGACACCACCCCGCTAATATAAGCTGCACCAAAGGGAAGTCGCAGAAGAGGCCCTGGCACTTGACGCACTTGTGCCCAAGGCTGCCGTGGATGATGCGCCAATGGCTACACCCCATTGACGCACCATGACATCGACGAGCGCGTGCCGGAGAGCTCGTCAGTGGTGCCTTCTTCCATGCATGCTTCCACAACAACAATGGCAAGGCTGTCGGCAAGTAGCTCAGCGCTAACTCTACGCCGTCGATGACATCAGAGGGGATGCCGGTGTGCTGCATGGCGACATCTACACTACCCATGACCATGTTGGAGTAGTCATCATCAACCTCCGACTCAACGTGGAAGGCTGCTACATCAACATGTCGTCACCATCTTCATCGACTTCGCACCCCGGCGGGGACGCCGACTACATCAACACGGCGTCGCAATGTTCATCAACTCTTCATATGGCGAGGGTGTCAGCTACATCGATGCCAACGGATGTCTACGCGACATCACCATCTTTTTGACTTATTGGATGGTGAGGACATAGACTACACCAGCACGCTGCCATTCTTCTATACCAACCGTCTACACTGAGCGGAGTTCATCCTCGTAACTGTGACGCCCCAAGGTCACATCGACGAGCTAGTATTGTTGTCGTTCGAAGCACCGCAGTCATGCGGCAACACTCAAGTCTACTCCAACTCCTACATCAACACACTTCCCCGACATCGTCCAAGCTCCGACGAGGCAAAGATATACTCCATCGACATGTCTTTTCCCGATGAAGCAACCCATATCTTGCCAGGCACCGACGAGGCAAAGGCAAGTCATCCAGTCCGACACCAACAAGGCGGACACCACCAGGCCGGGCACCGACGAGGCGAAGCCCGCCCACTTCATCATCGGACAATCGATAAGACGGAGGGGTATGGCTAAGCATGGCTAGAGCAATGGGCGTACTGCTCTCCCATTCACTTCATCACCATATCCCCACCATTCACACCAAGCCAACGGAACAATTGAAGCCTTGAACAAGAGTCTCGACAAGACACTCGAGAGAACTCCATGTCTCTTCGAGTCCTTATGGGCGTACCGCGTCACGGTCCGTACCCCAACACATGCGACTCCATTTTCTCTAGCTTACGAGAGTGAGGCGGTCCTACAACTGGAGGTCCAACTACCCTCTTTGAGGGTGGCTATCCACGATGAAATCACTCAAGACGAACAGGTACAATTGCGGTTCCAGGAGCTCGGTACTCTAGAAGTGGGGCGACTTCATGCCCTACAGAACCTGGAGCTTTACCGCCAGAATATGGTGAGAGCTTATGACAAGCTCGTCAAGCAACGCATCTTTCGAAAAGGCAAGTTGGTTCTTGTGCTTAGGCGACCCATCGTCATGACGCACAAGTCGAAGGGCAAGTTCGAGCAAAAGTGGGAAGGGCCATATGTCATCGATCAAGTCTATGACGGGGGAGCATGCCAGCTCGTCGATTCCCAGGGAGTCCGACCTATGCCCCAGTCAACGGAAGGTTCCTCAAAATAAAATCTTAAAATTTTGCCTCTTTTGTTGCCTTTCGGATTTTCATTGGGGAAACATTTTCTGTGGGTTATCGGATCCATGATGCATTCTCCTTAGCGTTTCGTGGATATATCTAGTTTTCCCCAATTTTTACGGACTATGTCCAACAAAAAATGGCTTTCCCCTATCGCACTACACTCTTGATTGAAGTTTCGGCTACCCTAGGACTTGTTGGAGGGCGGCACAATGTGTTGATTTGCAGGTTGAGCGGCTCCTACACCCACAATGCACAACACGTACCAGGTGTATGCTTCTGGAGGCAGCGGAGATGATTACTTGGGCACTTCTGATTATTGAGACCCCGCGCTCTTCATGTTTCCCGGCATGCCTCATGTTCACAGAGGCTCGCACTCCAGGGAAGATTATAGGAAAAGATCATGGAGAGCTGCATGGCCCAATACAAATTGGCTTGGTGCATAGTCACATGACAACCCTGGGTGCGCCACCAGAAGCCCCAGATAAAGTGCTAGAGTTTTTCTTAGTCCACAGAGGTGAACAGTTCCCTTCCAAGTTCCCAAGGTGGGTCCCTAAGAAATCCTGGAAGAAGAGTCCTCAAGAAGTTTGAGCTGAATGTCAAAATAAGTCCATGAAGTTTGCGGCCAATCAATCATCCGCGTGAGCAATCAAGATGAAATTCCAAAAGTCCAAGAAGCAAATTCAAGAAAGAAAATCCCAACATTCCACAAAGCAATCAATTGGTCCCAAGCAGTAAGGAACCCACTTGAAGGAAGGCGGGAGGTAGTTGTTCACCACCCCTCAATATGCACGAAGAAAAATCGCCAAGCCATTGTCCCAAAACCAT
The DNA here is from genome assembly GCA_902687465.1 of Secale cereale. Taxonomy (NCBI): domain Eukaryota; kingdom Viridiplantae; phylum Streptophyta; class Magnoliopsida; order Poales; family Poaceae; genus Secale; species Secale cereale. The sequence continues at coordinate 297,958,279 of LR738710.1, forward strand.
TTCCCCTGAACCAACCATACCCAATAGTCTGGGTTCATGGGGCATGTGTAGGGGGCGTGTTGAGTTGTGGGGGGCCTCGGTATGATGGGGGTAGAGTATGAATTTATGTTGCCTCTCGGAAGGATCCCAAAACACAGCGTCTTCATACATGTACACTTGAAATATTGAAGTTGTTGATTTACAATTGTCAAGGTCTTTCGACGGTTCCCAATGACAAGTCCTTCGGTAGCCTTCTCGGATATCACGCCCTATAGCTGGTGTATAATGGAAAAGCCAACATTTTAGAAACCCCCCTTTTTCTCGCCAGTTTTTGTTTGGTGTTTCTAGTTGTGCTCCTCCAACATCTTTGACAGGAAAGGCCCTTCCTGTCAACGTCGACGGCATTCCGACGACAAAACACTACATCGACCTACATAATGGGTGTTTGAGGGCAGCAATACCCATGCGTCCATGCCAACGCCGACGACACCTCGGCAATCAACGGTCTACACCGACAAGCACGATGGGCGCCTGAAGGCAACACCTGCGCTCATGAAGGTGGCGCTGATGTGTCTCCATTGCCCCGTCTACAACAATAATGAAGCATGGGTGCAACGTCAATCCCTCAATTATTCGTAAGGCCGATGGTGTCCCGGCGCACCACCAGAATTGTCACACCATGGATGGTCTGATGGTTCTATCAACGAAGGGGAGTTATCGACGGTCTACCGGTGCCTCGCCAATATCAACACAAGCAGATCACGGGAGCAGTGCAATGCACCAGTGCAGCCGGCGTGAATATGTGAAACCCTCCAATCAAGTCGGCTGGCACCGCAGCAGCTAGATGACGGTCGCGACAAGATTTTTAAACAATTAATTTTTGTTTTTAGGATAAGACATGATGTTTCGCCATGTAATCAAGGCAGGATAGGATTCTTTCGTACGCTGGCATCGTTCCCATTATACGATCCAAGAAGCTCCTTAAAAGAATGCAAGTGTGGATGGACGTACCTACACTAAGTCATGTTGTTTTCTCATCATCTTTGGGACGGTGCACACGAAGTAACGGAGATGTCAACTCCGAACCGGTTCTTCAGGCTGCACATGAATTATGCGCCAAAAAAAGTATTTCGTCAAGTCAAGCTTGATTTGCTTAGCACTCAAGCTCGACTCGACGAGGGGGCATTTGTTCGACGAGTTTTTGTGCAATGATGCATAATATATATATATATATATATATATATATATATATATATATATAAGTTTTGATGCAGACTATATATGGAGGCGGATTTGATCCGGAGCATGTGGGCATGGCAAAGCTACTGCTATTTCTCGAGCTTGCGTTGTATTCCCTCAAAGAGGAAAGGGTGATGCAGCATAGTAGCGTAAGTATTTCCCTCAGTTTTTGAGAACCAAGGTATCAATCCAGTAGGAGACCACGCGCGAGTCTCTCACACCTGCACAAACAAATAAAAACTTCGCAGCCAACGCGATAAGGGGTTGTCAATCCCTTTACGGTCACTTACAAAAGTGACATCTGATAGATATGATAGCTTGATATTTTTGATATTTTTGGATAAAAGAAAAGAAAGTAAAAGCGGAAAAGTAAAGTAGATTGTAGATTGATATGTTGAGAATAGACCCGGGGGCCATAGTGTTCTCTAGTGGCTTCTCTCATGATAGCAATATTCTACGACGGGTAAACAAATTACTGTCGAGCAATTGATAGAAAAGCGAATAATTATGAGACTATCTAGGCATGATCATTATATATAGGCATCACGTCCCAGACAAGTAGACCGAAACGATTATGCATCTTCTACTATTACTCCACACATCGACCGCTATCCAGCATGCATCTAGAGTATTAAGTTCATAAGAACAGAGTAACGCCTTAAGCAAGATGACATGATGTAGAGGGATAAACTCAAATAACATGATATTAAACCCATCTGTTTATCCTCGATGGCAACAATACAATACGTGCCTTGCTGCCCCTGCTGTCACTGGGAAATGACACCGCAAGATTGAACCCAAAGCCAAGCACTTCTCCCATTGCAAGAACTATAGATCTAGTAGGCCAAACCAAACCAATAATTCGAAGAGAGTTGCAAGGATATTATAATCATACATAAAGAGGTCAGAAAAGAACCAGATATTTCTCATAGATAATCTTGATCATAAACACAATTCATTGGATCTCGACAAACACACCGCAAAAAGAGATTACATCGAATAGATCTCCTCGAAGACCGAGGAGAACTTGGTTTTGAGATCCAAAGAGAGAGAAGAAGCCATCTAGATACTAGCTATGGACCCGAAGGTCTATGGTAAACTACTCACAACTCATGGTGAGGCGATGATGATGATGTAGAAGCGCTCCGTCGAAGATCCCCCCTCCGGCGGAGCTCCGGAACAGGCCCCAATATGGGATCTCATGGGAACAGAAGGTTGCGGCGGTGGAATTAGGGTTTTCTCTGTTTGTTTGATGTTTTCGGGGTACGTAGGTATATATAGGAGGAATGTAATGCCCAGGATGGGACTATATCTCCTACGTGTCGAGGCACGACTTAGAGACCTAACCCCATGCTGGGCATTACAAGTTGGTATCAGAGCCGACCCTCGCGGTTACACGGATGTTTGCGGACAATTTGCAGTCATGTTGTGCATGACGTTTGTGACCCGTCGTGGCACACGGCATGGCACATGTGCTGTCCTGGAAGCACAGACGGTTGTGCCAAGAGGGAACGTTCCTGTGGCCCGACGAGGACGTCGGTTCCTCTGAGTGAGGGTGTATGTGATGGCCTGGCTTATTAGGAATGATAGACTACTCATATCAATAAGGAATTCCTTATTTTCCGGGAGCCCATTCGGATAGAACTCCAAAGTTAAGCGTGCTCAGCTTGGAGTAGTTTCAGGATGGGTGACCGACCGGGAAGTTGCTCCCGGGTGCGCACGAGTGAGGACAAAGTGCGCAGAAAAGACTAGTATTGATATGTGAGGCCAGTCTAGATCCTGCCAGGAGTAACGACCACCGGCGGGTGTGTCCGGGGCGTTACAAGGAAGGAGGGCACCGGGGGCCAGACGTGGTGCCCAAGAGGCAGGGGCGTGCCCTGTAGGGGATCGCACCCCCCCCCACCCTCATGGACGCCACCTCAGTCCTATTCCGTGGTTCTCAAGTCTCCCGTGCGTATTTTGCTCCAAAAATATATCTTCCGAAATTTCATTCCGTTTGGACTCCATTTGATATTCCTTTTCTGCAAAAACCCTTAAATAGGAAAAAAAAACAGCAATCTGGACTGGGCCTTTTGGTTAATAGGTTAGTCCCAAAATAATATAGAAGTGTATAACAAAGCCCATTAAACATCCAAAACATCATAAATAATAGCATGGAACAATCAAAAAATTTAGATACGTTGGAGACGTATCAAGCATCCCCAAGCTTGATTCCTGCTCGTCCTCGAGTAGGTAAATAATAAAAACAGAATTTTTGATGTGGAATGCTAACCAACATAGTTTTCAATGTAATTCTCTTAATTGTGGCATGAATGTTCAGATCTGAAAGATTCAAGACAAAAGTCTATATTGACATAATAAATAATAATACTTTAAGCATATTAACAAAGCAATCATGTCTTCTTAAAATACTATGGCTAAAGAAAGTTATCCCTACAAAGTCATATAGTCTCGCTATGCTCCCTCTTCATCACACAAAATATTCATATCATGCACAACCCCGGTTTCAGCCAAGCACTTCTTTTCATACTCTATTCTTTAAACTTTTCAACATTCACGCAGTACATGAGCGTGAGCCATGGACATATCACTATGGGTGGAATGGAGTTGTGGAGAAGACAAAAAGGAGGGAGATAGTCTCACATCGACTAGGCGTATCAACGGGCTATGGAGATTCCCATCAATAGATATCAATGTGAGTGAGTAGGGATTGCCATGCAACGGATGCACTAGAGCTAGAAATGTATGAAAGCTCAACAAAAGAAACTAAGTGGGTGTGCATCCAACTTGCTTGCTCACAAGACCTAGGGCATTTGAGGAAGCCCATCATTGGAATATACAAGCCAAGTTCTATAATGAAAATTCCCACTAGTATATGAAAGTGACTAAACATGAGACTCTCTATCATGAAGAACATGGTGCTACTTTGAAGCACAAGTGTGGAAAAGGATAGTAGCAATTGTCCCTTCTCTCTTTTCTCTTATTTTTTTGGAGGGGCTTTCTCTCTTATTTTTTAGCCCCTCTCTATTTTTTGGGCCATCTCCTTATTTATTGGCCTTTCCTCACATGGGACAATGCTCTAATAATGATGATCATCACACTTTTATTGATTTACAACTCGATACTAGAACAAAGTATGACTCTATATGAATGCCTCCGGTGGTGTACCGGGATATGCAATGAAACAAGAGTGACATATGAAAATTATGCATGGTGGCTTTGCCACAAATACGATGTCAACTACATGATCATGCATGGCAATATGACAATATGAAGCGTGTCATATGAACGGAGCGGTGGAAAGTTGCATGGCAATATATCTCGGAATGGCTATGGAAATGCCATGATAGGTAGGTATGGTGGCTGTTTTGAGGAAGATATATGGTGGCTGTTTTGAGGAAGGATATATAGTGGGTGTATGGTACCGGCGAGAGTTGCACGGTACAAGAGAGGCTAGCAATGATGGAAGGGTGAGAGTGCGTAATATCCATGAACTCAACATTAGTCATAAGAACTCATATACTTATTTCAAAACTTTATGAGTCATCAAAACAAAGCAATCAACGCATGCTCCTATGGAGGAGGTTGGTAGGAGTTAACCATCGCGCGCCCCCGACCTCCACACAAAGGATGACACTCTACAAATACCTCATGCTCTAACTTCATCACAAAGCGGTTCACCATACGTGCATGCTACGGGAATCACTAACTTTAACACAAGAATTTCTCAATTTCATAATAACTCCACTAGCATGACTCTAATATCACTATCCTCATATCTCAAAACAATTATCAAGCATCCAACTTCTCATCATATTCAATGCACTTAGTATGAAAGTTTTTACTTCATTAATCTTGGATGTCTATCATGTGAAGGCTAGTTTTGTAGACAAAGCACATTACCATGCTGTTTTAATAGATTCTCAATGGGATATAAGTGAAGCATGAGAAATCAACAATTTCTACAAAATATAATCACCACCGTGCTCTAAAAGATATAAGTGAAGCACTAGAGCAAAAACTATTCAACTCAAAAGATATAAGTGAAGCACATAGAGTGTTCTATCAATTCCTAGGCCATATTTAACTCTCTCTAAAAGGTGTGTACAGCAAGGATAATTGTGGCAAAATAACAAGCAAAGAATCAAATTATACATGACGCTCCAAGTAAAACACATATCATGTGGTGAATAAAAATATAGCTCCAAGTATAGTTACCGATAGATGAAGACGAAAGAGGGGATGCCTTCCCGGGGCATCCCCAAGCTTAGGCTTTTGGTTGTCCTTGGATTTTACCTTGGGGTGCCTTGGAAATCCCCAAGCTTAGGCTCTTTCCACTCTTTGTTCCATACTCCATCAAAGCAATACTCAAAACTTGAAAACTTCACAACACAAAACTTAGACAAAAATCTCGTGAGCTCCGTTAGTATAAGAAAACAAACCACTACTCAAAGGTGCTGCAATGAATTCATTATTTGTTTATATTGGTGTTAAACCTACTGTATTCCAACTTCTTTATGATTCATACCTCACAATACTACTCATAGATGCATTGAAATAAGCAAACAACACACGAAAAACAGAATCTGTCAAAATCAAAACAGTCTGTAGTAATCTGTAGCTTTCGCATACTTCTGTAACTCCAAAAAATTTGAAATAAATTGGTAAACCTGAGGAATTTGTCTGTTAATCATCTGCAAAAAGAATCAACTAAATAGCACACTCCAATAAAATCTGGTGACCATTCTAGCGAGCGCTAATGATTCTGTTTTTCACATCAAGATCATATAAACTTCACACAAGTCTTCCCAAAAGTTCTACTTGGCACAAACACTAATTAAAACACAAAACCACATCTAACCAGAAGCTAGATGCAATATTTATTCCTAAACAGAAGCAAAAACAAAAAAATAGAAAATTGGGTTGCCTCCCAACAAGCACTGTTGTTTTACGCCCCTAGCTAGGCACGATACATGGGTAGATCTAGGAAATGCCATAATGATACGATATATCGCGAAAACTCATCTCATATTCCCTAGGTTCAGCAACAAGTTTTCTTTGTGGCAAGCAAAAATAATCAAAAGGGCAAAATTTAATGGGACAAAAGTCCCCCATATCAAGCTCAGGAGGTATAGGTTCCTCTTTGGGCCCTTTATAGTGTACAACCAATTCATCATTATAGGCTTTCTTTTGGCAGAAGGTCATGAGCCTTCGCTCAATGGAGAAGCCCAACCCATTGTTTTAAATGGCAAAATCATCATTCAACTCAGAAATTCTATCAACCAAGACATCGGTAGGAACCTTTTTTCTAAGGTTTTAATTAAAAGCAACATGATCAGGAGATCGCAACCGCATTAAGATAGCCTCCATGGGAGGTCGACCAGCATCTACCCCGTAATGAGCAAAGATTTCCTTGGCCTCTTTCATGATAAATCTAAATTCATGAGCCAAAAAGATAGTAGCTGCACGTTTAACAGAAGAATGCTCAATATTGGAAAACTCCAGAAAGATTCTCTGAATACAGGGAGGCATATGGATAAATTGCCGTTCAATTTCAACTACAAGCATAGATACAGCATCCGCAAGGCTACTAGTTCTGTGAAGAATAGAGCCACCCATAGTGGGCAAAGCACCGACACAAGTAAAGAAGTCTGGAAGAACTCCTTTTCCAATGATGTTACCACTACTAACCCGGAACTTCTTAATATGTAAAGTGGTAGTTTCATCCGGGGGGTCAACATAGACGTTGCCCTCAACATTACTACCCTTTTTGATAAAATCTTCCCCCATCTCACACATGAGGGCAAGCGAACGATAAACACACGCCAGAAGAAGGGCGAATAAAACGGCAAGGGTGAAGTGGCCAAGTGGGGGAGAGGAAAACGAGAGGCAAATAAATGTAATGCGAAGGATAAGGGTTTGTGATAGGTACTTGGTATATGACTTTTGCGTAAGCCTCCCCGGCAACGGCACCAAAAATTCTGCTTGCTACTTCTCGAGCTTGCGTTGTATTCCCTCGAAGAGGAAAGGGTGATGCAGCGCAGTAGCATAAGTATTTCCCTCAGTTTTTGAGAACCAAGGTATCAATCTAGTAGAAGACCACGCGCGAGTCTCTCACACCTGCACAAACAAATAAGAACTACGCAGCCAACGCGATAAGGGGTTGTCAATCCCTTTACGGTCACTTACGAATGTGAGATCTGATAGATATGATAGCTTTATATTTTTGGTATTTTTGGATATAAAAACAGAAATAAAAGCGGAAATATAAAGTAGATTGTAGATTGATATGTTGAGAATAGACCCGGGGGTCATAGTGTTCTCTAGTGGCTTCTCTCATGATAGCGATATTCTACGGCAGGTAAACAAATTACTGTCGAGCAATTGATAGAAAAGCGAATAATTATTTGTCTATCTAGGCATGATCATTATATATAGGTATCACGTCCGAGACAAGTAGACCGAAACGATTCTGCATCTACTACTATTACTCCACACATCGATCGCTATCCAGCATGCATCTAGAGTATTAAGTTCATAAGAACAGAGTAACACCTTAAGAAAGATGACATGATGTAGAGGGATAAACTCAAATAACATGATATAAACCCCATCTTTTTATCCTCGATGGCAACAATACAATATGTGCCTTGCTGCCCCTACTTTCACTGGAAAAGGACACCGCAAGATTGAACCCAAAGGCAAGCACTTCTCCCATTGCAAGAACTATAGATCTAGTAGGCCAAAACCAAACCAATAATTCGAAGAGACTTGCAAGGATATTATAATCATACATAAGCAGTTCAGAAAAGAACCAAATATTTCTCATAGATAATTTTGATCATAAACCCACAACTCATCGATCTCGACAAACACGCCGCAAAAAGAGATTACATCGAATAGATCTCCTCGAAGATCGAGGAGGACTTGGTATTGAGATCCAAAGAGAGAAGAAGCCATCTAGATACTAGCTATGTACCCGAAGGTCTGTGGTAAACTACTCACAACTCATGGTGAGGCGATGATGATGATGTAGAAGCGCTCCGTGAAAGATCCCCCCTCTGGCGGAGTTCCGGAACAGGCCCCAAGATGGGATCTCACGGGAATAGAAGGTTGTGGCGGTGGAATTAGGGTTTTCTCTGTTCGTCTGATGTTTTCGGGGTACGTAGGTATATATAGGAGGAAGGACGGCACCGGGGGCCAAACTTGGTGCCCACGAGGCAGGGGGGCGCCCTGTAGTGGGGGTGCGCCCCCACCCTCGTAGACGCCACCTCAGCCATATTCCGTGGTTCTCAAGTCTTCCGTGCGTATTTTGCTCCCAAAATATCTCTCCCAAAGTTTCATTCCGTCTGTACTCCGTTTGATATCATTTTCTGCAAAACCCTGAAATAGGCAAAAAAATAGCAATCTAGACTGGGCCATTGGGTTAATAGGTTAGTATCAAAAATAATATAAAAGTGTATAACGAAGACCATTAAACATTCAAAACATCATAAATAATAGCATGGAACAATCAAAAATTATAGATACGTTGAAGACGTATCAGCTACGTACATACATGTGTGCATGCATTGCAAAGAAACTATGTAGAAGTTTCCATACTTGCATGTGTTCATCCACGTAACTTGGTGTGTACAATACTCCAGTACCGGCAATATCGCACGCGCGCACAAGCCTGAGTACCCCGCAAGTATGCATACACTGTATATGTACGTATTTGGGTATTTGCGGCCGTCCGGCAAGCGTGCACGTATTCATACCCGAATAGCCGGTGCAAGTCAAGTTTGACAAAATTTGGAAAGAAAGGCAACCACGCGTGGTTTAAAACAAGGTATGTACTCTCTCTGTACCATAATATTTGTCTTTCTAGCAGCTCAAATTGAGCTGCTAGAAAGATAAATATTATGGTACGGAGGGAGTATAGTTAGTTTCCGTTTTTTGTGCAGCCGTGTAAAGCAAGAATAGCAGCGTTTTGGAAAGAAAAATCAAGATGGAAAGAAGATCTTATGATGGAAAGTGTTGACCTTGCCGATCAAGCAAGCCGTGCGGTGCTCTGCTCGTACCCTGCCGGCTGCCTATATATACAGGATACAACCCCACGCAACGAGGGGACAGCTCATGTACAGGGGAGAAACCCAGGCAGCGACGCACCCCTAGCGTGTGCGCAGAGAGAAGGCACCAGCAGCCGCATCTGGCTAGACGGCGCTCTCGTGGCGGCGGCGGCCGATTGAAGAAGCTGACACGCTATGGAGACGAGCACACCGTCGAGATGACAGATGTGCACTCATGAGATATGATACGTATTATTTTTATGTACCAGGTGCAACGAACACTGGATGATGTGCCCAGGGGAGGCAGCCACGGACGATGCGGCGCTCTTCTCGTGCAAGGTGTAATGGGAGAGGTGGAGAACCACGCAGGAAGGAGACGCGCCGGCCCTTGCGGCAGCGTCGAGAATACAGAAAAGAAAACACGAGGAGCTAGCACGCGGCGGCGGCAGTGTCGCGCTCGAGCCAAGACTTCACGTACAGTCGTACACAGCAGGTACGAGAGAAGACGGAGGCCAGCCGGGCCAGACGCGCCCACGGCGGCGGCGGCGTGTACGGAGACCAGGCATCCACCACATCCAGCCACCCCGCACCCAACAAATACCATGGCGGCAGCGTCAAGAACAACCGGAAGGCCACGCCCACGGCGACGGCACGCTCGCCGGGCAACTGTGGCAGTGCATGCGCCAAGAAGGATCCGTGGAGGCCAGATACGTACATCTATATCTCTTTTGTATATGTAGGGAGCAAGCACACATCTCACGCTGGCGTAGGCAAAAGAGAAGGCTCCCGCGAGGAGATCGGCGGGCGCGCCCATGCAGCGGCGTGTGCGCCAAGGGAACACGGCGATGGCATCCTCACACGGAAGCGACGAGCAGATGAACACGTCCACGGGAGGATTTCAGGCGGTGCTATATTCTTGTTCTTGTTCTATGTGTGTAGGTCATCACGCACCCGGATGCGGCGGACGATGCGGCGACCGATGTGGTGCTCTCACACATGGGCGCACACTCACCCATGGACGCACATAGCAAAGAGGAGGCGTCGAGCCTGCTTGGAGGCCGACTGCCATCTACTTTGTCAAGCCGGCGCCATATAGGATGAAAGCGTGGAACTCGCGCAGACGACACCCTCGACTTCGTCATCAAGCCGGTGCCATGGAGGATGGTGGCGTGGAGAGCGCCAAGATGACGCCCATCACCAACATCATCAAGTCGGCGCCATGGAGGACAAAGGCCTGGAGGCTCGCAACGATGCTGCCACCATGCCGCCTTGGATGGCGGCGTGGAGCTCTCCAAGACGACACCCATCGCCAACACCCGGTACCGCGGAGAATCGTGGCGTGGAGCTCGCAAGGAAGACACCACCAACATCAACATCATCAAGCTGGACCGGAGGCATGGAGCTCCCGAGGATGCCGCCGCGTGCCGCGAAGGACGACGGAGGCATGGAGCTCTTGGCACATCACCACCAATGTCTACCTCCTCAAGAGGGAGCCTGCGACACGGAGCCAAGAAGATAACACACACCCTTGGTGCTGTCTACAACACGGAGCCGCGATGCGGTGTTGTCCATGACCTAGAGGAGAAGATGGTGCCACATGATGGTCTCTACGACCCGGAGCCCGTGAAGATGAGGCGTGATGGCGAGGAGGCAACGTGACTTTGCCAACACTAACTTCCGATGGCCCCGTGAGGCGGCGCCCTTGTCTTGGAGGACCGCCGTAAACACGGCGTCAAGACGAGATGAGGTGCCAACCACACCGGCATTGCCGTTATGAGCGAGCGTTGGTTTTACACCGACGTCGGTCTCCATAAGAATACTCATGCGAGGCGAACCCCTTCCGTATCCCGACGAAACCGCTACATTGTCAAGAAGTCCGAGCAGAGCAGGACCCATGCAACCTCAACACCGACTACATCAATGTTGTCAAGACCGACGAGGCGCGACGGTGAGGGCAAACATGGCCAACACAAAGCCATGTTTTGAGCGGCACGTGTACCGACGAGGACACAGGCTTTGCCGCCGCCCACACCACACTGACACCATCATCATCATGCATGGAGAACGCGAACCGAAGACGATGAAGACGACCACACGGCTTAATCGGAGGTATCTCGCGGAGCCACCCGCGGGAGTAATTAGTTTGCGACCGTTTGCGTAGATGCTCATCCTATTCTTGTACTCGTAAGTTAGCCACCATATAATGCTTAGCCGCTGTTGCAACCTCACCACTATCCTTTCCATACCCATTAAGCTTTGCTCACTACTAGGAAAAGGGCTATAGATGAAATTGATACTAATGGCGCACCATACAGCAAGTGCGCCTTTAGTATATAGTAATGGCGCACCAGCAACAGATACGCCATTAGAGTTCGAAGTACTAATGGCGCACCTTGCCCGGAGTGCGCCATTAGTATCAAGATTTTTTTTTTAACTAGCGCGCCTGTCCAAACATACTAATGGCGCATCAATTAATAGTGCGCCATTACTAGTTGTAAATAGTAATGGCGCACCAGCAGTAAAGTGCGCCATTAATGGTCTTTTTTTATGATATTTTTTATTCTGTTTTTTACAAAACTACTAATGGCGCACTTTCCCGAAGTGCGCCATTACTAGTTCGAACTAGTAATGGCGCACTGTGTCGAAGTGCGCCATTAGTATGTTTTTTTTTTTTGCAAAACTTTTAATGGCGCAGCAACTTTAAATGCGCCATTAGTGACCTTGATTACTAATGGCGCATTAGTAGCTGGTGCGCCATTAGTATGCGGGCAGCAACTAGATATTTTGGACAGCCTCTCTACCACACTCACTTCCCCCCC
>LR738710.1:297975686-298057084 GCA_902687465.1 Secale cereale
AGCCCGAGCCCTAGCGCTCGCCGACGCCCGCGCCGACGCCGACCCACGCGCCCCCGAGCCCTAGCCCTAGCGCTCGACGACGCCGCTGCCCCCCGCGCCCCCGAGCCCTAGCCCTAGCGCTCGACGCCGCCCCACGCGCCCCCGCCGCCGGAGACTTGGAGCCTCGAAGCCGCCCCACGTCCTCGGAGCCGCCGCCGGAGACTTGGAGCCGCCGTCTATCCCCACCTCCCCAAGCTCGCCATCTCCCTCTGCCTCTTCTCGGTTAGTTCATCCCCTCCCAATTTGATTTGCATCACTAGGGTTTTTGTTTGGCAAAATTAGGAGGATGAATAGATGAATGACTCTTCTGGCCTCGGTTGTTCTACCACAAAGCACAACCAAGATGCTAGTAGTAATCTTTAAAATGTTTTGATATTTAGCTGAGAAATTTCGTCGGTATGCTGCTACTTTAGTAAATAAACCTGTCATGGAAATGTTTAATTGCAGCCAATGAACTGAAGAAAAAAACAGCGTGCAAACTTGTGTTAACTTGTGTAGCATATATATGTATGGCTGGAGAAATGTTAACTTGTGTTATAGCTGTCTGTATGTCTGTGGATTTGATTTGTGTTTATAGAGAGAAGAGATGCTGCTATACTGTACCGGTTCTAGTTGTGTCTTCTTCATTTTTTTTGTAGTGATCGATTCTTCAATTTTTCTTAATTTGTTTTCAAACACATTAGTCAAATTATTTTCTTAGTTTTACTTTACCTGGCGTCGTTCAATCAAGTAGCTAGTCTTGTGAACTTTTATTTTGTCCCTCTACATAAGGAAAAAACTTTCCTTGCCGTGTTAGTTGTTTGCACGAGGAGGGGCGGGGATCACGGCACCAGAGGAGTCAACCTCTCGGCTTAAACTAAATTGGAGACTACGCTCTAGATAATACTGATTCTAGAAAGAAAGAAAAAAAATGACATGTTGTGGTCCTTGAAGTTCATCTTCTCCCTTGGTATGAACGCAGAACATGCAAGTTCTGTTGGCTTAAGTGTTAACTTGCGATGCTGAACATGCAGAGAGGAAGCTGTCAGCCTGATTGGTTACTCGACGCATGTTTCTTTAGTTTACTTATCTTTTCGGTCAACGGTTATCCTACGTGACTTCATGACAAAAGTTTAATAATCGTGTTCTAGCTACTGTAGTAGTATCGTTGTAAGTTTTTTTGTTTTCCTTTGATGTTAGAAGTAGAGTCATGAAAACTAATGACCTAAATTAGTCACTTACGAAGTAGCGCATAAACATGCAAGTTTCCAGGTTCCTAATATTCTGCATTAGGTGCAGAGCTCAGTGTTAGCAAACCGCTTTTGCTATATTGCCTTGCTATAAACAAGATGGTGTTTACTGTACTGCCTTTTATGCACATTTGGTGTAGTATTATCTTATGATCTGCTCTTGTCATGTACACATAGAAGGTGAACTATCTTCACTGAAATTTACGGTTGGATTTGTGATAGTTGCGGCAACCTGAATCTGCGTAATAGCGCGGAAACAATAATTGTAATATGCCAGTGGTATTTTTGCTGCGTTTTATCTTCGGCCATCGTGTCGTGATAGTTTTGCAGGTACCCCGAGAGGCCCTTGAGTTTGCTGGAATGTCGATTAACTTCCGTTCCGGCAAATTCGGGTACTCCATATGTCCTATTTTCAGCAAAGGTCATGCTAAAATTTTCCGTAAATTTTAGCATGACTTTGCTAAAAAATAGGACATATGGGGTACTTGTGACTAATCCATGGGCCGGGGTATCTTAGTAGTTAATTAAGTAGGATCAAGTGCCCCTTTGTTCTAGCTGCATTAAACCATAGGCGGCAATAGAGCCAAGTGATTAGGCCCAGCTTAGCTTTTAGGATGCCTCGGTGTCAACAAACCATTAATTATAAAACCTTGGCTTTTAGGGTGCCTCGGTGTCGATGAAAACCGAAATGATGAAAGCTTAGGCTTTTAGGGTGCCTCGGCGTCGAAAAACCGTCAATTATAAAAGCTTAGCTTTTAGGATGCCCCGGTGTCGACAAACCCTAAATGATGAGACCATGATCTTGTTCCTTGACAATAACCAACTTTTTGACCAAACTTTGTTCCTATTTAGAGAGAAACATGGCCAACAACGATGAGGCCGGCGGTTCGGGCGGGAAGGCATTCTGGGAGCTTTCCCAGGAGATGGAGGAACAACCTCACTTGTATGAGGACGCCGCCTTCCACACCGATCCTGAGACCACTGATGGTACCGCGGAGGATGACCCCACTGATGCCACCACTGATGGTGCCGCCGAGAATGCCACCACTGATGATGGCGGCGCACGCACAGATGGCAGCCAACCGAAGAGGCAACGGAAGGACCGGCGCCCGACCGTGCTCCGCACCCTCAAGGAGGAAGTTACTGAAGTGGACCCCGACGGGAATCCAACGGCGCCCGAACGAATAGTCAAGGGGTACTCGCTTTAGCTCGGGTGCATTCTCCGGAGCACCGTCTCGATCAACAGCGAGAACCTGAGGCATCCTGACAACGCGAATTACCGCAACCTCCTCTTCACAAAGCTGCACGAACGATACAAGTTCCCCGCTCAATTTGATAACACAAGCCTCAAAGGGAATAAAGTGAACAATGCTGCCCTCACGAAGATGAGCAAGGCCCTGTCTACTTGGAAAACCAATGTGAAGATAATGATCAAGAAAGGTGAGAGTTATGAGACGATCAAGCAGAAACATCCTTCGATCACCGAAGATGACTACAACGAATTCAAGATCACTTGCTCGAGCGCCTCACACTCCGAATCAAGTCAGTGGGGGAAAGAAATGCGGGAGCTCAACTTAGGGGAACACAGACTCGGTCCCGGCGGTTACAGAGTGGCGGAGCCTATATGGGACAAGGAGGAGGCAGACCGTGCCGAGCAAGGCCTACCGCCCCTCTTCGATAAATACGATGACAAGCAGACCAGGAACTTTATTAGGGCCCGATACAAGAAGGACCCGAAAACAAAGGAGCTAACCACGGATCCGAAGACCAGGGCGCTTGAGCTTGTTCTGGTAAGGAATACACCCCCGCGTAATTAGCTCCATATGGTTGCATTATAATTAATGAAGCCAAATTTCTAAATGATTCACATTCCTTCCGCAGGCGACTGAAAGCAGTAGCGCGGGGTCGACTAAGAGCGGCCCTTGGGACACGACTCTAAATAGGGCGTTGAATGTAATGAAGAACAAGGATAAGCTCGAGAAGCCGACGTCAGCTGGTCGTGTGGCCGGCAAAGGCTTGTCGACAAAATGGTCGTCATACTATAACGCTGGTGGGCGAAAGGAGAAAAAGACCAGCTCGGAAAGCCAGGCGCGCGAGGTTCAAGAACTCAAGGCACAGGTGGCGCGGATTCCGGAGATTGTCCAAGAGCAAGTGCAACAACAGCTCGGAGCGACGATCACCGCCATTGTGCCTAGCTTGATCGAGGGGTTGAGTGCGTGGATTGCTGGCGGCCAACAGGGGCCGCCCCCGATTCCCAGCTTCACGGCCAGCAACTCGCAGAACGAGATGGCGGGGCCATTGGTGTCTTCGGCGGAGGCGGCATTGGTGTCTCCGACGCCGGCACGGGAGCTTAATGCACCCGTGTGTACACCGGCCGGCACCTCTGCAGCAAGCGGCCCCTCCGTCAACTGCACGCCCGCCGTTGGCGGTGCCTCGACATTAGCCGAGCTCGACGCCATCATCACGGTAACTAATTAAGCCTCTCTCGGCCGAGGACTTCATCTCCTTGCCTTTGACTGGGCATCCCTGACGCCCTACATATTTTCGCAGGGCGCCGCCGACGTTCCGTGCACTCTACTGCACTTCGTGAACAACGAGTTGGTCGATGTCGCCAAGGGCAAAATCGTTCAACCGGGCCAGCCCTTGTTCCACGGTACCCAGATGCCACCCAACTTGTTTAGGGTTCAACTGGTTCGGGTGCTGCCAGGCTGCAACGACGTGTTACCTCCGATTCGACCCGTCGGGGCCGACGATGATGACGTCATGACCCTCAGCGCCTGCCTGAGCTGGCCCCTGCTTTGGCCGAAGAGCCAGATTCGTTTGGGGGCGGGGGAAACCACACCAAAGACAACACCGCCAGTCGTGCCGGCGCCAAGTCGTCCCCATGGCAAGTCCGCCGCAATGGTGCCGGACATCCCTATGCCACTGGATCCAAACATGCATATGGCACAGGATCAGAACGACGACGACGACGATACATTTGCCAACGTCGATCATTACTTTGCCGATCATGGGTACGGTGACGACTTCATGGGGGCTCCTTCTCAAGAACCCAACCCAACAAAAGACGTGCGCGATCAAGCCGGTACCGCGAAGAAGCCAAGTTGCAACAGGCGTCGTCTGCCGTTCAGCTCTCAGGAGACGCCTCCAGCTGCCGATTTCACCGAGCCTCAGATAGGCGAGGTGCGAAATATGATCAGCCCCAACACACTAAAGAAGGCGGTCTCTGAGCAGAACTCGGTCCCAATTATGGAGATCAAGAAGAAGGCACGCAAAAGAAAAACTAACAAGGGTGCGAGCCAGCCGGCACCGAGTACGATCCGTGCTCAGGACGGGCCACCTTCACCTGAGGATGTAATGAGGAGGATGCATGTGGCGGGTAGGCCGATGCTACCGACAAATATGCTCGATGCTGCAACCGGTGCCATGCGGAGTCTGCGTGACAGTGTTCTTTCTTTGGAGAAGCGGCGTCTCACACAGAAGGATGTGGCGTACCCGGTTTTCGCGGCCAAGGTGCAGGAGGGCAAGGGCTTTGTGGATAACTCCATCGGGGGTACGATCGTGCTGCGGTTTGATGACATCCACGCTATGTTGAACCTTCATCCGCTGCACTACACCTTCGTTCGGCTATTTTCGCTGAGTATGGAGATGCGGATCATTCGCGACAAGACCCCGGACATCGTGATAGTCGACCCCTTCTACATGCGTGCCAAGATCTTGGGCAGCGCTGGGGACCGGCAAGTCGCGAGTTCTTACCTCGGAGGCGTCATTCTGGCAAACCGAGATAAGGATAACTTCCTCGTGCCTTACTTTCCCGAGTAAGTCCTCCGCCTCAACCGCCCCGTAACATATGAATTCTTAGATTTCGATCGTTCTTCTTTTAACATTCCGTGTTTTCTGCAGTGACACACAGTGCACGCTCATCCTACTAAGCCCCAAATATTCCATGGCCATGTATTTCGACCCGGACCGTAAGTCGGCTGTAGACTACACAAATGTCAAGAAGGTTCTTGATGATGTTCTCGCCGGCTACGCCAAATCTGGAGGCACCTTCACCAGGACAACTCGTAAGTACGGCAAGCACGTGTTCTCCCACAACACGACGTTCTGCTGCGTCAAGCAGCCGCCTGGCGGTCAGAAGGGTGCCTACTACGCCATCCATCACATGCGGGCGATCGTACGGGACCATCATCAACTTCTGCTACCGAGTAAGCTCAAAGATTGGGCCGCGCGCGTGTCGGCAATCCAGGACGCGGACATCAGACAAGATTTCTTTCGCATCCAGTCGGAGTTTGCGGAAATCATCCATCAAGATGTCCTTCGTACCTCGGGGCTGTTCTACCTCAGGAATCAACCGTCGAACAGTGACATCGACACAATGCTACAAATGCAGGCTGACAACGCCCGTGATTTCATGACTCCCATGATAGACGGCGGCTTCATCCACGCTCCGGTGCATTGAGTCGAGTCGAAAGCAGTGATGTTGTGTCTAGTTCTGAAACATCGATTGGCTCTTGTTGTAATTAAACTTTAATGAACTTGTAGTATGTCTCTTTGGTTTCGAGAGTCGTTCAACTTAGATGTAATCGATGCTATTAATGTCTTGCTTTTCTCTTTCGATCGTTCTGTTGCATACTTATATATTGCTTATGAATTGTCTGTGAATTGATACTAACGTTTCGTTTGGCTAGTGCATATATATAGCGATGCCGTCGTATGTCGTGTACAAGGGTAAGGTTCCCGGAGTCTACGACGACTGGGAGGAGTGTCAGAGACAGGTTCACCGATTCAGCGGTAACAGTTACAAAGGGTACACCACTAGGGCCGAGGCCGAATCTAGATACGCCCGCTATCTAGCGGGAGAGGGGAGGGAGCGTTGGAGGAACCGGATGAAAACAAGTTTCATCGTGATGATGCTCATTGTGACGACCGCAGCTCTCTTCTATGTGATGGTAGTTTAGATGATCGATATCGACTTGTAATGCGAAGACAAACTCGCTACTCGCGATCTCGAGACTTGTAATATATTGTTCTATCTTTGTTCGGACTTTTCAATTCAGAGACTAATATGATATGATCGATGAATTGTATTCGGAGACTAATATGATGAATTGTATTCAGAGATTAATCTTCTATTGTATTCGATGAATGTGTTGTTGATGTGTGCTGTCTATATTCTGTGCAATTATACATTTTGTAATCTATGCAAAAAAAGAAAAATAATATTAAAAAAACCTAATATTCATACTAATGGCGCATCAGAGAAAAGTGCGCCATTAGTATGCCAAAGCATAGTAATGGCGCATTAACTGGCAGTTCGCCATTAGTATGCCAAAGCATAGTAATGGCGCATTGACACGCAGTGCGCCATTACTATGCGGATAATACTAATGGCGCATCATACTTAGTGCGCCATTAGTATGCCATAGCACCTGGCTCCTGGGAGGCATACTAATGGCGCACTAAGGTGCACACTAATGGCGCATCCCAGGTGCGCCATTAGTATACCAGATACTAATGGCGCACCAGTGGTGCGCCATTAGTATCAAATACTAATGGCGTGCTAGTAATGGCGCACCACTAATGCGCCATTAATGGCCAAATTAGGTGCGCCATTAATAGGCCTTTTCCTAGTAGTGGCTAGTCTTGATACCCATGGTTATGGGATTGCTCAGTCCTCGTGGCTCACAGATACTACAACAATAGTTGCAGGTGCAGGTTTCCGATGACTTGACGTGAGAGCGATGTTACTTGTGTTCGAGTTCTTTCTTCTTCTTCTTCTTCTTCTTCTTCGATCTTGGGATAGGTTCCTGGTCGGCAGCCTGGGATAGCAGGATAGGAGGTCATTGTGCTTTCCATGTTTTCATCCGTAGTCGGATGTCTTGTGTATGATGTGTTGTATTCATGTGACTATTGTATGACTTTTATGTATCCTTATCTATGTATGTAATGGTACGATGTAATGATATCCGTCTTGCTAAGCACCCAAAATGCGGTTGTGCCCCAATCACGAGGTGTTCACGTGATCGGCATAGAATCGCATCTTGGGCGTTACAAGTTGGTATCAGAGCCGACCCTTGCGGTTACATGAATGTTTGCAGACAGGTGCGCGGTCATGTTGTTTATGACATTTGTGACCCATCATGGCACACGACATGACACATCTACTGGACAGGATGCATAGACGTTTGTGCCAAGAGGGAATGTTCATGTGGCCCGACGAGGACGTCGGTTCCTCTGAGTGGGGGTGTATGTGATAGCCTGTCTTATTAGGGGCAGGCCGGGAAGTTAAGCGTGCTCAGCTTAGAGTAGTTTCAGGATGGGTGACTAGTCGGGAAGTTAAGCGTGCTCATCTTAGGGACAAACCCGATCAGACTCGGAATCCCGGTGCAGAAGATATTTCGACAATGGTAAAACAAGTCCAACAAGACCTCCCGACGTGCCGACACCCCGATTGGAGCTGCGCATATCTCATCTCAGGCCACAATCGGATGAGCGACGCGTACGGGAGCCAAAATACCCGAAGTTTCCTAGGGCGGCCCCGCAAAGTGCTCTAGTTTGGACCAACACTCCTGAGGATCACTTGCCCGGGTTGTAGATTAAGAATACACGGGGCTAGTCCCTATGCAAATCTTAGTTGTTATTACGCAAATTGTAAAACCAAAGTTGGGCCTTGGTGGAGGAGTTCTATTCAAGGCGAACTATCAAGGGGGCCCATAAACGCCAACCGCATTAGGAACGTAAAATCAAGGAACATAACACCGGTTTATCGGTTTCTAAGGTGGCATGAGTGGAACAAAACATCAAGCAAAAGGCCAAGCCTTCACCCATTGCCAAGTATAAAGGTGCATTAACATAAATAATACTCCCTCCGTTCCTAAATATTTGTCTTTCTAAATATTTCAACAAGTGACTACATACGAAGCAAAATGAGTGAATCTGCACTCTAAAATATGTCTACATACATCCGTATGTTGTAACCATTTGAAATGTCTAGAAAGACAAATATTTGTGAACGGAGGGAGTAGATATTGTGTTATTCCATAAATATCCAATCCACATGGAGCAAACTTCATCTTCACCTGCAACTAACAACGCTATAAGAGGGGCTAGAGCAAAAGCGTAACTTAGCCAAACAACGGTTTGCTAGGAATGTAGTTAGAGGTTTCATGGCAAGGTAGGGGCTGACAAGCAAATAGATAGGTAGCACGACAAAGCGATAGAGCGAGACAACTAGCATACCAACGATAGAGGTGATATCAAGGAATGGTCATCTTGCCTGGTATGTCCTCGGTGAGATCGTAAACTTGCTCCTCGAACACGTGTGACGCCCGAAGACCGACGTCCCAGAAGATTCCAGAAGATTCCAGATGTTCCGGATTCTCCCATGTGTTCTTTGTGCTTGTGTTATTTATTTTTGCATTGCATCATGTCATCATGCCATCATGTCATATTTCTTTTGCATCTCAACCAAATAAATTGTGTGGACCTTCGGTCCATTTAAATCGAGGGAAGGATGACTTCTCTTTATAACATATAAAAGCCTCTCAATATTATTAGGGAGCTATATAATAATATTCCATTTGTTTGGAATTATCCAACACACGTGCATAATTTCCCCATGCTTTTCCTACTTCGAGTTACTCCTTAAAACCTTGCCAATAATTCTTTTCCGTTGTTTCGAGGTTCCTCCAAAAATTCGAACATTTTTGGACACTTCTTTAATCAAGTCTTAGTTCAAACCCATTTGAATTAAATTCAAATGCGTTTGAATTATATTTTTTTTCGATCAGGCCTTTTATATTTTTTCTCGGACCGTGCTCATTTTATGATGCCCGAGAAAATTAGTCCCTTGTGCTAATTTTTGCCCTAACACCCTCCGCACTCTTTTCTTCTCTTTTTATTTCTGCTAAAGAAATAAAAATAAAAGACAGCCAGCTCCTAGGCCATCTGGGCCCATCTCCTCCCTGGCCTTCAGCCTCCAGGACACCACCAGGCGCGGCCCAACTCCACCAGGCCGGCCCACCTATCTCTAACCCTAGCTCTCCCGAGCCCATCTCCTCCTGGCTCCCTTCGCTCCCTCTTCAGCGCCGCTAGAGGCCGAGCGCTCCTCCCTCGTGCTTCCCCAGCCGCTCCCGCATCGATCCCCACCAGCGCCCAGGGAGCCACCTAGCCTCGATCTCCCTCTCGTCCCTCTTACCCCGCAGGTCGCCCGCACCTTTCTCCTCCGTCTGCCGCCTTCTGGCCGCGGCGCCCGCTCCCTCTAGGCCGCACCCCAGCTGCCTCGCGGCGCCCCCCCTCGCGTGGTCGTCCTCAGCCGCAGCGCCAAGCAGCCGGCGCCTCGCCGGTGGTGCGCGCCCCGCCGCCGTCGGGCCAGGGCCTCGCCGCTCCGACGTCCCCCCCTCGCCGGCCCCGCACCTTGCCTCTGGCCAGGAGCCGCGCCGGCAACGGCGCCCCAAGCCCCGTCTCCAGAACAACCAGGAGCCGCGCCCGTGCCCGACCTACGCCGAGCAGCTCCCCCAGCGCCGTGAGGCCTGTGCCTCCTCTCCATCTTCAGGCTGCAGCCCGACGCAGCCTCCAGCTCCCGCGCCTTGGAGCTCTCTCGCGCCGGCCACCAGCTTCCTTCCAGCGCGCCATGGCCCTGCGAGCCAAGGCCGAGGCCTCTTCCTCCGCGCCTCCTCCTCATCGGGCCGTTCCTTCGAGCACCCGTTTCCAGCGCCTGGGCCCTCATCGTCACGCCAAGGAGCTGCAGCCACCTCGCCAAGTTGCCGCTGCCAGGGCCTTTGCTGCTCCATGTTGGACCTCCATGTTCTTTTTGGTTGTTGTTTGTTACTGCTGTTGGATGCCAAGTATCCCTTCATTGTTGTCAAGACCGACAAGTTGAAGACCGCCAAGTACATCTACAGATACCCGAATGTCTACGTACGTGTACGGCTATCTTCGGTGAAGAACGAGTACCTCTATCGCGTCTCCGGATTCGTCAAGACACCAAGTACCACGACGACCCTCATGTACCACGACGTCGACGACCCTCAAGTTCGACTACACGGCAAAACGTCAAGTACCACTACCGTCGCAAAACGAGAACCCCAAGTACCACGACTACTCGGAGACCCCAAGTACCCCTACCGTCGCCCCGTGTACCTCTACGGAACAACTACTTCCTCTTCCGAAACGTGAACAACTACTTCCTCTACGACCGCGAGTACCACTACTTCCACTACGATCTCGAACCGCCCCGAAACGCAAGCTTCGAAGGTATACCGAGATGACCCCGTGAGATGTTTGCTTGTGTTGTATGAGATGCTCCCCTTGTGTGCTCCGTGTCGTTTCGTCCTTTTGTCATGTTCCTCGGTTGCCTCGTTGCCGACCCGTGGGAACCCGGTGACGGGATCAACCCACTTTCATCTTGTTCGACTCGGTCACTCCACCATTTGCTTTTGCTCCGGACTCTCAACGAGTTACCGGAACCGATATGTTGCGTTGCATCATTTTCGGATCGTTGCCGTGGCACCCTTTTCTTCCACCACGGTGACAAATGCTTCTTATCTTCTTCATGTCAACTTCTAATAATAATTGCATAAAACTTGTTCATGTCATCCGCATCATGTTAACAACATTGATATGTTAAATTGTTGTTTGCTTATAATTACTAAACATGCACATGGGGATTTTCCGGACTTGTTGTTGTTATCTCCGGCCTCATTTAAAATGTCTAAATAGTGTAGTTTTATTATGCTTCACCTCTTGCTATGTTAAAAACATTTAATCTTGTCTTGTAATTAAACAAATCACTAAATAAATAAATGTGGTGTTTCGTCAATATGCAACTCGTTGCATATTGAGCTCCACTTAACTTGTAGTTTTGTTTGTGCATTTTGCCATGACATGCATATTTAAACCGGACATGCATCATACTTGGATGTGCATCGTTTGCCATGTTTATGATTGTGTGTTTATCGTGTTGTTCGTTTCTTTCCGGTTTGCTTCTCTTGATAGCTTCGGTTTCGTTCCGGAGTTGTGAGGATTCTCTCGTCTCTGTTGCTCCGTCTACTTCATGGATCCGTTCTTCTCCCTTGTGGAATCCCAGGCAAGATGACCGAACCCGGATACCATTACTATCTTTGCCTATTGCTAGTAGTCTCCATCTATAGTTTTGCCTCGATGCCCATGTCTTTCCTGTCAGCCTCCTACTTGTAACCATGAACCTGTTTAACCACCCTACCTATGCAAACCGTTGCTTGGCTAAGTACGCTTCGCTCAGTCCTTCTTATAGCATTGCTAGTTGCAGGTGAAGATTGAAGATGCTTGCTTCATGTTGAAGTCGTTGGGTTATATCACACTATATAAATGCTTAAATGAAATCATCTATATATTGGCAAGGGTGGAAGGCTAAGCCTTTTGCTTGGTGATTTGTTCCACTCATGCCGTTAGGAACCGTATAAACCGGTGTTATGTTCCTTGACTATGCGTTCCTAACACGGTTGGGGTGTATGGGACCCCCTCGATAAACCGCTAAGTGCTAAGTCTTTTCCAGCAAGTCCCAACATTGGTACTATTCGCCTAATAACTAATAAAACTTGCATAGGGACTAGCTATCCCTTTTATTTTAATTCAACAACCCCGGGCCAGTGCTCCACATGAGTGTTGGTCCGAAACGGGGGTTACGCGGGGCCACCACGAGGAAACTCGAGGTTTGGTAAAAACCCGTGGGATCGCCCATCCGGTCGTGTCCTGAGACTAGATACGCGCGGCTACCTATCAGGGTGTCGACACGCCGGGAGGATTTGCTGGATTAGCCTTACCTTAGTTCGGAGTATCTTGAGCACGGGATTCCGAGAATACTCGGGTCTTCCCACTTTGGAGTTGCGACTCCGCGGATCGTGGGCTTGTGATGGGCCAAGTTGGAACACCCCTGCAGGGTTTTGAACTTTCGAAAGCCGTGCCCGCGGTTATGTGGCAGATGGGAGCTTGTTAATATCCGGTTGTAGATAACTTGACACAATGTTCTAATACACTACCAGCGTGTGTACCGTGACTGTCATTTTCCGAATAGGGATTCGGGAGATGAACACGGTGGGGTTATGTTTGACTGGCTTTAGTTAGGATCACTTCGTGATCATCTCTCGACCAAGGCTTTCTCTTCTCGCACTCTTTCACGTAAGATAGTTGCTAGTTGCTGCTGCAGACACTTATTCTTTTCTTCAGCCTTATCCTCACCCAAGGCTTAAATAGTCGTGTTACCCGGGAACGGGATTGCTGAGTCCTCTGTGGCTCACAGTTACTTCACCACACCAGATGCAGGTTCAGCCGAGTTTGATGCAGGAGATGGATCAGTTCTTCACCGGGAGTTCGATGAAGAGTTTGGTCGTATGCTTGTGACATTTCGATGATCAGTAGAGGTTTCTACTAGGATTCGATCTAGGCCTGTGGCTTTATGTTGTTTTGGTATCTTTCTTTGGATCTTCGCCCGTAGTCGGGTTGTGATGTTTTGAATGATGTCTTGCTTATGTAATGTATTGTGTGAAGTGGCGAGTGTAAGCCAGCTATCTCCTTTTGCTTTTTAATCCCTCTTTTACATGAGTCGTGCAAAGATACCAAACTTGAGATCATTCTAGGATGGGATTATACCTTTAAGTCGTGCCTCGACACGTAGGAGGTATAGTCCCATCCTGGGCATTACAAGTTGGTATTCAGAGCCTTCTCCGACCTAGAAGCCCCACTGATTGATCGAATCGTTGACGGTTGAGTCTAGGCACACACATGGAAATGTTTTGATTCCTATATTTATATCGGAGAGAAGGATTTCTTTGCTTCTCATCCCCTTTCTCTCTGGTGAGGACTCCTGACGTCTACTCTTGTCTCTTCTACTTTCAAAAAAAATGCACCAATTTTTTTTTAGGATCTCGCGAGTATTGTTTGGATTGTTTCGATGTCTTTGTGACGAGAATATTTTTCTCGATGCCTCCTGTCATTAGGGGTTGTGGCAGTGTCCCGGGGAGTTGAGCTCCGAGGTGTTGTCGTCACAAATCCATCGCGGCAGTACTAGAATACTTAAGACGGCCGACATCGAAAACTCTCCTATGCGGTTAGTGGCAAGATAACCCCGACATCACCCAGTACTGGAGAGGTAGTTCGGGAGTATTGCCATAGCTTGTTATAGTGGATGTTTTTCGAAGGTCCGAGGTAAACAGTTTTCGAGAAAGACTGGTTATGTGTTGAAGGATGGATACACCTGGATGTAGGTTTAGAGTTGATTGCGTGGTGCTTCCCGTGTATCCCCAACACCTGATTGCATAACTGGAAACTTTCGGAAATCTATAGGTGGGTTCATCTAGTAGTTCTAGGCATTCTTCCAACGGATGCACGATATGAAGTTCGGGGTTCTACATTGAGTGAAGTGGTTTTATGGGCTTGTTGTGATCGGGAGTTGCATCTTAAAGGGTCCTTGGCTATGCTGATCCGGGGATTGCAAAACCCTTTTGTAACACGTTCCATGAGCTTTCAGCACGAAGATGTCGAACGAAGCTTCTATCTTGTATTTGTTCTATCTGTCCCTTGTTCCTTTTTTTATTTACTTTTTGTTCTCCAATTGGCTTCTCGACAAGTGGACGTACCTGCGGAATTCATTCGTTCAATTCTTTGCTCGGATGATATTGTGAAGATGATGCTGCGAAATATCTATCCTTTGTTCTTGTTTTGATTCTGGTATTCGAGTTGCTTCGATGTCAAATGTTGATTCCATACCTTTCTTAGTCGGTGTGCTCATATTTCTATGGGAGTGCTAGTCCTTCTTGATCATCGAGCTTGTCTTGTTAATTCTTTTCAACCGGTGTGCCTTCTCTTCAAGTTATTCCATACGGACGCCGTTGAGAAATCTGACAATTTGTCTGTTTCTTTCATCTCAAGTTGTCTTTGCTTTTCCCCACCCTCCCTCCCTTTTCTTTATGGAGCTGGAATTCTTAATGAAGTATCCATTTTATTCATGTGATATTTCTTCATTATTTTCCATCAATGTTCTTATCCGGTGATTTATCGCGAAGATGCTCGAGAGCTTCAAGTTCATCATTCTTTTGTTCTCTAATTCTGCCGGTGGATGTAATTCAAGATTTCGGTGTTGATCTTATCCTTTTTCCTCATTTCTCAATGCTTTCTTATTCCGGTGCACCAATTAATCATTCTCCTCTTGCTATTCATATCCGGAGTGCTGAAGATTCATAATTCCATTCTTAATCCGTTCAAATTATTATTTGAGGATTGTCATCTTATTCAAGGCATTTAATGCAACCGGTGCAATATCTCTTAAGCAAATCTTTTTCAACGGTGATTTCTTTAGTGGGCCCTAACCCACAGGTCTTTTTCCAAGATCTTACCTGACTCTTCTAATTTTTTCTGGAGTTATACTTAAATTCTTTTCAAAGTGTGACGTAAGAATGATTTCCATCAGTCATATACCTTCTCCAAGATCGCTTTCAAATTCTTTCAATTTGTTTCAACTTTTTGATTCTTCATTCCGGAGTGCTCAACAATTCTTCATGGCATTTCTCGTCTTCACTCTCAACATCTGAAGACCGGAGAAGTGTTTCTCTTAAATCTTGGCCCGACTTCTTGAAGATTCGTGGTTCTAGCTTCTTGCCATCCTCATTATTGTTCCGATTGTGAGGAATTCTTTTCATACCCATCCGAAGCATTTCATGAATTCTTCCCATTGTGATCCTCTGAAGGCCATCATTCAGAATATTTCTTCGTTCTCAGTTTTCAACTGCGTCCTCCAAATATCCTTCATTGATGTCTCTTCGTTCATCTCCATATTTTTACGGTGGTTCTTTCAAGATTACCCTTCCGTTGTTATCGTTTTAATTCATTTGTTCTTTTCATAATCCTACCGGTGGTTCGTTGTTTACTTTCTTAAGCTTGTGCGAGATCTCTCTTTAATTCTTTCCAACAGGAATAAGTAGTGTGCCAAATCCTTGGTTGTCATCAATTTAAATTGGTGAAGGAGATGCATGACATAATTCTTACTCTTATTCCTTCAAGGTGATTTTATTCTTTTGTCTGGAGCTTGTTCATCATATCGTATTCTCGGTTCTAGTTCTCCATCTTGTTTTTTTTCGGAGCTCCAAGTTATTTCTATTATATCATTTCAAAGCTGCATCTAATTCATCGCAGGCCTTGAATCTTATTCTTTTCATCTTTCACTTCTCATGCTTTCATTACCGGAGTTCTTCATGGTGGTTCATCATGTTTTAATTCATCCTTGAAGTCTTCATCAAGATTCTTGTTGGAGCTCAAGCATTCTTCATCATGCTTTCCAAGTGCAATCCTTTCTACCTTATCTTTTCAGATGGTGTTATGTCATTCTTGACAATTCCTTCACGTTTCATGATTCACGAGTTATCAAGAATGAGATATTTAAACCCATCTTTTTCTTTGTTCAGGAGATCTTTTCAACCCTTTATTTATTCATTGGAGTAATCTTGGGTTGTATTTCACCTAAAAGCTTTCCCTAAGGATTGTTGCTAATTATGGTGCTGATAAATGACTCAAGTTCTTCATTTATCATCCCGGTGAAATAAGTTTTCATCTCCTTGTTGATCTCAATCCAGTTAATTGTTTCTGTCAATGGCCGGTTATCACCTCTTAATTTGGAGATGTTTTCCATAAGCCCACATCAAGCTTATCCTTCTCGTTGTTGAATTTCCAACAACTCTATCCAACCCTTCTTCGTAAGGATGCTCTTTCAAATTCAATTTTGAGAGAAGTTGTCATATTTTCTCCGTTCATTTCTTCATTGATTTGTATGCTATTCTTTCATTCCGGAGGCATTGTGATGTTGCTCTCTTTAACCATCATCTCGTTTTTTATCGAGATCATGTTCTTTCCTTGTTTATCTATTTAACCGGAGGTGGTGTCCTCCATTCTAATTCTCGTCATCTTATCTAGTTCTGCCTCTCTTTTTAACCGGAGTGCTGTCTGAATCTTTCTTACCCTTGTGCCATTCTTTCAATTGTTCCGGAGGCTATGTGTTGTTGTTTTCTTCAAGTATCATCCCTTCTCCTCAAGTTCTTGTTAATTCCTTCCATTTTCAGACAGAGTGTTGTCCAAATTATGTCATTCTTATTCCTTGGCTATACCATTGCGTTTTTTTTATTCTTTTGGTTCATGAGCTCTTGTTTCATGTCTTTCAACCTTTTAGGTTCTCGTAATGCTCCTTGTTCCTCCTTTTACCGGAGTGTTTTCATCTTCGTTCATCTCTGTGGTATTCTTCTTTCATTTTGTTCAACCTCTCAAGGTTCTTTGGTTTCACTCGTGTGTCAAAGAAGCAACTTTGTTTTACCTCTTCCTCTTCCGTTTTTACCCGGTGCTATCTCTAGGATCTCGGGTTGAGATCCTCTGTTAGTGTGGGAGAGTTGTGACGCCCGAAGACCGACGTCCCAGAAGATTCCAGAAGATTCTAGATGTTCTGGGTTCTCCCGTGTGTTCTTTGTGCTTGTGTTATTTATTTTTGCATTGCATCATCTCATCATGCCATCATGTCATATTTCTTTTGCATCTCAACCAAATAAATTGTGTGGACCTTCGGTCCATTTAAATCGAGGGAAGATGACTTCTCTTTATAACATATAAAAGCCTCTCAATATTATTAGGGAGCTATATAATAATATTCCATTTGTTTGGAATTATCCAACACACGTGCATAATTTCCCCATGCTTTTCCTACTTCGAGTTACTCCTTAAAACCTTGCCAATAATTCTTTTCCGTTGTTTCGAGGTTCCTCGAAAAATTCGAACATTTTTGGACACTTCTTTAATCAAGTCTTAGTTCAAACCCATTTGAATTAAATTCAAATGCGTTTGAATTATATTTTTTTTCGATCAGGCCTTTTATATTTTTATCGGACCGTGCTCATTTTATGATGCCCGAGAAAATTAGTCCCTTGTGCTAATTTTTGCCCTAACACCCTTCACACTCTTTTCTTCTCTTTTTATTTCTGCTAAAGAAATAAAAATAAAAGACAGCCAGCTCCTAGGCCATCTGGGCCCATCTCCTCACTGGCCTTCAGCCTCCAGGACACTACCAGGCGCGGCCCAACTCCACCAGGCCGGCCCAACTATCTCTAACCCTAGCTCTCCCGAGCCCATCTCCTCCTGGCTCCCTTCGCTCCCTCTTCAGCGCCGCCAGAGGCCGAGCGCTCCTCCCTCGTGCTTCCCCAGCCGCTCCCGCATCGATCCCCACCAGCGCCCAGGGAGCCACCTAGCCTCGATCTCCCTCTCGTCCCTCTTCCCCCGCAGGTCGCCCGCACCTTTCTCCTCCGTCCGCCGCCTTCTGGCCGCGGCGCCCGCTCCCTCTAGGCCGCACCCCAGCTGCCTCGCGGCGCCTCCCCTCGCGTGGTCGTCCTCAGCCGCAGCGCCAAGCAGCCGGCGCCTCGCCGGTGCCGCGCGCCCCGCCGCCGTCGGGCCAGGGCCTCGCCGCTCCGGCGTCCCCCCCCCCCTCGCCGGCCCCGCACCTTGCCTCTGGCCAGGAGCCGCGCCGGCAACGGCGCCCCAAGCCCCGTCTCCAGAACAACCAGGAGTCGCGCCCGTACCCGACCTCCGCCGAGCAGCTCCCCCAGCGCCGTGAGGCCTGTGCCTCCTCTCCATCTTCAGGCTGCAGCCCGACGCAGCCTCCAGCTCCCGTGCCTTGGAGCTCTCTCGCGCCGGCCACCAGCTTCCTTCCAGCGCGCCATGGCCCTGCGAGCCAAGGCCGAGGCCTCTTCCTCCGCGCCTCCTCCTCATCGGGCCGTTCCTTCGAGCACCCGTTTCCAGCGCCTGGGCCCTCCTCGTCACGCCAAGGAGCTGCAGCCACCTCGCCAAGTTGCCGCTGCCAGGGCCTTTGCTGCTCCATGTTGGACCTCCATGTTCTTTTTGGTTGTTGTTTGTTACTGCTGTTGGATGCCAAATATCCCTTCATTGTTGGCAAGACCGACAAGTTGAAGACCGCCAAGTACATCTACGGATACCCGAACGTCTACGTACGTGTACGGCTATCTTCGGTGAAGAACGAGTACCTCTACCGCGTCTCCGGATTCGTCAAGACACCAAGTACAACGACGACCCTCATGTACCACGACGTCGACGACCCTCAAGTTCGACTACACGGCGAAACATCAAGTACCACTACCGTCGCAAAACGAGAACCCCAAGTACCACGACTACTCCGAGACCCCAAGTACCCCTACCGTCGCCCCGTGTACCTCTACGGAACAACTACTTCCTCTTCGGAAACGTGAACAACTACTTCCTCTACGACCGCGAGTACCACTACTTCCACTACGATCTCGAACCGCCCCGAAACGCACGCTTCGAAGGTATACCGAGATGACCCCGTGAGATGTTTGCTTGTGTTGTATGAGATGCTCCCCTTGTGTGCTCTGTGCCGTTTCGTCCTTTTGTCATGTTCCTCGGTTGCCTCGTCGCCGACCCGTGGGAACCCGGTGACGGGATCAACCCACTTTCATCTTGTTCGACTCGGTCACTCCACCATTTGCTTTTGCTCCGGACTCTCAACGAGTTACCGGAACCGATATGTTGCGTTGCATCATTTTCGGATCGTTGCCGTGGCACCCTTTTCTTCCACCACGGTGACAAATGCTTCTTATCTTCTTCATGTCAACTTCTAATAATAATTGCATAAAACTTGTTCATGTCATCTGCATCATGTTAACAACATTGATATGTTAAATTGTTGTTTGCTTATAATTACTAAACATGCACATGGGGATTTTCCGGACTTGTTGTTGTTATCTCCGGCCTCATTTAAAATGTCTAAATAGTGTAGTTTTATTATGCTTCACCTCTTGCTATGTTAAAAAAATGTAATCTTGTCTTGTAATTAAACAAATCACTAAATAAATAAATGTGGTGTTTCGTCAATATGCAACTCGTTGCATATTGAGCTCCACTTAACTTGTAGTTTTGTTTGTGCATTTTGCCATGCCATGCATATTTAAACCGGACATGCATCATACTTGGATGTGCATCGTATGCCATGTTTATGATTGTGTGTTTATCGTGTTGTTCGTTTCTTTCCGGTTTGCTTCTCTTGATAGCTTTGGTTTCGTTCCGGAGTTGTGAGGATTCTCTCGTCTCTGTTGCTCCGTCTACTTCATGGATCCGTTCTTCTCCCTTGTGGAATCCCAGGCAAGATGACCGAACCCGGATACCATTACTATCTTTGCCTATTGCTAGTAGTCTCGATCTATAGTTTTGCCTCGATGCCCATGTCTTTCCTGTCAGCCTCCTACTTGTAACCATGAACCTGTTTAACCACCCTACCTATGCAAACCGTTGCTTGGCTAAGTACGCTTCGCTCAGCCCTTCTTATAGCATTGCTAGTTGCAGGTGAAGATTGAAGATGCTTGCTTCATGTTGAAGTTGTTGGGTTATATCACACTATATAAATGCTTAAATGAAATCATCTATATATTGGCAAGGGTGGAAGGCTAAGCCTTTTGCTTGGTGATTTGTTCCACTCATGCCGTTAGGAACCGTATAAACCGGTGTTATGTTCCTTGACTATGCGTTCCTAACACGGTTGGGGTGTATGGGACCCCCTCGATAAACCGCTAAGTGCTAAGTCTTTTCCAGCAAGTCCCAACATTGGTACTATTCGCCTAATAACTAATAAAACTTGCATAGGGACTAGCTATCCCTTTTATTTTAATTCAACAACCCCGGGCCAGTGCTCCACATGAGTGTTGGTCCGAAATAGGGGTTACGCGGGGCCACCACGA
Source organism: Secale cereale (assembly GCA_902687465.1). Classification (NCBI taxonomy): domain Eukaryota; kingdom Viridiplantae; phylum Streptophyta; class Magnoliopsida; order Poales; family Poaceae; genus Secale; species Secale cereale. The sequence continues at coordinate 297,995,728 of LR738710.1, forward strand.
GGAAACTCGAGGTTTGGTAAAAACCCGTGGGATCGCCCATCCGGTCGTGTCCTGAGACTAGATACGCGCGGCTACCTATCAGGGTGTCGACACGCTGGGAGGATTTGCTGGATTAGCCTTACCTTAGTTCGGAGTATCTTGAGCACGGGATTCCGAGAATACTCGGGTCTTCCCACTTTGGAGTTGCGACTCCGCGGATCGTGGGCTTGTGATGGGCCAAGTTGGAACACCCCTGCAGGGTTTTGAACTTTCGAAAGTCATGCCCGCGGTTATGTGGCAGATGGGAGCTTGTTAATATACGGTTGTAGATAACTTGACACAATGTTCTAATACACTACCAGCGTGTGTACCGTGACTGTCATTTTCCGAATAGGGATTCGGGAGATGAACACGGTGGGGTTATGTTTGACTGGCTTTAGTTAGGATCACTTCGTGATCATCTCTCGAGCGAGGCTTTCTCTTCTTGCACTCTTTCACGTAAGCTAGTTGATAGTTGCTACTGCAGACACTTATTCTTTTCTTCAGCCTTATCCTCACCCAAGGCTTAAATAGTCGTGTTACACGGGAACGGGATTGCTGAGTACTCTGTGGCTCACAGTTACTTCACCACACCAGATGCAGGTTCAGCCGAGTTTGATGCAGGAGATGGATCAGTTCTTCAACGGGAGTTCGATGAAGAGTTTGGCCGTATGCTTGTGACGTTTCGATGATCAGTAGTGGTTTCTACTAGGATTCGATCTAGGCCTGTGGCTTTATGTTGTTTTGGTATCTTTCTTTGGATCTTCGCCCGTAGTCGGGTTGTGATGTTTTGAATGATGTCTTGCTTATGTAATGTATTGTGTGAAGTGGCGAGTGTAAGCCAGCTTTCTCCGTTTGCTTTTTAATCCCTCTTTTACATGAGTCGTGCAAAGATACCAAACTTGAGATCATTCTAGGATGGGCTTATACCTTTAAGTCGTGCCTCGACACGTAGGAGGTATAGTCCCATCCTGGTCATTACAACACGGTCTCGACCGGACCATCGAACTCCGAATCGTCACTAGGCTCTACCCAACACAAGAATACAACACCGGAACAAAATCAATCATGATGCAATGCACAAGCACATGATGCAAGACATGATGAGTATGAGCATGAACATGGTATGATGCACACACAAGTGGAACATGATTGGCGCAACAACATGGCATGGCGAAATGCAACAACCACACTTCAATTAAGTGGATCCCAATATGCAAGAGAATGCATATTCACAAAACACCACAGTGAGTTATTTAGTTGATCTTGTTAAGCACACAACAAATTTAAATGTTGTATAACATTGCAAGGAGTGCAACACATCACAAACAACCCCACAAAAGAAAATTAAATGGGGCATGAAGAAACAAACAACAATTCCGGAAAATCCCCATGTGCATATTTACATTTGGTCCTGTTCTGCTCTTTACACCATCTAAAAGTTATTAAACAGTAAAATAGGGTGCACCAAGTTATTCTATGCAAAATTCTACCCCAAAAACATATAAAGATCATTTAAAACCGAGCTACGGTTTTAAAAGTTATGAATTAATCATTTTTGAACATGTTATTGCACAAAACAAAGCATCCAACATTTTAAATATTTAAACAGGGCAGAAAAATTACATATTATGAAACTACACTAAAAACTAAACAGGTTTCATATTTAGTCCATTCGAAGAGGATGTGTGGTTTAAAAGATATTGGCAAAACAAATTTGAAAACAAAACTGAAAATAAAACAAAAGAGAGTAATAACAAAATGACTCAGCCTGGACTAGCCACAGCCTATGACTAGTGGGTCCAGGGGGTGATGAGCTGGCTGCGGATGGGTGCGGAAGGTATATCTTTGTGGCGTAGAGGCTGACAGGTGGGGCCCTGATGTCATTAAGCCCAAAATGCAAAAATTGGGGCATTTTAACCACTTGCCCTCGGGGGGATTCGAACCTTGTTCGACTGAATAACTGAGCGAGAGACAAACCAATTGCGCTAGGTGCGGCAACTGACAGAGAAGGAGCTGGACTCCTCTTGACATAACCCAACAAGGCAGGCGGAGCAGCTGCTCGCCGGCGACAGGGACGGCGGAGATGGTGCACAAGGCTACTCCGTCGGCCTAAGAAGATGGCAGAGGTGCGCATCGGGTCCGTGAAGGGATCCTGTGCCCCTGGGTGCTACTGGGTGCATCGAACGATGGTGGAGTCGTCGCCGGAGGAAAACTACAGTGGCGTCACGGTGGTGATGGACGCGGCAAAGTGAGGGGATAAACGAGTTGTTGCGTGCATGGAATCAAACGAGAAGACCGCGGTGAACTCACCGGACTAACGCACGACCTGAGAGGGGGTCAGAGCACTCGCCGGAGACGAGGTCCGACAGCAGCGGATTCGGGCGGTCGACGATACTGTAGCTAGAGCGCGTTAGAGAGGGGAAGAAGAGCACGGGTAGGTTTGTGAGCTCACCACGAACACGTTGACGTGCTTGGCTCGGCGAGAGGGGGTCAGAGACGACGGCGAGGACGGATGAACGCTTGCGGCAGACGGAATCGAAGACGTGGAAGGAGAGGAAGCAGACGATGCACTCGGCTCCGCGTAGACGACGTAGTGGACGTAGTCGACGTCGTGGAAGAAGCTTCACACGAGCGGCGAGGCGGAGGAGGTCGGAGAGCACGCCGGCGATGAGGCCGTGCTCCTGGATGCGTTTGGTATGGTGTCATAGCGGTGGATCTGGAGGAGCTAGGCTCTCCTAGCGGCAGGAAGGGGAAGAGAGGAACCCTAGTAGGTTTGGTAGACAAGGAGAAGGGGGTTAAAGGGGGCCAGGGCAATGGGGACGCGCGACGGAGCCCGTGGCCGTGCCATTTGCGTGCTGGAGAGGGCGACCGAGGTGGAAGAAGGTGGGTGCGAGGAGGTCGCTACGGTCGCTGACGCGTGAGCCTGGCGTGGCCACGTGGAAGCGATGTAGAGGGGGGCGAGCGGGTGCACGGGTGAGAAAGGGGCAGAGGTACGCGTGCCGGGGTTAGTTGGGCTGCGGGAGAGAGGGTTGGCTGGGACTGCCTGGTTGGTGAGGCCCAGGTGGCTTTGTGGGCTGCGGCTGGCTGGACAAATAAAAGCTTTTTCGCATTTTCAAAATAGAAAAGGGAAAAAGGAGAGGATAGAGATGGAATTCCTTCATGCAAGCAATTTTTATAGACGCCAAGTTTCGTACCTGGTTCCATAAAATTGATTCCACAACTATTTGGAAGATTTGGATACAAACTCATTTGAATTAAATTCAAATGGTTTGCATAAGAAGTGGGTGTTAGAAAGGTCCAGAAATGTTGAAATTTATTGTGGGGCTTGGGAGAGTGATAAAAGAATTTACGATTATAGCAAAGAATCGAGATAGAAAATGCATGGAACTTAAAATGTAAGTGTGTCATGGTTTATTCCAATTAATGGAATGTTTTATTATAGCTCCCTAATTGTTAGGATGATATGTTATAAAGAGAAGTCACCATGTGAATTCCCTCGATTTAAATAGATCAAAAGATCTATGCAATTTATTTAGTTGAGTTGCAAAAATTAAATGACATGATGGCATGATGACATGATGCAATGCAAAAATAAATAGAGCAAGCAAAATGAAACACAAGGTGATCACAAAAAATATGGAAATCTTCTGGAGCGTCGATCTTGGGGCATCACAACTCTCCCACACTAACAGAGGATCTCGACGCAAGATCCTGGAGATGGCACCGGATAGAAGAGGAAAAGGAAGAGGTAAAACAAAGTTGCTTCTCCGACAAACGAGTGAAACAAACAAACCTTGAGGTTGAACAATTTGAAAGAAAGAATACAGTGGAAATGATACAGATTGCTAACACTCCATTAGCAAAGAGGAGCAAGGAACATTACGAGAACCTTGTAGGTTGGAATACATGAAACATGAGCTTAAGGGTCACGACAAGAATTGAAAAACAACTCCGGCTAAGACAAGATATAGAAGGAATAAGAAGGAAAGAATTTGGACATCACTCCGACTGAAAATGGAAGTAATTTAAGATGAACTTGAGAAGACTGGATGATACTTGATGAAATCAACAACACACTGCCTCCAAAACAACTAAAAGAATGGCACAAGGGGTAAGGAAGTTTTGAGACAGCACTCTAGTTCAAAAGAGAGCCAAAACTTGATAAGATGAGAGAACTTGAATGGAGAACACAACACTCTTGTTAAATGGACCAGAAAGGATAAGAACATGATCTTGTCAAAACGAGATGATGGGACGAAGATAGCAACATCGCAGCACCTTCGGAATGAAATAATAGATGCTAGATCATTGTAAAGAAAAGAACGGAGAAGAAAATGACAACTTCTCCCATAAATGAATTTGAAAAGCATCCTTACAAAGATGGATTGAATGGGGTTGATGGAAAACTAACAAAGAAAAGAATAAGCTTGTTGTGGCCTTATGGAAAACATCTCAAAATTGAGTTGAAATTCTGCCACTACGAAATGATTGATTTGAGCTGAGCGAAGAGATGAAAAACTTCTTCCACCAAATTGATGAAGAGATAACTTGGATCGTTAATAAGCACCACAATAGCAACAATCCTTAGGGAAAACTTTTAGGTGAAATATAATCCATGATACTCCAACTAAGAAATTGAGGGATAGAAAGGATTTCATGAACAAAGAAAAATTATGGGTTTAAATATCTCATTCTTGATAACTTGTGAATCATGAATCATGAAGGAAATTGTCAAGAATGACATAAGACCACCTCAAAAGATAAGGTCGAAACAATTGCACTTCATAATGCAAGAAGAAGAATGCTTGAGCTCCAACAAGAAGAATCTTGATGAACACTTGAAGAATGAATTAAATCATGATGAACCACCATGAAGAACTCCGGTAACAGAAGGATGAGAAGTGAATGATGAAACCAATAAGATTGAAGCCTTGCAATAATTAGATGGAGCTTTGAAATTATATAATTGGAATAACTTGGAGCTCCGAAAAGAAAGGCGAACAACTTGAAACCGCGAATTTATCCCTCCCTTCAGACCGCATCTTGGGCGTTACATGTTCGTTGCCATCGACAAGTTTACAAAGTGGCCGAAAGTGACTGCCGTGAGAAAGGTGACTGCTCTATCTGCTATAAAGTTCTTGAAAGAATTGGTGTGTCGTTCCAGAGTTCCGGCAAGGATCATCATTGACAACGACAGCCAGTTCATGAGCCACGCCTTCATGCAATATGTTCATAACCTCGGATGCAAAATCTCATTCACTTCTGTGACACATCCCCGGAATAATGGACAAGCTGAGAGGGCGAACGCTGAAGTGCTTCGTGGACTCAAGATACAAACTTTTGATACGCTGCAAAAGCACGGCAGGTAGTGGATAGAGGACCTGCTGGTAGTTCTCTGGTCCCTCTGAGCGACACCAAACCGAGCTACCGGGCAGACTCCCGTCTCCCTGGTATACGGGGCAGAAGCAGTTATCCCCATGGAACTAATTTACGTGTCCCCTCGAGTGCTTGCCTACGATGAAGTAGTGCAAGATCAGCACCGTCGTGACGATGCTGTGCTACTCGGGGAAAACTATCTCCGGGCCGCTACCCGTGCTGCATGCTAACAGCAAGCCCTGCGTCAATATCATAGCCGCATGGTTCATGCCCGGTATTTTGAGGAAGGTGACCTTGTCCTTTGGCGCGTTCAGTCTGCCAAGGGTACAAACAAGCTGTCACCGAAGTGGGAAGGCCCTTACCGGGTAGTACGAGTCACTAGACCTGGCGCAGTCCATCTGGAGACCGAGGATGGCACTTAGTTGCAAAACTCATGGAATATTGAGCATCTCCGTAAGTACTACCCGTAAGGTGCGAGGCTGTCGGGCACTGCCCGACAGCCACCCTTTTGTACATGCCATGCCTCACCTGCATATAACCCCTTGTACAAAGCCAGGGCGATGACCCCGTGCAAGAGAAAATAGAGAAGTGCTGAGAGGGTGGCCCCCAACCAAAGTCACTGCATAAGCATTTCATGAGCATTTGCATATGCATATAGATAGGATTGCATTCTGCATTTATTCTCATCTACATGAAGTTGCAGGTTCCTGCCTTGGACTTGGCTTCGGCATGGAGTTGAGAAGATTGCCCGGCGCTGCAATCCCCGGCAAGCCAATAGATAAGTTCTACATCATGTTTGTTGGTGTTCTCTAAGCTATAACTTGTGCATAGAGAAACCTCGCCGCTCTTTTGGAACTACGGTGCTCCCATCCTTGGCTCAAACATTGCTTCAGCCTGGGGCGGCCGCGGTGGCCCTAGGTAAAAGGGAGTGGGCGGGGGGCTGGCACCTCAGTCTATTCCCCGACAGACATGGTTCTACGGCAGACGAAAAGGGTGCCGACAGGATATCCTTCTGGGGAAAAACTGGTTTAATTACAGTAAAGAGGCATTCCACCTTTGCATGGACATATACATGCATGGGTTCCCGGCAAGGTTTATCTCTTTCATTGACATGCAGATACAAGTACAAGCATTACAGAAAACAAACATGGATGAAAAGATTACAGTTTTTGAATTAAAATTTGGCAATTGCCTACAAGTTTAAGGTTGAAAAAAGATAGCTGTCCCGCGATGCCTTTGCTCCTCTCCATCTCCTACAGGACGAGGTCGAAGAGGCTGGAGAGGAGGGCACTACTGGGACCCGACGCCTCCCAAGGAAAAGGATGGCGCTGTCTCCCGGCCAGGAAGATGAACCAGAGGGCAGGGACGGATGGTGGCGCTGCCGAAAGCTCCAAGCGGGACCTGCGGAGTCTCCAGCAAACACGACTCGTCGGAACGGTCACCCCCATTCTCGACGCGTCATGGGTTGCCGCCGCCCTCAGCGCCACCATCATCCGAAGCCCCTTTTGTGGTAAGGGGCTCGGATACCATGCTCTCTGAGCAACTCTCCAGAGATCATGGTTGTCCTTAGAAGCCCTAATGTTAGAAGACAATGCACGTCCTAGTGACGCGTGCGAAGTGCAAGGCTCCCTCTAGCGGCGAGTCCCCCTACTAGCGGCGCCCGGGAAGAATTGCGTTCACCCCTACTAGCGGCGAGTCCCCCATATAGCTCCTCTCCAGTGCGGTGAAGGGAAGGAAAATTGGGAGCAACCGACTACCACACACATGGCTCACCCTGAGCCTTGGGGTGGTGTCGTTCGCATCCTCGCTCACTGGAGCCGAAATTCCGGGTGGCCCGACGGAAGGCATGCCAGAGTCGCCATCTCCGGCGTTGTCGCCGCGCTGCCCGAGTCTCTCTTTGAAATCCAGGAGAAACTTCGAGCTGGATCCCAAGGGCTGGCCCCAGGCTCTCTTCTTCGACATAACCAGCAAAGGCAGAAGACACAAGAGGAGGAATGCAAAGATGGATGACTGTGCCCTCCTCAAACCGTCCCTTTTATAGGTAGGGCAAGGAGGAGGGATGTTCCATCAACGGGCGGCCACCGTCCTCCTCCGCCAATTCAAGACTACCGGGCCCTCGCCATGATGCTCTCCCACGCCACGCGCCTCCGTCACCTACCCCGCGTGATGCATGCCGCATACGTGGCTAAGGATAAGCGCGTGGTGGTAAGAGTAAATTGGCAGTTTCCACCCCGTACGTTAAAGTCATTCACATACCATTACTGGAGTAGGCCCACCACTGCTGGCTTTACGCAGCGCGTGAGGAAATTGGAAACTGGCCAGGATTCAAGACTCATAAAGAAGCAAAAAGAGGACCTCAAGAGAACGACCTCTTCAGAAACCCTTCCTGTGCACTTATTAAGCCCTACCCCGACGATGCTCAGCAGTGCGATCGGGGCATGCCCGGGGGCTTCTGTCGGTGCAACAACCCTGGGTCTGTTGCCCAGACTATGCACAGGCTCAAGAACAACATTGAAGCACCAACCCAAGTCAGAGTATGATAAACCAGGAGATTCAGAATACCAGCTCAGAGCATAGAGACCAAAGCCAAGCCAGAGAAGCAAGACATCACCAAGAGAAGGGCCTCCCTTGCCAGGCAGGCAAGCCAGACAAGGGGTGAGGCCAAACCCAAAGCAGCTAGCAGAAGCGCCCGGGCAGGGCTTGCCGAGGGCTCGCAGAGGCCAAACCACCCCACCGAACACTCAAGCACGACCCACGTCGTCAATCAATGCGGTGTCAAGATGCAAGATGATTAAGTGGCAGCCATTCGCCACATGGCAGCCCTTCTCTATAGGAAGAACATGCAGATGACACCCGTCCAGCGAAGAGTCGAGCAAGCGGATATGGAGTTGACGGGATAGAGCGGCAAGGCTTGCCGGGCAGCCAACGATGTGACGTTAAGCGGCGCATTTAATGCACCCTATCAGCCTGTAACGACCCGACCCGAATGGATCGAGTCTCTGTGCTTAAGTGTCATCCCTGGATCGGTATGCTGACACACACAATACTTGAGGATTTATAACAGAGGTAAATCACAAGTATTAAGTTCCGTAAATACCATTACCTCAGTCGATCATAGCGGAAGCAACAAAGGTTGTGGAGTTCCATCAACACCAATGGCAGAGTTGAGTGTAGACAGCGCGACCCTAACGTAACACTTACTCGTCGAATAGTTCCTGCAACATGGGACGTTGCAACCATGTAGGTCAGTACATTGAATGTACTCGCAAATTCACACTGTAATGAGAATGAACAAGTCCTCCAACTACATGCATATTTGGCTGGTGGAGGCTGTAAGGTTGTTTTTGCATAAAACTAATTTTTCCCTACCACAAAGGAATGCATTTTATTTAACTACTTTGTTAAATTTAAATCATGAACAATTGTGAATGGTACCCCCATTTCAATCCCAAACCAAAGTCATTACTAACCCAACAAGTTAATTAAATAGAGTGTTGAGATCAGCAAATAATCCACTTCTAGATACTCAAAGATGTCCATAACCGGGGACACGGCTACTCATGAATAGTTTGCACACTCTGCAGAGGTTTGTGCACTTTCCCCACAAGACTCGATCGCCTCCGTTGGATTTCTCGCACTGCATGATGTTTGAGAAACGGATGACCGAGACACAGTCTTTCAGAAGCATTCACTCTTTACCCCGGGTGGACCGGTACACCTACATCCGCTACATCTGCTAGTCCACCACTGAAAGAGGTCACACAACTTACTCATACTATGCCAGAGCCCATAATGGCTTGTGGCTGCACATGGAAGTTTCTAGGCATGAAAATATTATATGATCCCTTTGAGCCTGGGTGGCATTCCAATAGGACAATCACACGGAACCCCGAGATTTCCTAGGACAACACTGGCATCACCAGGTGTCCGGGCAATCCACTGGTCGATCCCCAGGGTGCCCCAACCAATCCACCCAGATGTGTATTAAATTTCCACCTTAAAGTTTCCCTTAAAAAAATATCACTCACATCTTTCATGAAACTCTCATACCAATCCACGTCTACGAGCATGGCTAAGCAATAAGTAACAAAGCGTATACCCCCCCCTTTGATTGTTCTCAGGTCATTGGGTTCCTACCTCATGAACTACAAAGCATCATATTATGTAACCAGTCCTACTCATGCAAGTGTTTGAGGATAGAACTAATGCAATGAAAACTGGGTATTGGAAAGTATGATCAAAGTGTGAACTTGCCTTGTACTGACGTTGTAGATGATTCGCACTCAGAACTCGTGATAGATCTACTCGTCACACTCCGGTCAATCTATCGTAAGCAGGCAATAGTAACCACACATAAGCAATCACTCAGCAAATCAGAAAGAACGAATAAACACTTCGGAAAACTTCGAAAACAAAACGAATGACTCTTGAAACATAAAACAATTTCCAACAGTACCGAAATTATGTGAATTGGGCCTTATCAGAAAGTTTAGGTCAAGAGCTTCGATTTGCAAAAAGAATCAACTAAATCGGAGTTATAAAACTCAAGTAATGATCAAAACAAGTTTGAATCTTAAACTAGTTGAATTCAAATTTTAAAATTTTTAAAATCATGTTTAAGTTGTATTACTAGAAAGAGGGGATCGTAACGAAGACGTGGGCGTTGGTTTCGTTGGATTTGGACTAACTGGTAAAAAGTTATGGCCGAAAGAAGTTTAGGGGCTAATCTGTAAAAGAATTAATTACAGACGGGTCCCTGGCCGGAAACTAAACAAAAAGAAAAAAAAACTAGAGAACGAACTATCATTTTACAGGCCTAACTGGTGAACGTTCACTAGATAGTTAGATCTAAAAAACGATCTAAAACAAAAAACCTAACTAAACATAAAACCGAAGCGGTTTTTATTACCTAGGCGGTTTGGGCGGGGAAAACCGGGGCGGTTCGAGCGGTTTGGATCCCGCCAGCGGTTTTGGTCGTGGACCGGATCAGATCGGCAGTGCGTCGGCCGACGGCGAGCTCCGGCGTCGGGCGCAGCGAGGGGCGGCGGATGCGGCGTGACCAGCGGCGTCGCGGGGCGGCGCGGTGGTGGGGCAGCGGCGGCGGCGCGGGCAGGCAGCAGCGGCGGCGGGGAAGCAAAGCAGAGGCGGCGGCGGCAATGCAGCTACGGCGGCGGCGGTCGCGAAGCGAGGGCGGCGGCGGCTGTGGGCGAGAGCGGGGAGAGAGGAGGCAGGCGGCGGCCTTTATAGGCGGGAGGGGCGGCGGTTGTCGTGGAGGAGGGGGCAAGGCAGCAGAGTCCGGGGGCAGCACGGATGCCGAGGCGGCGGCAACGCGTGCTCGGCCGGGAGTCCGTCGCGAGGAAGGATACGGCGGGCGGCTGGGCCGGCCCAGATCGGCGAAGAAGACTTTAAAAAAAAAACTTTTTTTCCATACGACAAAGATAAAAGAAAAGGAAAAAAATTATTTCAATATATAATGTAGGCATATTATATATCAAAATTAGCAGAAAAAGAAATCCTACAAGATGGACATTTTACTACTGTCAAATAAAATGCCCACAAATTCTAATAAATCAAAAAGTCCTACTGGTGCAAATAAAAACCAGTAAAAACCATTTTAGAATACCAAAAGACTTCATGTTTATTTCTCTCCAATTTTCTGCTGTAGGGAATCTTGTTACCCTATTTTCCATGTAATTTATTTTTGGAGAAAAATAATTTGAATAAAAACCAAATAACTCAATATTTGAAATTGAGTTATAGAAAATTTCAGAAAAACTTCCAACTCATATTTCCTATAATTTGAAGAAGTCATTTTATCTTCTCTCGGGAAAATCATTGAGTTGCTTAAAGTTTTCTGAATTTGAAATATCTCGAGATGGAAATTCAAAATCCTTTCAAACCCTTTATCATTTAGAATAAATGGAAGAAGTCATATTATCTTCACTCTAGGGTTTTGTGTTGAAAAGAATTTGAATTCCCTCGGAGATCAAAATGCAAAGTGGAAGTTTTGGGAAGTCATTTTATTCCCTCTCATTTAACTTTCAAAAGTTTCAAATTTCACTCAATTTCACACAGCACAATCAGCAAGCAAACTAATCTATCAATTTATTATAACATTCCAAAATTTAGAATTTTGGGATGTTACAAACCTACCACACTTAAAATGAATCTCGTCCTCGAGATTCGGAGAGGCTAGCAAGAAATAGGTTGGGGTTTGGGGGTCTTCTAACAAATCCACTGATTGGTGTGGCCTAGTGTGCTACCACACTTAGGAACACGGATACTATTCCATCAAAACTCAGGTACTCCATCCCTTGGGTTGACGGTGTCGGTCTTCTCAAATCTTCGGGGTATTTCCTTCTCTGGCTCTTTCGGTAGTGGCAAAATCTTTGTCCTCAATCCTTGTATCCGTTCATCTTGGTAAGGATCTTTCGGGACTGGTTCTTCTTAACTGACAATTCTGGCGCCAATACTAAACAAATATTGATATCTCATGGGGGTCATCAAACAATTTGTTGGGTCCCTGCAGAAAATGGGTCTGGGCTTCATCCTCACCGTATAACCTACGGTTGGCAACAGCATGTCGTGTACAAGGGAAAAACTTTTATACCTTTCTAAGGTTTAAACAAGGTTTTGACATCGTCGTCTCTCTACTATAGGTAAGTCACTCAGATTTACCATCCCGTATAACAAAGCCGAATAATAAGAGTAAGTCGGTATGGTGATCAATCCATCCGGCACCCAAATCATTCCCTTGTATATAGTTTAGTGAATCTCGAATTCTATCACTCGGTCATCCTCACAAGTATTGCAAAATTTCTCTTGTCGATGAACTAAGTTCGGATAATTCCTTTGATTCTGCAAGCTGAACAAAACATCTATCGTGTCTTCCCAGCCCTCGGGTTTAGCGTAAACACCTATAAGATCGTATGTTGGCAAAGTCGTAACTTCTTCCAGGGGTTTTCCTTCAGCAAGAGTGTGCTTGCTTTCTTGACAGGTCCTGGGGCCTGTGGGTTATGGCCCATCTCACCACTAGTAACACTTGGTCTCATCATCGGGTTGCAACTGGTCATTCTTCCAACATCCAACTTCCTTGGCTCTCTTAAATACATCCAATTTGTTTGGTATCCCTTTCTTCTTTGGGTACAAAACTGAGTATAATTACTCACACTCATCCTTGGGTAGCCCTTTTCAAGTCGGACGTGTCTAACTACTAGCTAGTGTATTCGGGTAGCGGTGTTGGATTCTACCACACTTAAAATGAATAACACTAGTATTCTTTTAAAATTCTCCTTCCATGCATCATGTCTTCACTCATCACTATAGAGTAACAACTCATAAAATCCAAAATCAATACCAGGCTGCTAACTTCACTGATTCTCAACTTACTACAGTCTACTGCATTTTCATTGCAGGCTTCAACTCAACTACTTAGCACAAGTCTCCTTCTCCTTGAGACAATCACTAGCAAAGGGCATTGTTTTACTACAGCAGAAACATATTACTTCTAACAAGTCTCGTGATTCCCTTATGATTACGCAGCCTCCTTGGGTCCTCGGCTTAGGTCCACTTTCGAACTTGTATATTCTTATTCCATCCTTGGAGTCACTATTGCTCCACACTTCAGCATTACACCCTCTTAAAATCCAATTATACTTATCTCCCTCATAACCTTGGGGTAAGCATCATAAATAAACTCCAACTTATTTGTGCAAACTCTACACCTTGGAGCAACACTTTCCTTTCCATTGGTCCAGGGTTCACTCAGAAAAGTATCGTCCTAAACAAAAGCACCGGTTCATCCGTAATCCATATTCTCCTCATATCAAATCTCTTATTATATCTTGAACCAGTATTCAATACTCCAATTTCCAAGGGTGCATCACTACAATTGCTACTATCCACATTGTCGGGTACGGTCAACATTCCTTCCATCTTTATTCCTTTGTCCTAGCTAAGGACGCTTCAGTCCCACTGGAATTGTGCAACGTGAGTCTTGAACTCATTAATCTTTTGCTTCATACTATTGCCTGTGTGCTTCATCTCCGCCATCTCTGCATGCATCATACTCAGGCATCCCTGGGTATAACGAAGTCTTGCTTCGAGTATTTCTCCAATCTGATGTATGGCCTCCATAGCAGCTTCACGAACAGAGTCGAAGAATGTTGGTCGTGGTACTCGGGAGATGAAAAAGTATTGACCCATAGTTTTTGGGCAAACTCCTTTCACACGGTGGAGATGTAACTCCACGTACCAAAGTTCAACTCCATTCTCCATGAAGGGATAACCCTTGTAAACTGCATCTCCTTCCAGATGAATATGCTTCATCATGTCCTTCACGATCTTTGGATAATCTTGATCGCTAGTCAGGGTCATGATGGTTTCTGGGCCTTTGAGAAAAGACTCGTAAAGGGTTGTCATCTATAGGTAATAGACAGAAGGGGTACTCAGGACAATGTAGGTATTTCCTTGTGGTCGTTTGTCCGAGAAGGGTTTGGGGTCAACTGGTCCATGGGTTCTAGGTCTTGGTCTGGGTGAGAGCACTCATAATCATCCAACAACTCATAACATCTCCTTCTTGGATTCTAAAGGTATCAACTTATATTGCTTCACAAACTATTACAATGTTATTTCCATACTCAACTCAACATTGTAATAAAGTGTATTCCATGTTTAGCTACATGCTTCATTCTAATTTCCAGATCTCAACTACTCTGATCATCCTTCCTGCGGTCTGAAACTTCTCTGGCAAAATGCCCTACTTCCTTGCAGCGTAAACTAATGACATAAGACAAATCTAGGGACTTCATGGCGACTATCCTGGTTCACTGGATTCTCCGCTTCCTGGTTGGGTAGTTGCTAGCATAATGACCTAAATCCTTGCACCGATAACATGTGATGTGACTTAGGTCCTTTTCCGCAGAAATTGGGTCGTTCTGGGGACACATGCTGTTTCTCTTCCTCGACTTCTTCGTTCCTATCAATTCTTCTATCTTTTGTGGATCAAACTCCACTTCTTCTGTCGGGAAGTCTCCTAGATACTCATGGCTTTCCTTTGTGCAATACTGTAAAAGGTGTCCTTCTTTTCCACATGAGTAGCAAGCACGTGAGTAATATCTGTCTAGTCCTTCTCCATCAGGGTCGTCAATATCTTCCTCCATCGCGGATTCCCTTAGGGTTTCCTTGAGGACTTCTTTCATTGCTTATTTCTTCTGTTGGGCAGTTCGTTGCACCATGGGGTGAATGTGGCACTGGGCAGGGTAGTGGGTAGTCCCTTCACACAAGAAACAAGTAATCTGCCTAGTTGGGCATTCTTCAGCTAGGTGACTTCCTTCACAATTAGGGCATTCATCCTTGTGCTCCTCCTAGGTGTGTCCTATTTCTCCACATATCCTACAGGCACAACGTTTCTTCTTCAGGTTGTCACCACGCTCTCGGATGAGAAGGGATCCTAACAGAGTCTTCTTGAATTCCTTCCAACTTCCTGCTCCATTACATCCTTGTAGGGCTTGATGCATCTTCCACCATGTTGCAGCACTTTTTGTAAAGTACTGAAGAGCATATTGAACATCATACTTCCTTACAACCAAATTTTTCCTAAAGTGGTCCTCCATGTTTTGTATCCATAGTTCTGCCTCCGGTTGGGTCATTGGTCCAGAGACTTCAAGTCTTTCTTCAGTCATCCTCTATTGAGTCCAGGGGTTTTGGGATGAGATTCAGAAGAGATAGGGAGGGACACTCAATACAAACAAAAGTTTTGAAAAGACGGGTTTTGTTTTGTGGCCGTCGGAAAAATATCAAACAAATGACGGCTCACAATTGTCGCAGCTAACGTAAGCACATAACAGGGGTTTGGTCTTCTAAGGTCAACATCTCCATCAAAGTCGTCAACTTTTCAAATCTTCGGAGTATCCATTGTTGTAGCTTCAACACTTCCAAGGCATGGTGAAATCCTCTTTACTCCGAAGTGGTCCAAATGGTAAATGGTATTGTCTAACTATTTAAGGTCAAATGGAAGATTTGACAAAACTCAGAAAAAGAAGAGAGATAAGAGTCTTTTGAAAAGATAGTTTTAGAGAAAACATTTCCTATGGGCTAGCCAGTTTCTAGGGCCACGTCCTATAGTCAACATGTGCTCTGATACCATCTTGTAACGACCCGACCCGAATGGATCAAGTCTCTGTGCTTAAGTGTCATCCCTGGATCGGTATGCTGACACACACAGTACTCGAGGATTTATAACAGAGGTAAATCACATGTATTAAGTTTCGTAAATACTATTACATCAGTCGATCATAGCGGAAGCAACAAAGGTTGTGGAGTTCCATCAACACCAACGGCAAAGTTGAGTGTAGACAGCGCAACCCTAACGTAACACTTACTCGTCGAATAGTTCCTGCAACATGGGACGTTGCAGCCATGTAGGTCAGTACATTGAATGTACTGGCAAATTCACACTGTAATGAGAATGAACAAGTCCTACAACTACATGCATATTTGGCTGGTGGAGGCTGTAAGGCTGTTTTTTGCATAAAGCTGATTTTTCCCTACCACAAAGGAATGCATTTTATTTAACTACTTTGTTAAATTTAAATTATGAACAATTGAGAATGGTACCCCCATCTCAATCCCAAACCAAAGTCATTACTAACCCAACAAGTTAATTAAATAGAGTGTTGAGATCAGCAAATAATCCACTTCTAGATACTCAAAGATGTCCATAACCGGGAACACGGCTACTCATGAATAGTTTGCACACTCTGCAGAGGTTTGTGCACTTTCCCCACAAGACTCGATCGCCTCCGTTGGATTTCTCGCACTGCATGATGTTTGAGAAACGGATGACCAAGACACAGTCTTTCAGAAGCATTCACTCTTTACCCCGGGTGGACCGGTACACCTACATCCGCTACATCTGCTAGTCCACCACTGAAAGAGGTCACACAACTTACTCATACTATGCCAGAGCCCATAATGGCTTGTGGCTGCACATGGAAGTTTCTAGGCATGAAAATATTATATGATCCCTTTGAGCCTGGGTGGCATTCCAATAGGACAATCACACGGAACCCCGGGATTTCCTAGGACAACATTGGCATCACCAGGTGTCTGGGCAATCCACTAGTCCATCCCCAGGGTGCCCCAACCAATCCACCCAGATGTGTATTAAATTTCCACCTTAAAGTTTCCCTTAAAAAAATATCACACACATCTTTCATGAAACTCTCATACCATTCCACGTCTACGAGCATGGCTAAGCAATAAGTAACAAAGCGTATACCCCCCCCTTGGTTGTTCTCAGGTCATTGGGTTCCTACCTCATGAACTACAAAGCATCATATTATGTAACCCGTCCTACTCATGCAAGTGTTTGAGGATAGAACTAATGCAATGAAAACTGGGTATTGGAAAGTATGATCAAAGTGTGAACTTGCCTTGTACTGACGTTGTAGATGATTCGCACTCAGAACTCATGATAGATCTACTCGTCACACTCCGGTCAATCTATCGTAAGCAAGCAATAGTAACCACACATAAGCAATCACTCAGCAAATCAGAAAGAATGAATAAACACTTCGGAAAACTTCGAAAACAAAACGAATGACTCCTGAAACATAAAACAATTTCCAACTGTACCAAAATTATGTGAATTTGGCCTTATCAGAAATTTTAGGTCAAGAGCTTTGATTTGCAAAAAGAATCAACTAAATCGGAGTTATAAAACTCAAGTTATCATCAAAACAAGTTTGAAGCTAAAACTAGTTGAATTCAAATTTTAAAATTTTCAAAATCATGTTTAAGTTGTATTACTGGAAAGAGGGGATCATAACGATGATGTGGGCGTTGGTTTCGTTGGATTTGGACTTACTGGTAAAAAGTTATGGTCGAAAGAAGTTTAGGGGCTAATATGTAAAAGAATTAATTACAGACGGGTCCCTGGCCGGAAACTAAAAAAAAGAAAAGAAAAAACCTAGAGAATGAACGTTCCTTTTATAGGCCTAACTGGTGATCGTTCACTAGATAGTTAGATCTAAAAAAATAAAACCAATCTAAAACAAAAAACCTAACTAAACATAAAACAGAAGCGGTTTTTATTACCTAGGCGGTTTGGGCGGGGAAAACCAGGGCGGTTCGAGTGGTTTGGATCCCGCCGATGGTTTTGGTCGCGGACCGGATCGGATCGGCAGTGCGCCGGCCGACGGCGAGCTCCGGCGTCGGGCGCAGCGAGGGGCGACGGATGCGGCGTGAGCAGCGGCGTCGCAGGACGGCGCGGTGGTGGGGCAGCAGCGGCGGCGCGGGCAGGCAGTAGCGGCGGCGGGGAAGCAAAGCACCGGCGGCGGCGGCGATGCAGCTGCGGCGGTGGTGGTCGCGAAGCGAGGGCGGCGGCGGCTGTGGGCGAGAGCGGGGAGAGAGGAGGCAGGCGGCGGCCTTTAGAGGCGGGAGGGGCGGCGGTTGTCGTGGAGGAGGGGGCAAGGCAGCAGAGTCCGGGGGCAGCACGGATGCCGAGGCGGCGGCGGCGCGTGCTCGGACGGGAGTCCGTCGCGAGGAAGGAGACGGTGGGCAGCTCGGCCGCGGCCTGGTAGCGGCTGGGCCGGCCTAGATCGGCGAAGAAGACTTTTTTAAAAAACTTTTTTCCAGACGACAAAAATAAAATAAAAGGAAAAAATATTTCAATATATAATATAGGCATATTATATATCAAAATTAGCAGAAAAAGAAATCCTACAAGATGGACATTTTACTAGTGTCAAATAAAATGCCCACAAATTCTAATAAATCAAAAAGTCCTACTGTTGCAAATAAAAAACCAGTAAAAACCATTTTAGAATACCAAAAGACTTCAAGTTTATTTCTCTCCAATTTTCTACTGTAGGGAATCCTGTTACCCTATTTTCCATGTAATTTATTTTTGGAGAAAAAATAATTTGAATAAAAACCAAATAACTCAATATTTGAAATTGAGTTCCAAAACATTTCAGAAAAACTTCCAACACATATTTCCTATAATTTGAAGAAGTCATTTTATCTTCTCTTGGGAAAATCATTGAGTTGCTTAAAGTTTTCTGAATTTGAAATATCTCGAGATGGAAATTCAAAATCCTTTCAAACCCTTTATCATTTAGAATAAATGGAAGAAGTCATATTATCTCCACTCTAGGGTTTTGTGTTGAAAAGAATTTGAATTCCCTCGGAGATCAAAATGCAAAGTGGAAGTTTTGGGAAAGTCATTTTATTCCCTCTCATTTAACTTTCAAAAGTTTCAAATTTCACTCAATTTCACACAGCACAATCAGCAAGCAATCTAATCTATCTATTTATTATAACATTTCAAAATTTAGAATTTTGGTATGTTAGCACCGTTCACTAACTTATCAGTTCATAATGACTACTTTGCCACTGTGGTAACCCCTTAACCTATAAAAGTAGGCCCATGGCAACCATAGAAAGGGGCTGGAAAGTTAATGAACCCACACCACCATACGAGCGTCGAAGCTGCGGTCCAGAGGTAAACCCTGTCGAGCAAATGTACCACGCACCACCTAACTCATTCCACCATCAATCCACCAAAGCAGGAGTAGGGTATTACGCCTCGCGGCGGCCAAAACCTGGGTAAATTGCTTGTGTGCTCTCTGCCGTGCTGCCGTACGCCGATCTGCTCTCTGTGCAACGCGATGTCCCCCTACCAAACCAGCAAGGGGCCACCCGGTCCCATAGGTGGCCACGGATATCCCGCGACATAGGGGACTAGGTGCATCGTTCACGCAGTCATCGGCGGCGAGGGAGGAAACCAACAGCTGCCGGCGGGTCCTGATTCTCTGCTTGTGTCGTTCTCTCTAACACAGCGCTGGCTCGGGAAGCCCTCGGACCCCTTCTTCCTTCTTGTCGTATTGTGCGCAGATCTGACCTGCCGCTGCCAATATCCCGGTGACCCTCAGGTATAAGTTGTTGGAAAGGGGCCTTGCTCTACTACCCCAGCTCCCCATGTGTCTGCATGTGCATCTTTTTCTACTTCCATCAGCTCTTCCAAAGCAACCTAAATTTTTAGTATTATTAGAGGTAAAGCTACTTCATGCACTCGAATTTAGGACTTGGTTCAAACAACGAAGAAAGGGGGGAAAGTCATAGCATGAATCTAGGACTTGATTCAAAGAGGAAATTACAGGGGGAAAAGTAGTAGAGACCGGATACCCAACCGGTCTCTTGGTTGAAGAGGGAAATAAAGGGAAAACGCGGTACAGACTGGATAAGGAACAAATCTATTATTGGTTGAAAAAACGATAGAAAGTGGTGGCTGGTGGACAATTCAACAGAGTATGTCCTGGATTAAATTTGCTACCCTCACATAGTAAAAGTTCTCCTGGATTAGATTTGCTGCCCTCACAGAGTATGAACAAACTCGGGATCACCACTTTATGCCTCCTTGTAGGTACATTGTGCTGATGCGTCCACTATCGCATGTCCTTATACCTACATTTTGCTATTGTTAATGTAAGGGCGCATGTACAATGAAGCGATCACACTGTTACCTTAAGGACATGCCTCAAGTGATATGGTGCAATTAAACTATGTTACAAATGGTACTCTTGTTGTTTTCCCCAGTATGATAAGTAAGTTGCTTCTTTACACTGCTGGGTGTCCTAGTGTCCCCATGGTCCCATGCCCTTAAACCAACTCTTTAGCTATTGTTGATCTACTGTATCTAGTAAACAAGCAATGCCAGCATTAAAGTAATCCCATATTTGACGAATGTCATTGTTGATCGTAATGCTTCCGGTAACTTGAAGTATTGCTGGCGTTTCTACTATCCTTGGGTGATTGCCATGAACATAATCAAGATGCTTCTTTTCATTTCGTGTATGTTTCGTATCTTGTTATTGACTAGCAACTGTTTTCTTTCTATCTTTTGTGCAGATAGGGATATCTATTTCACCTTGTTGCTATTGTGAACTTTTGGTGAACTGCACAAAACATTTTTTTTTGAATGAGTGTCTTGTGCAGTTCAACTAAAATGTCATGTAGGCAACATCTCTCAATTTTTGAGGAACTGTACAAAATGGTGATTGGAGTTTCCAAAATATCCGTCAAATTCTGCTGGTAATCTCTTACAACATTTTATTAGCCTATGCAAGATCACTGTCACCACAATGGCACTTTATTTTAGTGGAACTACACAAAAGGATAAGCAAATTATTGTTGCACCTTACATGAGAAGGACAACCAACCTTATTGTAGCTCAATTTTAGTGCAACTACTAAAGAAGAACCTGCCACCTAACAAGAGCATGTACTTCTTGCTAGCTGAATGATGCAATCTTTGCTTCATTTCAGGTGAACTACATAAAAAGTCGCATGGATTGAATCATTGAGTTGAGCTGCAGGTTGACTTCAACTAGTGCCACTATTATAGTAATCATGCTCTTTCTTATCTGTGTTGTGCAAACTAGAATTCTCAACAACAGATGTTGTGATAGTCCAGAGCATTCGGCAAGTTCTTGGGTTGTATGACACGGCTAGCCAAGATGGATTTAATCCCTATATTCACTTTATCAAGAGGCGCTAATGGGTTGGTCCTGAATCTTGCAAGCTGGGAATCAATGAGATGTGTAGGATCTTTGTTGTACTTATTATGTGAATCTTATTTGTTGGTTCTGAATCTTGCAAGTTGGGAATCAATGAGATGTGTAGGCATCTTTGTTGTACTTATTATTTGAATCTTATTTGTTGGTTCTGAATCTTGCAAGTTGGGAAACACGGCATGATGATGCAGAGGACAACAATCATAACAAACAGTTCAAACTTTGTAGTATTATCTGTGCGAGAGTGCGACAAATGTGTTGATCGTGTGCGTCCTGAGAATAATAATTCTACTTGTTGTGCATGTTGATACTGTGGCACTGATAGGACGATACAATGCATTGTTATTAAATCTAAGAATAAATTTAAGTAAAGTGACCACTAACACTTGTTATTACAGTACTAATACAGACCCGCTCGTGAACCAACGTCTGGCTGGAAAAGGTTTTTGTCCTTGGTATCATTGTGTTCAGATCCGCCTGAACATAACCTACGCGGCTAAGGACGCATACGCATGTCACGACATGTACAGGCGAATCTTGGACATGAGGGCGTGTCTGCTTTTTGTAATCGACGAGTACAAGGATAGCCGCATCGTCATGATCAAGCATGCCAGGAAGGTCTAGATGTTGTACTTTATCTGTTTAAGCACATTTATCATCTGAGTGTTTCATGCATTAGCCTATGTGTCGTAGTTAGTTGTTTTTGTCCGAAATTATTCTTCTAAGAACCCACTAACCTATTTTATTTTTTTAGTGGATATTTGCTTATGTATATGTAACTAAGTTCACTCGGTTGTCGTGCTTTGAATCTCCTTCCTCCCAACATATTCCCCTTCTCAGGTCGACCCAGCAGGTCTCGTACACAGACATCTGGGACCAACCACATATCCATTTGTATTTCTTTATTTTGTTCAATCTTTCGTCCTCTTCCTATACAATGGATGGAGGCGCTGCAGCACACGCCTCGGCGACCCATCATAGCCTATGGCATTGGCATGGCAATCCCTCTACTCCGACACATTGTCCGGCAGCAGCAGCTCCACCGGCCCACCCTGCACCCGAACAAGTCAACCCTCGTACTTCACTCCGCCTGTGTCTTCCCCCGCTTCGGTTCGTTCCGTCTGAGGTCTCGACGTCGTCCTCCGCCTTGGTGCTCTCGCCGTGGTGCTGCCGTCTGTCGTTCCCAACATGGTCAGCAAAACAAGAGGAATCAGGAGACGACTGCTCGTCGAGAGGCTGACAGTCCCGGGCCCACCAGGTCCATAGCCTAGGTTTTCTTTTCTTGGGAAGCCCATGACATGTTTCAACTTTTTTTTGGATCCAGCAGGTATCAAGCGGCCTCTGGGCCTCCCAGCCAAGCTTGTCTATAACATCAGCAACCCAAGTTATGTTTGTTTTTTCAAGGTGACGCAGAGCTCAGTTCTATTTTTCTATAAGAATGCAAAACTAAACCTATGTTTTCCCTTCTATAATAGTATATATATTTAAATGTGTATCTTATTTTATTACATATATATAGTAGAAACAACATAAGGTTCCGTTAAACCTGTCGTTCGCCCAACCATTTTATAGACCTTCCCACTTCCTTTATTTTTCGTTTTCATTAATCCTATATCTGAATTTCCTCCCACTTTATTTTTCAATGTAATCTGAGTTTTCTCCCAGTACTTTTCCCTAGAATTAACTCAAGTGTCCCATGTCTAGCCTGAAAAATAATAACACCCCACGTCGTATTAACTCATCAAATTAAAACAATAATTTATTTCGTAAATCAAAAGTTCATACAAAATAATAATAATAATTGTTTATATATAACTTGGCAAGTTAACTCCTAGTGATTGCGTACATAAGCTTGCAAAGATTTTACTAACCAATGCAGTAATAGAAGTGCAATCATGTGTTTATGTTTTTAAAACATTTCTCCATCCAGCCCAACATCATATTTTCACCCGGCCCAGCAAATCCGCTGGTTTCGAGAAAAATGCAAATGGGATTTAAATTCTACCATAATATATAAACGGGGTGCATAGATGCTACATCATTGTTTCACCCAGCCCACCAAATGCACTAAAAAGAAACAAATGGACTGGTTGACATGTGGGCCAGTAGGTTGAAGCGTAAGAACTTTCGCAAAAAAAATACAAAGGTCAAATCATAAGCAAGGCGTTTGATTTACATCCAACGGGCGACATTCTTCTTCAATCTCTCGTCTTTTTCCCCAGCGCTGTCGGGACAGCCTGCTCCGGCCTCCGTCGTCTAGCGGCGCTGTTTTGCGCGCCTCGCATCGAAACGCTACCCCGCCGGTGGCCAGACCATCCCTCCACTCCTCCGCACCTCCTATTATTCTCTGCCAAGGGTAGGCCCACCTCGCACCCGAACCAGTCAAGTTTCCACTCCTCTCTATCTGCGACTCAACTGTCGCGTCTTCCCCATCTCCGGGGCTTCCTAGTATGGGGCCTAGCCGTCGTCCACTGGCTTGGTGTGCTCTGCACGGTGTGGTGAAGGTGGTCAACAAACGAGAGTCATCACAAGATGACTGTACGTGCACAGGCTGACAGTGGGGATGCACCACACCCATGGACGCATGCATACAACTGCATCCTTTTTACCCTAAAATAATGTTTTCTCCCCCTGACAACTGGGGCCCACCAGCTAGATCTTCGCACGCAAGGAAGTGCGTCCTTATTACGGGAAAAAATGATTCTTCCCCCTGAGGGTTGGGACCCACCAGCTATATCTTCGCATGCAAGCAAGGGCATTTTTATCCTCCCTGACAGCTGGGACCCTCCCGGCGAAGCGTACGTAGCGTTGACTGTGTACATACTGTTTGATCAGTCTGTCTGCCATGATGAACAGTGGCCGAGTAAGGAGCGGTAGCAGTTCAGGCAGTCCAATCAAAACTGTGTACACGTATGTACATCTATACGCCAAATAATATGGCCACATACGTACATACGGGAAGGATCTGGAACGCATACTCGCGCGTACGTACGACCAGGGCTCATGTACATGAAGAGGCCACGAACGGCATCAATTGCGTCATGTTCATCAGATGCCAACTGGCTGGGTCGAAATGGAGAAATTGTGTCGTGTTCACGGGGAGGCAACGGAATACATCATGCTCATCAGGAGCCAATCGGCTTGGACGGAATAGCCGAAACGAGGTCTGGCATACCGCAGAACCAAGGAAACGGGCCTTCTATTCGACCGCGTACGGTCGAAATGGGGTCTTGTTCATCGGGAAGGGTCTACCATACCGTAGAATAGAGGAAACAACATTCTGCTAATCCGCGTACGTTCAAAACAGGGTCCTGTTCATGGGGAAGGGTCTAGCGTACCGCAAAATGGAGGAAACGGACTTGTGTTAGACCTGCTACAGTCAAAACGGGATCCTACTGATCTGGAGGGGTGTGGCGTATCGCATAATGGGGGAAACGGACCTCTCTTCGACCTCCTACGGTCGAAACGGGGGTCCTGTTCATCCGGAGGGGTGTGGCGTACTACAAAATGGGACTCCACGGGCTACTATTCATCCATCGTCTACTGCCTAGCTCTAGCCTCCACGGGCTACTGTTCATCCACCGTCGACCTCCTCCAGCCTCCACCTGCGACTGTTCATCCACGGCGTCTCCCTCCTGCCACCACGGGCTCATATTCATCCAGCCTCCACAACCCCTCCACCCGCTACTGTTCAACCACCCCTCCACCGGCTACTGTTCATCCAGCCCTCCACTGGCTATTGTTCAACCAGCCCTCCATGGGGTCCTGTTCATCCACCCCCAACCTGCTCGATCGGGGTCCTGTTCATCCAGCATCAACGGCCTCTAGCTACCACCACACTGTCATGTTCATCCAACCATCGGCCAGCAACGCTCACTGTTCATCAAGAGGTAGCAGGTTCGATCGACTTCAGTTAGCTGCAGTAGCAAAGGAATCACTCGACCGGGTTCAGTTCACAGCCAGATCTATCAATCGCTCGGGTTCAATAACGTGTAGCCTGCAGTGTACTCGCTCGGGTTTAGTAGGAGAATGCCTCGCTCGGGTTCAGTTAGAGACCAACGCCTCGCACACACGCGCGTACTTGTACGAGAGAAACGCGCAATCCCTCCATGCATCGCTTGGCCTCGACCACCTACCGTCACCAGGAACTCCCCAATATTTTCCTCGTCCTCGCTTCTACCATGATTTTTTCTGTCATGGACAGCCCATAAGAATGTCATGCAGCTGCGTCTCCGGCCCGCCCAGGACGAATAGCCAATATTTTGTCATAGAAGTAGGAGACCACCACATTTGTGATGATACTGGGTTTTGTCGCAGTTATCGTCATAGAAGAGTCATAAGCATGACAGAATTTTTTTTCGTTTGGCCCAAAATGTCACGGATGTGTCTTCTTTTTTTGTAGTGTAAACTGATGATCTCGATCGTGATACCATGTTTCGAAGTGGACGATAAAACTAGAAGATTGGATTAAATGTTGGAGTTGGTTTAAGGATCTACCTGATCCTAACCTCGGAGTTTACTTCACCATGATAATGGGAATTCGTGGATTTACTATAGTTGAGGTAGCCCTTTCAAGTATTTGGGGATTATAGGACACTGGAAGATCGTGTGGAACACTATAGATTTCGGATATGTATAAATAATAGATTACGTAGTGATTGATGGAAGTTAACGGGTTGTTGAAGTTAATTCATAGGAAGGAAACAAGATCTCGGAGTGGCATATGACGTGTTTCCTCAGGATAGAGATGCACTACCTTGGGCCTGGAAGAATAGGCTGAGCACTTGGATTGTCATGTTTAACTCAAGCTTGGAAGCTTGTATGCTCTACTCATGGATTTTTAGGGGTAGACATATATACAATTTTGGGGATCGTAGACATGTATAATTCTGTTAAACCTCCTCTTAGGAGTCCTGAGGATAATAATAGCATGAGTAATGATTGGAGCTGACCTACACGAGTTGATGCTTTTGGTAGTATAAGGTTATTTGTTTAATGGACTAGATAGAACGATTGGCATCTCAGAAATCGTGCTTGAGGATAAGATGATAAATGTTCACTCGCGCACTAGAATCCCTGAAATCCTTGAGCCTTACCAAGGCACAACACGGCCGGATCATGGCCATGGGCTTTGGCTCTAGGTTAAGAAACCCTGGCCGATACTCAACCATTACCACCACTAATACCCCAACCTACCTTATGGAACCCATGAACAGAGTCTTCATGGAGTACTTGGACAAGTTAGTTGGTATCTTTATTTGGCAACATGCTGGTCTACCCAAAGACGGAAGAAGAGACGTTCAACTGATTAGAAGACATTTGAAGACCACCATGTTAGGAAGGAAGAACTATATCAACCACCGTTGTCAAGAAATGAACTTCCTCGTCGAAGACCATGTGTATCTGCAAACCACTGCTGTCGAAGGAACCAAGCATCTCCATGTCAAAGAGAAGCTCACACCAAGACTTATCGCACCCCCTCCAAGATCACTGCAAGATGAAGAGTGGATGACTACCAGCTAGAGTTACCACCTGAGTCACCCACTGTGCACAATAGTTTTCCACACAACACCACTCCGGAAATGTTTCCAACTTCCTAACAAATCCAATCCCTACAAGGACATCGATCACCAAGCCATTGACACTAGCCCGACCTGACCTATGAGAGAGTCCCCTTTTACAACCTAGATCAAAAAGGATGTTATACACGAAGCCATACCATCAAGTAGTTCAACGTTCAATGGATCATTACTCGAAAGCAGAAGCAACATGAAGAAGTGAAGACTACCCCAAATCCATGTTTTCGTATTCCTTTCCACGCCTAGTATGGGAATCTCGAGGATGAGATTATTGTAAGGGGGGTAGGTCTGTCACACCCTGATTTTCATGCCACAACACTCAAGTCAAAAAATCATGCTAAAATGTGGTTTGACAAAAACTTTTGGGTGTTTTTGACTTTGCTTGATTCGGTTTTCTATTTACTGTTTGCAAGTGCTCTAAAAATCAAATAAATTCTCCTACTCTTGTACTCTTCCTCTTTGATCCAAAATCTTGCTCAATGATCATGCCATGTGTATAGGACATAACGCTATTTTATTACAAAACTATTTTGGCCAAAAACTATTTTCTAAATTTAGTTTTCCAAAAACCCCGAATTGAGGTTGGCACTACAAGTACTTGATTTGGGGTGTGAAAAATCTTTCAAAGAGTATATTTCACTCCTATTAGGTATAGGACTCCCATAAACCACAAAAATATAATTTTATAAATTATTTCCCTATTTTATTTAAAGGCTTTTTCTTTAGGCCAGAAATGGTCTTTAATAGGTTAAAATTATTTAACTGTTTCAAAAATATTTGAGAAAATTTAGGGAAACTTATAGGACATATATTGTCCTTATATAAGAGTTTCAACACATGGTTATGTTTAAAATATTGGTCAAATCCCTGAAAACCCCTTTTTGGATATTTCAAGCTTTTGAAATATTTACAAAGGAAGTATTATCTAAAAATTCCAATAAAATTCGAGTATGCCATATATGACATATTTTATGATGTTGCCAAGACTCATGCCTTGAAGATCAAGAAAACTTCATCAAAGCCCATCAAAACCATTTTTGTCCATTTTGAAGTTTGAGCAACTTTACATTGCGAAACATGTTCAAATGCTCTCAAACTTGTTCACATCGTCAAATGGTGTCATTATACATCTAGACCAAATTTCACAAGATGGAGAGAAGGATAAGTTGATCAAAGTGCCCCAAGACCCTCTTTGTACAGAACCAAATTTGAACAACTCTACATTGCCAAATTGTTACTTGTGACCTCAAAATTTGTGGACATGCTCACAACCCCAAATGATGACACTACACCAAGTGGGGCATCAAGGAGGAATGATTAGCATGACTAAATCTTGGAAAAGCCATTTCGGCTAATTTCTAGGGCTTACCAAAGTTACATTAGCAACTTTTCCTAAATGATTTCAAACTTGGTGGAATTCCCTATTTCAATGTGACATTGCATCCTGTTAAGTCTCATGCCAAGAGGAACTCGTCTTCTTTCCCAAAACACCATCAAGCACCTTCCGGTGATTTTCCAAAATTGCTATTTTCACCTCTTTCCTTGCTCTTCTTGAGCTCAAATTTTTACCGGAGCCTCTCCTAGTCTCCCTATACCTCTAGTAAGTTTAGCATGGCCATGGCTCAATCATTGGTGGGTAAAACCCTCTCTTTATCTCTCCGGACATCCATTTCCCCTCTCTCCCTCAACCCCTCTCCTCTCCTACTGGCTGTCCAGGGCATATGATACGTCCATTTTGCATCATGCTTATATGTTGATATTCATTGCATTACATGCTGTTATTACATGTTTTGTCACAATACTTATGCCTTTTCTCTCTTATTTTACAAGGTTTACATGAAGAGGGAGAATGCCGGGGCTGGAAAAGGAGCAAACTCTGGAAACCTATTCTGCACAACTCCAAAAGCCCCGAAACTTCACAGAACTCTGTTTCAGGAAACATAAAAAATATCTAGCGAAAGAAGATCATGAGGGGGGCACCTGCTGTCCACGAGGGTGGGGGCGTGTAATGCCCAGGATGGGACTATACCTCCTACGTGTCGAGGCACGACTTAAAGGTATAAGCCCATTCTGGAATGATCTCAAGTTTGGTATCTTTGCACGACTCATGTAAAAGAGGGATTAAATTGCAAAAGGAGATAGTTGTCTTACACTCGCCACTTCACACAATACATTACATAAGCAAGACATCATTCAAAACATCACAACCCGTCTACGGGCAAAGATCCAAAAGAAAGATACCAAAACATAAAGCCACATGTCTGAATCGCCCCTAGTAGAAAACCACTACTGATCGTCGAAACGTCACAAGCATATGGCCACTCTCTTCATCGAGCTCCCAATGTAGTACTTGAACCAGCTCCTGCATCAAACTCGGCTGAACCTGCATCTGGTGTTGTAGTAACTATGAGCCACGAGGACTCAGCAATCCCATAACCATGGGTATCAAGACTAGCAAATCTTTATGGGTAGGAAGAGGTAAAGTGGTGAGGTTGCAGCAGCGGCTAAGCATAATATGGTGGCTAGCTTACGAGTACAAGAATAAGATGAGCATCTACGCAAACGGTCGCAACTAGTAGTGATCGCTAAAGATCATGAACTACATACGAGTCAAACATAACCCCACCGTGTTCTCTTCTCAAAGTGAAAAGAGACAGTCACGGTTACTCACACAGTTGTGTGTTTTACTTCGGATCCTCTGTCAAGTTATCTACAACCGGACATTAACAAATTCCAATCTGCCACATAACCGCGGGCACGGCTTTCGAAAGATTATAACCCTGCAGGGGTGTCCCAACTTAGCCCATCACAAGCTCTCACGATTAGCTGAAGTGATAAATATAATATCATCACCCCTTATCTTAGGGAAATCCGATCAGGCTCGGCTTCCCGGTGCACAAGACATTCCGACAATGGTAAAACTAGTCCAGCAAGACCTCCCGGTGTGTCGACACCCTGATAGTAGCCGCGCGTATCTCGTCTCAGGCCACAACCGGATGGGACAAGCTACAGGTAAAACCAATCCTCGAGTTTCCCCGTGGTGGCCCCGCAGGTTGCCCGTTTGGGACCAACACCATCAGCACTGGGCCCCCCTGCTATGTAGAAAGAATCCTCGGGTAGCGCTAACTCCCTATGCAATTTAATTAATTAATTAAGTTGTTATTATGAGCAAATTAAAACCAATATTGGGCCTTGCTGGAGGAGTTTTATTCAAAGTCAAACTGTCAAGGGGTCCCCATCCACCCATCGTGTAAGGAACGCAAAATCAAGGAACATAATGCCGGTTTATCGGCACCTAAGGTTGCATGAGTGGAACAAAACACCGAGCTAAAGGCCAAGCCTTCCACCCATGCCTAGTATATAGGTGTGTTAATAATAATTATAGATATTGTGATATTCCAACAACAAGTTCCCACCTGGAACGAACTTCATCTTCACCTGCAACTAACAACGGTATAAGAGGGGCTGAGCAAGCGGGTAACATAGCCAAACAGTGGTTTTGCTAGGAAGGTTTCAAAGGTTAGAGGTTTCATGGCAACAAGGAGAGGCTGGCAATAAAGATGGGTAGCGCGACATGTAACGATAGCATCGAGACAACTAAGCATGGCAATGGTAGTAAAGGTATCCAAGGGTATGATCATCTTGCCTGGGATTCCGCAAGGGAGAAGAATAAGTCCATGAAGTAGACGGAGCAACATAGTCGAGCGAATCCTCACAACTCCGGAACGAAACCGAAGCTAACAAGAGAAGCAACCGGAAAGAAGCAAAAAACACGGTAAACACACAAGCATAAACATGGCATACGATGCACATCCTAGTATGATGCATGTCCGGTTTAAATATGCATGTCATGGCAAAGTGCACAAACAAGACTACAAGTTAAGTGGAGCTCAATATGCAACGAGTTGAATATTAACGAAACACCACATGTTATTTATTTAGTTGACTCTCGTTTATTTACAAGACAAGATTAATTGTTTGTTAACATGGCAAGAGGTGAAGCAAAAACAAACTACCTATTTAGACATTTTAAATGAGGCCGGAAAAACAACAACAATTCCGGAAAATCCCCATGAGCATGTTTAGCAATTTTAAGCAACAGCAATTCACACATTTTAAATGTAGTTAACATGATGCGGATGACATGAACAAGTTTATGCAAGTTTATTAAAAGTTGACATGAAGATGATAAGGAGTATTGTCACCATGGTGGAAGGAAAGGGTGCCACGGCAACGATCCGAAAAGGATGCAACGTCAACATCTCGGTTCCGGTAACTCGTTGAGAGACTAGTGCAAAAGATGACGGAGATCGTGTCATGCAAGAAGAAAAATGGGGTGATCCCGTCACCGGGTTCCCACGAGTCGGCGACGAGGCAACCGAGGAGCATGACAAAAGACGAAACGGGCACGGTGCACACAAGGGAAAACATCTCATACAACACGAGCATTCCACGGGTCATCGTCTCGGGGTTATACCTTCGAAGCGTTCGTTCTCGGAGGGGTTCGAGTCGTAGAGGAAGTAGTGGTAGTAGGTGTTCTCGCGAGTCGTGGTACACGTTCGTAGAGGGAAGTAGTCGTTTCGTTATCGTGTCGTGGTACTTGTCGCGGCATCGGACGTCTTCGGGGCGACGGTAGTTGTACACGGGGCGTCGGGGTCGTCGTTGACGTAGGGGTACATGTTTTATGTAGTGGTACTTGGTGCGTCTCCGAGTAGCCAAACTTGACGGGTTGTCGATGTCGCGGTACTCGTTCATGTAGTAGTCGGACTTGATGGAACCGAGGGTTCCGCACATGCGTCGTGGTACTTGATGTCCGTATGTTCCACGGGGTCCTCGAGGGTCGACGGTAGTCGTTCACGGTCGTCGGTAGGGGTACTTGGCGGTCTCGATCCGTAGATGAACTTGGTCGTCGACGCGGTGTCGTGGGAGGTAGTGGTACACGTTTGTTGTTCCCGGACTTGGCCATCCTTGTTCTTTCGGGTTGTAGTTGTACTCGAAGTTCGGAGTCCGGTTCTTGCCGGTGGTGTACTTGACGAGCCTTCACGTAGAGGTACTTGGCGAAAACACATGAAGACGATGCGTCTGTGTTCAGTTCTTGCCGACGTTCTCGCTGGTCTAGAAAGAAGACAAGAGGCCGACTTCGGCTTGGCGTGAAGCAGGTGAGGCGGAGGCGTCGGACCTGCAACAGCTGCTGCCGGAGGTCGTGGCGGCTCGAGGCCAGAGGCGAGGCGAGGAAGATGGAGCAGAGGCGATTGGGGCGAGGTGGTGGAGCTCCTGGCCTGCGCGGGGAGGGAGGCCGGGGCGCGTCGGGACGAGGGGAGGGACGCCGTGGCGCGGCTCCGTGCGGGGAGAGAGGTGAGGGGCGCTGCGGCGGCTGCTCGAGGGGAGGAGGCAGAGGCCTGGGTGCCCGCCGGCGGCGAGGCGCCGGTCGCCGACGAGGTGGAGACGGCGGCGGAGTTCGGGCGCACGGGAGGGCGCTCGAGATCGTAGAGGCTCGGGGGGAGAAGGGTGCGGGCGAAGGGAAGATGGGGACGAGGGGTCGAGGGTGCGGAGTCGAGGCCTCTGGCGGCGCGGGGGGAGGAAAGGAGGAGCGAGGGGGTGCGACGGGCTAGGGTTACGGGGGAAAACGGACCAGGAGGGAATTGGGCCGGCCTAGGGAGGCTGAGATGGCCTAGAGGCCTGCACCTGGGAAGGTGCGGCTGGACGCTGGGAGGCCAGCCCAGATGGCCAGGGAGGCCGGCTCTTCCCTTCTTTCTCCTTTTAGCAGAAAACAATAAAGAGAAAGAAGAAAGAAAGAGAGGGGTTAGGGAAAAACTGCACAAGAGGTTATTTTTCTCGGGCTCATAACAATAAGCGCGGTCCGAGAAAAATAGAAAAGACAAGATCGAGATATAATTCAAACATATTTGAATTTAATTCAAATGGGTTTGAACTAAGACTTGATTTTTGAAGTGTCCAAAAATGTTGAGGATTTTCGAGGAACCTCGATAAACGGGAAAAGAAATATAGATAAGGTTTAGATTTTGAAACTTGAAGTGAAACAGGCATGGGGAAAATTATGCAAGTGTGTTGGGTTGATTCCAAACAAATGGAATATTTTATAATATAGCTCCCTAAATATTGGGAGGATATGTTTTAAAGAGAAGTCATCCTTCCCTCGATTTAAATGGACCGAAGGTCCACACAATTTATTTAGGTTGAGATGCAAAAGATTAAGACATCATAACATGATGACATGATGCAATGCAAAATAAATAACACAAGCACAAATGAAACACACGGGAGAACCCAGAACATCTGGAATCTTCTGGAATCTTCTGGGACGTCGGTCTTCGGGCGTCACAACTCTCCCACACTAACAGAGGATCTCGACCCGAGATCCTAGAGATAGCACCGGGTAAAATAAACAGAAGAGGAAGAGGTAAAACAAAGTTGCTTCTTTGACAGACGAGTGAAACCAAAGGACCTGAAAGGATGACCAAAATGAAAGAAGAATACAACGGAGATGAACGAAGATGAAAACACTCCGTTAGGAAAGAGGAACAAGTAGCATTATGAGAACCTTGCAGGCTGGAAGACATGAAACAAGAGCTCACGGATGACAAAAGAATTCCAAACCCACTCCGGTTAACCAAGATTGAGAAGGAATAAGAACGAAATAATTTGGACAGCACTCCGTCTGAAAATGGAAGGAATTAAGATGAGCTTGCCAAGTAGGGATGATACTTGATGAAATCAACAACACATAGCCTCCGGAACAATTAAAAGAATGGCACAAGGGGTAAGAAAGATTCAGACAGCACTCCGGTTGAAAAGAGAGGCCAACTGATAAGATAAGGGAACTAGAGTGGAGAATACAACACTCCGGATAAATGATAAGCATGAGAAGTGAAAGATGAAAATAATAAGATTCAAGGCCTGCGATGAATTAGATGGAGGTTTGAAATGATATAATTGAAATAACTTGGAGCTCCGGAAAACAAGATGAACAACTTAGAGCCAAGGATATGATATGATGAACAAGCTCCAGACAAAAGAATTAAATCACCTTGAAGGAATAAGAATAAGAATTATGTCATGCATCTCCCTCACCAATTTAAATTGACGACAAGCAAAGGATTTGGCATACTACTTATTCTCGTTGGAAAGAATTAAAGAGAGATCTAGTACAGACTTGGGTAAATCTTCAACGAACCACCGGTAGGATTGTGAAAGAACCAATGAATTGATATGATAACAATGGAAGAGTAATCTTGAATGAACCACTGTAAGAATTGAACCCGGTTGATGAAAGAGAATAATCACCGGGAAGAATAAGCACTTGAGGAAAATTTAGATACAAGAGAACGAAGAGAACGCGAGCCGATTAATAGTACTTGAACAAAGCACCGGTAGAATATGAAGACGAACGAAGAGGCATCAATGAAGAATATTTGGAGGACGAAGTTGAAAACTGAGAACGAAGAATCTTCTGAAATGATGGCCTTCGGAGGATCACAAAGAAAAGAATTCATGAAATGCTTCGGATGGCATAAAAGAATTCCTCACAATCTAAACAATAATGAGGATGGCATGAAGCTAGAACCACGAATCTTGAAGAGAACGGGCCAGGATTTAAGAGAAACTCTTCTTCGATCTTCAAATATTGAGAAAGACGACGAGATACACCACCATGAATTGTATAGGCACTCCGTAATTAAGAAATAAAAGGTTGAACCAAAGATGAAAAGAATTTGAAAGCGATCTTGGAGAAGGCATGTGACAGATGGAAATCAATCTTACATCACCCTTTGAAAAGAATTTGAGTATAACTCCGGAAAAATTAGGAGAGTCAGGTAAGATCCTGGAAAAAGACATGTGGGTTAGGGCCCACTAAAGAAATCACCGTTGGAAAAGATTGCTTGAGAGATATTGCACCGGTTGAATTAAAAGGCTTGAATAAGATAACAATCCTCAAAGTAGTTTGAACGGATTAAGAATGGAATTATGAATCTTCAGCACTCCGGATATGAATTAGAGAGTTGAATAAGCAAGAGAGACTTCGGGTAAGAAATTTCAACATGGGAAAAAACATGTTAAACAAAAAGGAAGAGATATGATCATGACCAAGGCTTGAATTAATCCACCGGAGAAGAAACGAGAAAGGAGAAATGATGAACTTGAAGCTCTTGAGCATCTTCACGATAAAATACCGTATAAGAACATTGAAGGAAATGAATGAAGAAACCTCATGTGAATAAAATGGATATTTCATTCTAGAATTTCTGCTCCAAGAAGAAAAAAGGGAGGGAGGGCGGGGAGAAACAAACACAATCTGGAATAATGAAACAGACAAATCGTCAGATTTCTCAACGACGTCTGTATGGAATAACTTGAAGAGAAGGCACACCAGT
This sequence comes from Secale cereale, assembly GCA_902687465.1. NCBI lineage: Eukaryota > Viridiplantae > Streptophyta > Magnoliopsida > Poales > Poaceae > Secale > Secale cereale. The sequence goes on from LR738710.1 coordinate 298,030,674, forward strand.
TGAAAAGAATTTAACATGAAGATCTCGATGGTCAAGAAGAATTAGCACTCCCATAGAGATATGAGAACACCGCTTAGAAAAGGTATGGAATCAACATTTGACATCGAAGCAACTCGAATACCAAAATCAAAACAAAAACAAAGGATAGATATGTTGCAACATAATCTTCAGAATATCATCCGAGCAGAGAATTGAACGAATGAATTCCGCAGGTACATCAACTTGTCGAGAAGCCAGTTGGAGAACAAAAGGTAAATAATACAACAAGGATCAGATAGAACAAATATAAGATAGAAGCTTCGTCCCACATATTCGTGCTGAAAGCTTATGGAACGTGTTACAAAAGGGTTTTGCAATCCCCGGATCAGCATAGCCAAGGACCCTTTAAGATGCAACTCCCGATCGGAACAAGCCCATAAAACCACTTCACTCAATGTAGAACCCCGAACTTCATATCGTGCATCCGTTGGAAGAATGCCTACGAGCTATTACCCACCTATTAATTTCTGAAAATTTCCAGTTATGCAATCAGGTGTTGGGGATACAGGGGAAGCAGCGCGCACTCAACTCTAATCCTACATCCAGCTATATCCATCCTTCAACACATAACCAGTTATCTCTGGAAACCGTTTACCTCGGACCTTCGAAACGCATCCACTATACAAGCTATGGTAATACTCCCGAACTACCTCCCCAGTACTGGGTGATGTCGGGGTTATCTTGCCACTAACCACATAGGAGAGTTTTCGATGTCGGCCGTCTTAAGTATTGTAGAACTGCCGCGATATGTTTGTGACGACAACACCTCGGAGCTCAACTCCCCGGGACACTGCCACAACCCCTAAATGACATGAGGCATCAAGAACAATGTTCTCGTCACAAAGACATCGGAACAATCCAAACAATACTCGCGTGATCCTAAAAAAATTGGTGAATTTTTGAGAGTAGAAGAGACAAGAGTAAACGTTACGAGTCCTCACCAGAGTGATAAGAGAAGAGGAGCAAAAAGAAATCCTACTCTCCGATATATATATATAGGACTCAAAACATTTTCCAATGTGTGCCTAGACTCAACCGTCAACGATTCGATCAATCAGTGGGGGCTTCTAGGTCGGAGAAGGCTCTGATACCAACTTGTAATGCCCAGGATGGGACTATACCTCCTACATGTCGAGGCATGACTTAAAGGTATAAGCCCATTCTGGAATGATCTCAAGTTTGGTATCTTTGCACGACTCATGTAAAAGAGGGATTAAATTGCAAAAGGAGATAGTTGGCTTACACTCGCCACTTCACACAATACATTACATAAGCAAGACATCATTCAAAACATCACAACCCGTCTACGGGCAAAGATCCAAAAGAAAGATACCAAAACATAAAGCCACATGTCTGAATCGCCCCTAGTAGAAAACCACTGCTGATCGTCGAAACGTCACAAGCATACGGCCACTCTCTTCATCGAGCTCCTAGTGTAGTACTTGAACCAGCTCCTGCAACAAACTCGGCTAAACCTGCATCTGGTGTTGTAGTAACTGTGAGCCACGAGGACTCAGCAATCCCATAACCATGGGTATCAAGACTAGCAAAGCTTTATGGGTAGGAAGAGGTAAAGTGGTGAGGTTGCAGCAGCGGCTAAGCATAATATGGTGGCTAGCTTACGAGTACAAGAATAAAATGAGCATCTACGCAAACGGTCGCAACTAGTAGTGATCGCTAAAGATCCTGAACTACATACGAGTCAAACATAACCCCATCGTGTTCTCTTCTCAAAGTGAAAAGAGACAGTCACGGTTACTCACACAGTTGTGTGTTTTACTTCGGATCCTCTGTCAAGTTATCTACAACCGGACATTAACAAATTCCAATCTGCCACATAACCGCGAGCACGGCTTTCGAAAGATTATAACCCTGCAGGGGTATCCCAACTTAGCCCATCACAAGCTCTCACGATTAGCTGAAGTGATAAATATAATATCATCACCCCTTATCTTAGGGAAATCTGATCAGGCTCGGCTTCCCGGTGCACAAGACATTCCGACAATGGTAAAACTAGTCCAGCAAGACCTCCCGGTGTGTCGACACCCTGATAGTAGCCGCGCGTATCTCGTCTCAGGCCACAACCGGATGGGACAAGCTACAGGTAAAACCAATCCTCGAGCTTCCCCGTGGTGGCCCCGCAGGTTGCCCGTTTGGGACCAACACCACCAGCACTGGCCCCCCTGCTATGTAGAAAGAATCCTCGGGTAGCGCTAACTCCCTATGAAATTTAATTAATTAATTAAGTTGTTTTTATGAGCAAATTAAAACCAATGTTGGGCCTTGCTGGAGGAGTTTTATTCAAAGTCGAACTGTCAAGGGGTCCCCATCCACCCATCGTGTAAGGAACGCAAAATCAAGGAACATAATGCCGGTTTATCGGCGCCTAAGGTGGCATGAGTGGAACAAAACACCGAGCAAAAGTCCAAGCCTTCCACCCATGCCCAGTATATAGGTGTGTTAATAATAATTGTAGATATTGTGATATTCCAACAACAAGTTCCCACCTGGAACGAACTTCATCTTCACCTGCAACTAACAACGCTATAAGAGGGGCTGAGCAAGCGGGTAACATAGCCAAACAGTGGTTTTTCTAGGAAGGTTTCAAAGGTTAGAGGTTTCATGGCAACAAGGAGAGGCTGACAATAAAGATGGGTAGCGCGACATGTAACGATAGCATCGAGACAACTAAGCATGGCAATGGTAGTAAAGGTATCCAAGGGTATGATCATCTTACCTGGGATTCCGCAAGGGAGAAGAACAAGTCCATGAAGTAGACGGAGCAACATAGTCGACCGAATCCTCACAACTCCGGAACGAAACCGAAGCTAACAAGAGAAGCAACCGGAAAGAAGCAAACAACACGGTAAACACACAAGCATAAACATGGCATATGATGCACATCCTAGTATGATGCATGTCCGGTTTAAATATGCATGTCATGGCAAAGTGCACAAACAAGACTACAAGTTAAGTGGAGCTCAATATGCAATGAGTTGCATATTGACGAAACACCACATGTTATTTATTTAGTTGACTCTCGTTTATTTACAAGACAAGATTAATTGTTTGTTAACATGGCAAGAGGTGAAGCAAAAACAAACTACCTATTTAGACATTTTAAATGAGGCCAGAAAAACAACAACAATTCCGGAAAATCCCCATGAGCATGTTTAGCAATTTTAAGCAACAACAATTCACACATTTTAAATGTTGTTAACATGATGCGGATGACATGAACAAGTTTATGCAAGTTTATTAAAAGTTGACATGAAGATGATAAGGAGTATTGTCACCGTGGTGGAAGGAAAGGGTGCCACGGCAACGTTCGAAAAGGATGCAACGTCAACATCTCGGTTCCGGTAACTCGTTGAGAGACCGGTGCAAAAGATGACGGAGAGCGTGTCATGCAAGAAGAAAAATGGGGTGATCCCGTCACCGGGTTCCCACGAGTCGGCGACGAGGCAACCGAGGAGCATGAAAAAAGACGAAACGGGCACGGTGCACACAAGGGAAAACATCTCATACAACACGAGCATTCCACGGGTCATCATCTCGGGGTTATACCTTCGAAGCATTCGTTCTCGGAGGGGTTCGAGTCGTAGAGGAAGTAGTGGTAGTAGGTGTTCTCGCGAGTCGTGGTACACGTTCATAGAGGGAAGTAGTCGTTCCGTTATCGTGTCGTGGTACTTGTCGCGGCATCGGACGTCTTTGGGGCGACGGTAGTTGTACACGGGGTGTCGGGGTCGTTGTTGACATAGGGGTACATGTTTTATGTAGTGGTACTTGGTGCGTCTCCGAGTAGCCGAACTTGACGGGTTGTTGATGTCGCGGTACTCGTTCATGTAGTAGTCGGACTTGATGGAACCGAGGGTTCCGCACGTGCGTCGTGGTACTTGATGTCCGTATGTTCCACGGGGTCCTCGAGGGTCGACGGTAGTCGTTCATGGTCGTCGGTAGGGGTACTTGGCGGTCTCGATCCGTAGATGAACTTGGTCGTCGACGCGGTGTCGTGGGAGGTAGTGGTACACGTTTGTTGTTCCCGGACTTGGCCATCCTTGTTCTTTCGGGTTGTAGTTGTACTCGAAGTTCGGAGTCCGGTTCTTGTCGGTGGTGTACTTGACGAGCCTGCACGTAGAGGTACTTGGCGAAAAAACATGAAGACGATGCGTCCGTGTTCAGTTCTTGCCGACGTTCTCGCTGGTCTAGAAAGAAGACAAGAGGCCGGCTTCGGCCGTGGCGTGAAGCAGGTGAGGCGGAGGCGTCGGACCTGCAGCACCTGCTGCCGGAGGTCATGGCGGCTCGAGGCCAGAGGCGAGGCGAGGAAGATGGAGCAGAGGCGATTGGGGCGAGGTGGTGGAGCTCCTGGCCTGCGCGGGGAGGGAGGCCGGGGCGCGTCGGGACAAGGGGAGGGACTCCATGGCGCGGCTCCGCGCGGGGAGCGAGGTGAGGGGCGCTGCGGCGGCTGCTTGAGGGGACGAGGCAGAGGCATGGGTGCCCGCCGGCGGCGAGGCGCCGGTCGCCGTTGAGGTGGAGACGGCGGCGGAGTTCGGGCGCACGGGAGGGCGCTCGAGATCGTAGAGGCTCGGGGGGAGAAGGGTGCGGGCGAAGGGAAGATGGGGACGAGGGGTCGAGGGTGCGGGGTCGAGGCCTCTGGCGGCCCGGGGGGAGGAAAGGAGGAGCGAGGGGGTGCGACGGGCTAGGGTTACGGGGGAAAACGGGCCAGGAGGGAATTGGGCCGGCCTAGGGAGGCTGAGATGGCCTAGAGGCCTGCACCTGGGAAGGTGCGGCTGGACGCTGGGAGGCCGGCCCAGATGGCCAGGGAGGCCGGCTCTTCTCTTCTTTCTCCTTTTAGCAGAAAACAATAAAGAGAAAGAAGAAAGAAAGAGAGGGGTTAGGGAAAAATGCACAAGAGGTTATTTTTCTCGGGCTCATAACAATAAGCGCGGTCCGAGAAAAATAGAAAAGACAAGATCGAGATATAATTCAAACATATTTGAATTTAATTCAAAAGGGTTTGAACTAAGACTTGATTTTTGAAGTGTCCAAAAATGTTGAGGATTTTGGAGGAACCTCGATAAACGGGAAAAGAAATATAGACAAGGTTTAGATTTTGAAACTTGAAGTGAAACAGGCATGGGGAAAATTATGCAAGTGTGTTGGGTTGATTCCAAACAAATGGAATATTTTATAATATAGCTCCCTAAATATTGCGAGGATATGTTTTAAAGAGAAGTCATCATTCCCTCGATTTAAATGGACCGAAGGTCCACACAATTTATTTAGGTTGAGATGCAAAATATTAAGACATGATAACATGATGACATGATGCAATGCAAAATAAATAACACAAGCACAAATGAAACACACGGGAGAACCCGAAACATCTGGAATCTTCTGGAATCTTCTGGGACGTCGGTCTTCGGGCGTCACAGGGCGCGCCCCCCCCTCTCTGGGCACGCCCCCTGTCTCGTGGGCCCCCCGATGCCCATCTTCTCCTATATGAGGTGTTTTGACCTGGAAAAAATAAGAAGGAGGCTTTGGGGACCAGACGCCGCCGCCTTGAGGCGGAACCGAGGCGGAAACCAATCTAGGGTTCCGGCAGAGCTGTTCTGCCGGGGATACTTCCCTCCGGGAGGGGGAAATCGTCACCGTCGTCATCACCAAAAACTCTCCCATCTTGGGGAGAGCTATCTTCATCAACATCTTCACCGGCACCATCTCCTCTCAAACCCTAGTTCATCTCTTGTATCCAATCTTTGTACCCCAAATCTCAGATTGGTACCTGTAGGTTGCTAGTAGTGTTGATTACTCCTTGTAGTTGATGCTAGTTGGTTTATTTGGTGGAAGATCATATGTTCAGATCCATTATGCATATTAATACCCATCTGATCATGAACAGTATTATGTCTTGTGAGTAGTTACTTTTGTTCCTGAGGACATGGGAGAAGTCTTGCTATTAGTAGTCATGTGAATTTGGTCTTCGTTCGATATTTTGATGAGATGTATGTCGTCTCTCCTCTAGTGGTGTCATGTGAACGTCGCCTACATGACACTTCACCATTATTTGGGCCTAGAGGAAGGCATTGGGAAGAAATAAGTAGATGATGGGTTGCTAGAGTGATAGAAGCTTAAACCCTAGTTTATGCGTTGCTTCGAAAGGGGTTGATTTTGATCCACTTGTTTCATGCTATGGTTAGGTTTACCTTAGTACTTCTTTTCTAGTTGTGGATGCTTGCATTAGAGGTTAATCATAAGTGGGAGGCTTGTCCAAGTAAGGGCAGCACCCAAGCACCGGTCCACCCACAAACCAAATTATCAAAGTACCGAACGCGAATCAGATGATCGTGATGAAAACTAGCTTGACGATAATTCTCATGTGTCCTCAGGAGCGCTTTCCTTCATATAAGAGTTTGTCCAGGCTTGTCCTTTGCTACAAAAAGGATTGGGCCACCTTGAGGCACCTTATTTACTTTTAACTTTTGTTACTTCCTACCAATTACCTTATCACAAAACTATCTGTTACCTATAATTTCAGTGCTTGCAGAAAATACCTTACTGAAAACTGCCTATCATTTCTTTCTACTCCTCGTTGGGTTCGACACTCTTACTTATCGAAAGGACTACGATATATCCCCTACACTTGTGGGTCATCAAGACTCTTTTCTGGCGTCGTTGCCGTGGAGTGAAGCGCCTTTGGTAAGTGGAATTTGGTAAGGAAAAACTTATATAGTGTGCTGAACTTTATTGTCACTTGTTACTATGGCTCATAATCCTTTGAGGGGCTTGTTCGGGGTATCTTCAGCCCGACCAGAAGAGCAAAGAGTTGCTCCTCAACCAACTGCACCTACTGAAAATGTTTGCTTTGAAATTCCTTCGGGTATGATAGAGAAACTGCTTGAAAATCCTTTTATAGGAGAGGGAACACTGCATCCCCATTTACACCTAATCTATGTGGATGTAGTTTGTGGATTATTTAAGCTTGCAGGTATGCCCCAGGATGTTATCAAGAAGAAGGTCTTTCCTTTATCTTTGAAGGGAGATGCATTGACATGGTTTAGGCTATGTGATGATATTGGATCATGGAACTATAATCGTCTGAAGTTGGAATTTCATCAGAAGTTCTACCCTATGCACCAGGTTCATCGTGATTGTGATTATATCTATAATTTTTGGACTCGCAAAGGAGAAAGTATCGCTCAAGCTTGGGGGAGGCTTAAGTCAATGTTATATTCATGCCCCAGTCATGACCTCTCAAGAGAAATGATCATTCAAAATTTTTATGCTCGACTTTCTCTCGATAATCGCTCCATGCTCGATACTTCTTGGTCTGGTTCTTTTATGATGAAGACTATTGAATTCAAATGGGATTTATTGGAAAGAATTAAATGCAACTCTGAAGATTGGGATCTCGACGAAGGTAAGGAGTCAGGTATGACCCCTAATTTTGATTGTGTTAAAGCTTTTATGGATACCGAAGTTTTTCGTGAGTTTAGCACTAAGTATGGACTCGACTCTGAGATAGTAGCTTCTTTCTGTGAATCATTTGCTACTCATGTTGATCTTCCCAAGGAGAAGTGGTTTAAATATCATCCTCCCATTGAAGTAAAAGTAGTTGAACCTGTTAAAGTTGAAGAAAAGACTATCACTTATAATGTTGATCTTATTGTTCCTACTGCTTATATTGAGAAACCACCTTTCCCTATTAGGATAAAGGATAATGCTAAAGCTTCAACTATAGTTCGTAAGAGTAATACTAGAACACCTACACCCTCTGAGCAAATTAAAGTTGAACCTAGTGTTGCTATGGTTAAAGATCTCTTGGTAGAAGATTTAGATGGACATGTTATTTACCTCCAAGAAGAATCGGCTAGAATAGCCAAACCCAATGCTAGGAATAAACATAGACCTATTGTAGGCTTGCCTGTTATCTCTGTTAAGATAGGAGATTATTGCTATCATGGTTTGTGTGATGTAGGTGCTAGTGCAAGCATAATCCCTCATACCTTATATCAAGAAATTATGCATGATATTGCACCTGTTGAGTTAGAAGGGATTGATGTTACTATTAAGCTAGCTAATAGAGACACTATCTCACCAGTTGGGATTGTTAGAGATGTTGAAGTATTGTGTGGGAAGGTTAAATACCCCGCTGATTTTCTTATTCTTAGTTCACCACAAGATGAATTATGTCCCATTATATTTGGTAGACCCTTCTTGAATACTGTTAATGCTAAGATAGACTGCGTGAAAGATATTTTTACTATTGGTTTAGGGGATATGTCTCATGATTTTAACTTTGCTAAATTTCGTAGACAACCCCTTGATAAAGAACTACCTAGTAAGGATGAAATTATTGGTCTTGCTTCTATTGATGTGCCTCCTAATGATCCTTTAGAACAATACTTGCTAGACCATGAAAATGATATGCATATGAATGAGAGAAGGGAAATAGATGAAATATTCTTTAATCAGGGACCCGTATTGAAAAACAACTTGCGTGTTGAAATCCTAGGGGATCCTCCTCCACCTAAGGGTGATCCCGTGTTTGAACTTAAACCTTTGCCTGATAATCTTAAGTGTGTTTATCTTGATGAAAAGAAGATATATCATGTTATTATTAGTCCTAACCTTTCAGAGCAGGAAGAAGAAAAACTATTGAAAACTCTGAAGAAGCATTGTGCTGCTATTGGATATACTCTGGATGATCTTAAGGGCATTAGGGTGACGCCCGAAGACCGACGTCCCAGAAGATTCCAGATGTTCCGGGTTTTCCCGCGTGTTTCAGTTGTGCTTGCCCTATTTATTTTTGCATTGCATCATAGCATCATGTCATCATGTCTTTAATCATTTGCATCTCAACTCAAATAAATCGTGTGGACCTTCGATCCATTTAAATCGAGGGAAGGATGACTTCTCTTTATAACATATCCTCCTAATTTTATGGAGCTATTATAAAAACATTCCATTTGTTTGCAATTCACCATAACACACTTGCATTTTTTTCCCATGCCTTCCCTTTCTCAATTCTGGCCTCAACCTTTGCCCATGAATCTTATTGGCTGAGTTAAGCCACATCCTCAATCCCACCCCTTTTGGATTCCATCAAAAGGGTTTTCGTGAATTCAAATAGTTTGACTTTTGTTCAAACTTGTTTAAATCTTCTTTTCCCAAAAGTCTTCCGTTGATTTTATTTATTTTCCTTACATTTTTTGTGAGTCCAAGGAATTTTACCCTATACTCAATTCTTTCCCTAACCTTGCTATTTCTCTCTTTTTCTCCTTCCTTTTCTTTCTGTAAAATAAAGAGAAAGAGGAGGGGAGCCGCAGCCCAGCCTCCTCAGCAGTCCAGCCAGCCCTTTTGCCTCGTGGCCCGACCGCAATGGGCAGCCCAGCTAGGCCCAGCCACTCCTCCAGCTGACAGGCCCAGCCGCGCCCCTTCTAACCCTAGCACCTAGCCCACGAGCCGCTCCCTCTCCCTCTCGTCCTCCCGAGCCGCCGCCAGCATCTCTCTCCCTCTCTCTCACCTCGCATCGCGCCTGTGCGTCACTGCTCCCCTCGCGCCCGCGTCTCCTCCTCCCTCCTACCGTCGGGCGCAGCCGCCGCTGCCTCCCCGCCGCCATGAGCTCCCTCGAGCCGGCCCTTCCCCGCCTCCGCGCGGCTCCTCCGCCTCGTCTCCAGCGCCGCCGCCCCTCCGCATCGTCCCGCGCCGTTCCTCCAGCACCAGCGCCTCGCCGGCCTCAAGCAAGTCGCCGTTCCCTCGCGCCAAATCGCTGTTCGTCTCCGACAAGCGCCGCGTCGCGCCGTCCTTCTCCCCTGCACCTCCGCCACCTCGCCCCAAGCGCCCCGCCTCGTCTCCGACCAAGGCCGCCGTAGCAGTCCGGTGGACCAGGCTGTTTTGCCCCGCTGTCCTTGTCCGTTCACCGCGCCGCCTTGGCCTCGTCAAGGTGACTGGAGGCCGCTGCCGTGCATCTTCTGCCTCCCTTTTTGTTGACCAAGATCCAAGGCCTTTCGTGTTGCTTTGTTTTGGATGCGCCTCTCCGACAGATGCACGAGTACGACTACACTTGGTCGATGCGACAAGTACCTCTACCGACGACCTCGTGTACAACTACGTTGCTAAGACCGGCCAGATCGTCTACATGGACGCAAGTACCCCGACGACCGCTGTTTTTGGAAGACCCAAGTACCACGACGCGTGAAGAACCATGAACGAACGCGTCAAGTACCACTACGCCCGGAGCACTCAGAACCCTCAAGTTCATCTACGGAACGGGTACGACGATCGTCACCGAAGAACCGTGTACCACTACCGTCGCCCCGAAGACGTCCGATGCCGCGACAAGTACCTCTTCGGAAACGTGAACGAAAACGCCCCGTGTACGACTACGAACGGAATGACCACTTCCCTCTACGAACGTGTACCACGACCCGCGAGTACCACTACTTCCTCTACGACCTCGAACCGCCCCGAAATGAATGTTCCGAAGGTATAACCCCGAGATGATGACCCGTGGAATGCATGTGTTGTATGAGATGTTTTCCCTTGTGTGCACCGTGCCCGATTCGTCTTTTGTCATGCTCCTCGGTTGCCTCGTCGCCAACCCGTGGGAACCTGGTGACGGGATCACCCCACCTTTTCATCTTGTTCGACTCGCTCACGCCATCTTTCCTTTTGCATCGGTCCCTCAACGAGTTACCCGAACCGAGATGTTGCTGTTGCATCATTTTCGGATCGTTGCCGTGGCACCCTTTCCTACCACCATGGTGACAATACTTCATATCTCTTCATGTTCACTTTTAATAAAAATTGCACAAACTTGATCATGTCATCAGCATCATGTTAACAACATTAAAATGTGTGAATTGTTGTTTGCTTAAAATTGCTAAACATGCATATGGGGATTTCCGGAATTGTTGTTGTAATTTCCGGCCTCATTTAAACTTGTTGACTTGTGTTATTTTTTCTGTGCTTCCTACCTTGCCATGTATTGCTTCCTGTATAGACTTGTCATGCATCATACCTTGCCATGTGTTGCATCATATAGACTTGTGTTATTTTTCTGTGCTTCCTACCTTGCCATGTATTGCATCCTGTATAGACTTGTCATGCATCATACCTTGCCATGTATTGCATCATATAGACTTGTGCTATTTTTTTCTATGCTTCCTACCTTGCCATGTTTTGCTTCCTGTATAGACTTGTAGTGCATCCTATGTAGACTTGTGTTGCATCATACTTGATTGAGCATATTGTCATGTCTCGTGTGGTGTGTTTACCGTGTTGCTTGTTTCTTTCCGGTTTGCTTCCCTCGTTAGCTTCGGGTTTGTTCCGGAGTTGTGAGGCTTCTTCTTCGTCTTCTTCTTGGACTTGTTCTTCTTCCTTGCGGATCCCAGGCAAGATGACCATACCCTTGGATACCTTTACTACCATTGCCATGCTTAGTTGTCTCGATGCTATCGTTACATGTCGTGCTACCCATCCTTTATGTCAGCCTCTCCTTGTTGCCATGAAACCTCTAACCTTTGACACCTTCCTAGAAAAAACATTGTTTGGCTATGTTACCCGCTTGCTCAGCCCCTCTTATAGCGTTGTTAGTTGCAGGTGAAGATGAAGATCGTTCCAGGAGGGAACTTGTTGTTGGAATATCACAATATCTATTATTATTATTAACACACCTATATACTGGGCATGGGTGGAAGGCTTGGCCTTTTGCTTGGTGTTTTGTTCCACTCATGCCACCTTAGGCACCGATAAACCGGCATTATGTTCCTTGATTTTGCGTTCCTTACACGATGGGTATATGGGGACCCCTTGAAAGTTCGTCTTTGAATAAAACCCCTCCATCAAGGCCCAACATTGGTTTTAATTTGCCTCATAATAACAACTTAATTAATTAATTAAATTTGCATAGGGGGTCACGTCCCCGGGGTTTCTTTCTACATAGCAGGGGGGCAGTGCTGATGGTGTTGGTCCCAAACAGGGGTCATGTAGAGCCGCCTTGGGGAAACCCGAGGTATATGGTATAACATGTAGCATCACCCATCCGGACATGGCCGGAGACGAGATACGCGCGGCTACTATCAGGGTGTCGGCATGGAGGTCTTGCTGGACTTGTTTTACCATTGTCGAAATGTCTTGTGCACCGGGATGCCGAGCCTGATCGGATTTCCCTAAGATAAGGGGTGATGATATTATATTTATCACTTCAGCTAATCGTGAGAGCTTGTGATGGGCTAAGTTGGGACACCCCTGCAGGGTTATAATTTTTCGAAAGCCGTGCCAGCGGTTATGTGGCAGATTGGAATTTGTTAATGTCCGGTTGTAGAAAACTTGACAGAGGATCCGAAGTAAAACACACAACTGTGTGAGTAACCGTGACTGTCTCTTTTCACTTTGAGAAGAGAACACGGTAGGGTTATGTTTGACTCGTAGGTAGTTCGGGATCTTTAGCGATCACTACTAGTTTGCGACCGTTTGCGTAGATGCTCATCTTATTCTTGTACTCGTAAGTTAGCCAACATATTATGCTTAGTCGCTGCTGCAACCTCACCACTTTACCTCCTCCTACCCATAAAGCTTTGCTAGTCTTGATACCCATGGTTATGGTATTGCTGAGTCCTCTTGGCTCACAGATACTACAACACCAGATGCAGGTTCAGCCGAGTTTGACGCAGGAGATGGGTCAGAACTTTCGGGAGTTCCATGAAGAGCATGGTCGTATGCTTGTGAAGTTTTCGACGATCAGTAATGGTTTCTACTAGGGGCGATTCGGACCTGTGGCTTTATGTTTTGGTATCTTTCATTTGGATCCTCGCCCGTAGTCGGGTTGTGATGTTATTTGGATGATGATTTGCTTATGTAATGTAATGTGTGACGTGGCGAGTGTAAGCCAACTATCCTTTTGCAATTTCATCCCTATTTTTACATGAGTCGTGCAAAGATACCAAACTTGAGATCATTCCAGAATGGGCTTATACCTTTAAGTCGTGCCTCGACACGTAGGAGGTATAGTCCCATCCTGGGCATTACAAGTTGGTATTCAGAGCCTTCTGCGACCTAGAAGCCCCACTGATTGATCGAATCGTTGACGATTGAGTCTAGGCACACACTTAAAATGTTTTGAGTCCTATATATATATATATATATATATATATATATATATATATATATATATATATATATATATATATCGAAGAGTAGGATTTCTTTTGCTCCTCATCTCTTTTCACTCTGGTGAGGACTCCTGACGATTACTTTTATCTCTTCTACTCTCAAAAATTCACCAAAAATTTTTTAGGATCACGCGAGTATTGTTTGGATTGTTCCGATGTCTTTGTGACTAGAACATTGTTCTCGATGCCTCCTGTCATTTAGGGGTTGTGGCAGTGTCCCGGGGAGTTGAGCTCCGAGGTGTTGTCGTCACAAATATATCGCATCAGTTCTGGAATACTTAAGATGACCGACATCGAAAACTCTCCTATGCGGTTAGTGGCAAGATAACCCCGACATCACCCAGTACTGGGAGGTAGTTCGGGAGTATTGCCATAGCTTGTATAGTAGACGCGTTTCGAAGGTCCGAGGTAAACGGTTTCCGGAAATAACTGGTTATGTGTTGAAGGATGGATATAGCTGGATGTAGGATTAGAGTTGAGTGCGCGATGCTTCCCCTGTATCCCCAACACCTGATTGCATAACTGGAAACTTTCGAAATTAATAGGTGGGTTCATCTAGTAGCTCGTAGGCATTCTTCCAACGAATGCATGATATGGAGTTCGGGGTTCTGCATTGAGTGAAGTGGTTTTATGGGCGGTGTTCCGATCGGGAGTTGCATCTTAAAGGGTCCTTGGCTATGCTGATCCGGGGATTGCAAAACCCTTTTGTAACACGTTCCATGAGCTTTCAGCACGAATATGTGGAATGAAGCTTCTATCTTGTATTTGTTCTATCTGCTCCTTGTTGTTGTTTTTTATTTTATTTATTTACCTTTTGTTCTCCCAAGTGGCTTCTCGACAAGTTGATGTACCTGCGGAATTCATTCGTTCAATTCTCTGTTCGGATGATATTGCGAAGATTATGTTGCAACATATCTATCCTTTGTTTTTGTTTTCATTCTGGTATTCGAGTTGCTTCGATGTCAAATGTTGATTCCATACCTTTCCTAATCGATGTTCTCATATTTCTATGGGAGTGCTAATCCTTCTTGATCAATCAAGATTTTCATGTTAATCCTTTTTCAACCGGTGTGCCTTCTCTTCAAGTTATTCCTTACGGACGCGGTTGAGAAATCTGACGATTTGTCTGTTTCATTCATCCCAAGTTGTCTTTGTTTTCCCCACCCTCCCACCCTTCTTCTTCTCGGAGCCAGAATTCTTAATCAAGTATCCATTTTATTCATGTGATGTTTCTTCATTCATTTCCTTCAATGTCCTTATCCGGTGATCTCTCAGGAAGATATCTCAGAAGATTCATAATTATATTCTTAATCCGTTCAAACTATTTTGAGATTGTCATCTTATTCAAGCCATTTAATTCAACCGGTGCAATATCTCTTGAGCAATCTTTTTCAACGGCGATTTCTTTAGTGGGCCCTAACCCACAGGTCTTTTTCCAGGATCTTACCTGATTCTTCTAATTTTCTGGACTTATACTCAAATTCTTTTCAAAGCGTGACATAAGAATGATTCCCATCAGTCACTTGCCTTCTCCAAGATCGCTTTCAAATTATTTTTCATCATTGGTTCAACCTTTTAATTCTTCATTACGGAGTGCCTATACAATTCATGGTGGTGTATCTAATCATCTTCTCAGATTTTGAAGACCCGAAGAAGAGTTTCTCTTAAATCATTGGCCGTTCTCTTGAAGATTCGTGGTTCTAGCTTCATGCCATCCTCATTATTGTTTAGTTTGTGAGGAATTCTTTTCATACCCGTCCGGAGCATTTCATGAATTCTTTCCATTGTGTTCCTCCAAAGGTCGTCATTTCAGAATATTTCTTCGTTCTCAGTTTTCAACTTCGTCCTCCAAATATTCTTCATTGAGGCCTCTTCGTTCGTCTCCATATTCTACCGGTGCTTTGTCAAGTATTCTTTAATCGGTTCGCGATCTCTTCGTTCTCTTGTAAATTTTCCTCAAGTGCTTATTCTTCCAGGTGGATTATTCTCTTTCTTCACCTGGTCTCATTCTTACGGTGGTTCATTCAAGTTTACTCTTCCTTGTTATCGTATTAATTCACTCATTCTTTTCATAATCCTACTGGTGGTTCGTTGAAGATTTACCCAAGCTTGTGCTAGATCTCTCTTTAATTCTTTGCAACGAGAATAAGTAGTATGCCAAATCCATGGCGTGTCGTCAATTTAAATTGATGAAGGATAAGCATAGAGTAAATCTTATTCTTATTTCCTCGAAGTGTTTAATCTCTTTTTCCGGAGCTTGTTCATCATATCATATTCTCGGTTCTAAGTTGTTCATCTTGTTTTCCGGAGCTTCAAGTTATTTCAACTATATCATTTCAAAGCTCCATCTAATTCATCGCAGGCCTTGAATCTTATTCTTTTCATCTTTCACTTCTCATGCTTTCATTACCGGAGTTTTCATGGTGGTTCATCAAGATTTAATTCATCCTCGAAGTCTTCATCAAGATTCTTGTTGGAGCTCAAGCATTCTTCATCATGCTTTCCAAGTGCAATTCTTTCTACCTTATTGTTTGAGAGGGTGGTATGCCATTTTTGACAATTTCCCTTCATGTTTCATGATTCACAAGTTGTCAGGAATGAGATATTTAAACCCATCATTTTATTTGTTCAGGAGATCTTTCCAACCATTCAATTTATTCGTTGGACTAATCTTGGGTTGTATCTCACCTAAAAGCTTTTCTTAGGGCTTGTTGCTATTATGGAGCTTATAAATGATCCAAGTTCTTCATTTATCATTCCGGTGAAATAAGTTTTTCGTCTCCTTGTTGATCTCAATCCAATCAAATGTTTTCGTAAGTGGCTGGTTATCACCTCTTAATTTTGAGATGTTTTCCATAAGCCCACAACAAGCATATTCGTTTTCGTTGTTGATTTTTCCTTCAACCCCATTCAACCCTTCTTCGTAAGGATGCTTTCAAAATCATTTATAGTCGAAGATGTTCTTCTTCTTCGATCTCTTCACTCCATTATTCGTTCCGGAGGCTTTGTGATATTGCTCTCTTCGAACCATCATCTTGTCATATCAAGAGCATGTTCTTTTCTTTTCTAGTCCATTTAACAGGAGTGTCATGACCTCCATTCTAATCCTCTCATCTTATCAAGTTTTGCCTATCTTTTCAACCGGAGTGCTGCCTGAAATCTTTCTTACCCCTTGTGTCATTCTTTCAATTGTTTCAGAGGCAGTGTGTTGTTGATTTCTTCAAGTATCATTCCATCTCCTCAAGTTCATGTTAATTCCTTCCATTTTTCAGTCGGAGTGCTGTCTGAATTCTGTCATTCTTATTCCTTGGCTATACCATTGCAGTTTCATATTCTTTTGGTTCGTAAGGTCTTGCTTCATGTCTTTCAACCTTCAAGGTTCTCATAATACTCCTTGTTACTCTTTCTAACGGAGTGTTTTCATATTCGTTCATCTCCGTTGTATTCTTCTTTCAATTTGGTCAACCTCTCAGGTTCGTGGTTTCACTCATTTATCGAAGAAGCAACTTTGTTTTACCTCTTCCTTTATCCTCTTTTACCCGGTGCCATCTCTAGGATCTCGGGTCGAGATCCTCTGTTAGTGTGGGAGAGTTGTGACGCCCGAAGACCGACGTCCCAGAAGATTCCAGATGTTCCGGGTTTTCCCGCGTGTTTCAGTTGTGCTTGCTCTATATATTTTTGCATTGCATCATAGCATCATGTCATCATGTCTTTAATCTTTTGCATCTCAAATTAAAAAAATCATGTGGATCTTCGATCCATTTAAATCGAGGGGAGGATGACTTCTCTTTATAACATATCCTCCTAATATTATGGAGCTATTATAAAAACATTCCATTTGTTTGGAATTCACCATAACACACTTGCATTTTTTTTCCATGCCTTCCCTTTCTCAATTATGTCCTCAACCTTTGCCCATGAATCTTATTGGCTGAGTTAAGCCACATCCTCAATCCCACCCCTTTTGGATTCCATCAAAAGGGTTTTCGTGAATTTAAATAGTTTGACTTTTGTTCAAACTTGTTTAAATCTTCTTTTCCCAAAAGTCTTCTGTTGATTTTATTTATTTTCCTTACATTTTTTGTGAGTCCACGGAATTTTACCCTATACCCAATTCTTTCCCTAACCTTGCTCTTTCTCTCTTTTCTCCTTCCTTTTCTTTCTGTAAAATAAAGAGAAAGAGGAGGGGAGCCGCAGCCCAGCCTCCTCAGCAGTCCTGCCAGGCCCTTTTGCCTCGTGGCCCGACCGCAATGGGCAGCCCAGCTAGGCCCAGCCGCTGCTCCAGCTGCCAGGCCCAGCCGCGCCCCTTCTAACCCTAGCACCTAGCCCGCGAGCCGCTCCCTCTCCCTCTCGTCCTCCCGAGCCGCCGCCAGCATCTCTCTCCCTCTCGCTCACCTCGCATCGCGCCTGTGCGTCACTGCTCCCCTCGCGCCCGCGTCTCCTCCTCCCTCCTACCGTCGGGCGCAGCCGCCGCTGCCTCCCTGCCGCCATGAGCTCCCTCGAGCCGGCCCTTCCCCGCCTCCGCGCGGCTCCTCCACCTCGTCTCCAGCGCCGCCGCCCCTCCGCATCGTCCCGTGCCGTTCCTCCAGCACCAGCGCCTCGCCGGCCTCAAGCCAGTCGCCGTTCCCTCGCGCCGAATCGTTGTTCGTCTCCGACAAGCGCCGCGTCGCGCCGTCCTTCTCCCCTGCACCTCCGCCACCTCGCCCCAAGCGCCCCGCCTCGTCTCCGACCAAGGCCGCCGGAGCAGCCCGGTGGACCAGGCTGTTTCGCCCCGCCGTCCTTGTCCGTTCACCGCGCCGCCTTGGCCTCGTCAAGGTCACTGGAGGCCGCTGCCGTGCATCTTCTGCCTCCCTTTTTGTTGACCAAGATCCGAGGCCTTTCGCGTTGCTTTGTTTTGGATGCGCCTCTACGACAGATGCACGAGTACAACTACACTTGGTGGATGCGACAAGTACCTCTACCGACGACCTCGTGTACAACTACGTTGCCAAGACCGGCCAGATCGTCTACATGGCGCAAGTACCCCGACGACCGCTGTTTTTGGAAGACCCAAGTACCACGACGCGTGAAGAACCATGAACGAACACGTCAAGTACCACTACGCCCGGAGCACTCGAAACCCTCAAGTTCATCTACGGAACGGGTACGACGACCGTCGTCGAAGAACCGTGTACCACTACCGTCGCCCCGAAGACGTCCGATGCCGCACAAGTACCTCTTCGGAAACGTGAACGAAAACGCCCCGTGTACGACTACGAACGGAACGACCACTTCCCTCTACGAACGTGTACCACGACCCGCGAGTACCACTACTTCCTCTACGACCTCGAACTGCCCCAAAACGAACGTTCCGAAGGTATAACCCCGAGACGATGACCCGTGGAATGCATGTGTTGTATGAGATGTTTTCCCTTGTGTGCACCGTGCCCGATTCGTCTTTTGTCACGCTCCTTGGTTGCCTCGTCGCCAACCCGTGGGAACCCGGTGACGGGATCACCCCACCTTTTCATCTTGTTCGACTCGCTCACGCCATCTTTTCTTTTGCACCGGTCTCTCAACGAGTTACCGGAACCGAGATGTTGCCGTTGCATCATTTTAGGATCGTTGCCGTGGCACCCTTTCCTACCACCACGGTGACAATACTTCATATCTCTTCATGTTCACTTTTAATAAAAATTGCATAAACTTGATCTTGTCATCCGCATCATGTTAACAACATTAAAATGTGTGAATTGTTGTTTTCTTAAAATTGCTAAACATGCATATGGGGATTTCCGGAATTGTTGTTGTAGTTTCCGGCCTCATTTAAACTTGTTGACTTGTGTTATTTTTTCTGTGCTTCCTACCTTGCCATGTATTGCTTCCTGTATAGACTTGTCATGCATCATACCTTGCCATGTGTTGCATCATATAGACTTATGTTATTTTTTGTGCTTCCTACCTTGCCATGTATTGCTTCCTGTATAGACTTGTCATGCATCATACCTTGCCATGTATTGCATCATATAGACTTGTGCTATTTTTTTCTGTGCTTCCTACCTTGCCATGTTTTGCTTCCTGTATAGACTTGTAGTGCATCCTATGTAGACTTGTGTTGCATCATACTTGATTGAGCATATTGTCATGTCTCGTGTGGTGTGTTTACCGTGTTGCTTGTTTCTTTCCGGTTTGCTTCCCTCGTTAGCTTCGGGTTCGTTCTGGAGTTGTGAGGCTTCTTCTTCGTCTTCTTCTTGGACTTGTTCTTCTTCCTTGCGGATCCCGGGCAAGATGACCATACCCTTGGATACCTTTACTACCATTGACATGCTTAGTTGTCTCGATGCTATCGTTACATGTCGCGCTACCCATCTTTTATGTCAGCCTCTCCTTGTTGCCATGAAACCTCTAACCTTTGACACCTTCCTAGCAAAACCATTGTTTGGCTATGTTACCCGCTTGCTCAGCCCCTCTTATAGCGTTGTTAGTTACAGGTGAAGATGAAGATCGTTCCAGGAGGGAACTTGTTGTTGGAATATCACAATATCTATTATTATTATTAACACACATATATACTCGGCATGGGTGGAAGGCTTGGCCTTTTGCTCGGTGTTTTGTTCCACTCATGCCACCTTAGGCGCCGATAAACCGGCATTATGTTCCTTGATTTTGCATTCCTTACACGATGGGTATATGGGGACCCCTTGACAGTTCGTCTTTGAATAAAACTCCTCCAGCAAGGCCCAACATTGGTTTTAATTTGCCTCATAATAACAACTTAATTAATTAATTAAATTTGCATAGGGGGTCGCGTCCCTGGGGTTTCTTTCTACATAGCAGGGGGGCTAGTGCTGATGGTGTTGGTCCCAAATGGGGGTCCTGCAGGGCCGCCTTGGGGAAACCCGAGGTATCTAGTATGACCTATAGCATCACCCATCCGGACGTGGCCTGAGACGAGATACGCGCAGCTACTATCAGGGTGTCGGCACGCCGGGAGGTCTTGCTGGACTTGTTTTACCATTGTCAAAATGTCTTGTGCACCGGGATGCCGAGCCTGATCGGATTTCCCTAAGATAAGGGGTGATGATATTATATTTATCACTTCAGCTAATCGTGAGAGCTTGTGATGGGCTAAGTTGGGACACCCCTGCAGGGTTATGATTTTTCGAAAGCCGTGCCCGCGGTTATGTGGCAGATTGGAATTTGTTAATGTCCGGTTGTAGAAAACTTAACAGAGGATCCGAAGTAAAACACACAACTGTGTGAGTAACCGTGACTGTCTCTTTTCACTTTGAGAAGAGAACATGGTGGGGTTATGTTTGACTCATAGGTAGTTCAGGATCTTTAGCGATCACTACTAGTTTGCGACCGTTTGCGTAGATGCTCATCTTATTCTTGTACTCGTAAGTTAGCCACCATATTATGCTTAGTCGCTGCTGCAACCTCACCACTTTACCTCCTCCTACCCATAAAGCTTTGCTAGTCTTGATACCCATGGTTATGGGATTGCTGAGTCCTCATGGCTCACAGATACTACAACACCAGATGCAGGTTCAGTCGAGTTTGACGCAGGAGATGGGTCAGAACTTCCGGGAGTTCCATGAAGAGCGTGGCCGTATGCTTGTGACATTTTCGACGATCAGTAGTGGTTTCTACTAGGGGCGATTCGGACCTGTGGCTTTATGTTTTGGTTTCTTTCATTTGGATCTTCACCCGTAGTCGGGTTGTGATGTTATTTGGATGATGATTTGCTTATGTAATATATTGTGTGACGTGGCGAGTGTAAGCCAACTATCCTTTTGCAATTTCATCCCTATTTTTACAAGAGTCGTGCAAAGATACCAAACTTGAGATCATTCCAGAATGGGCTTATACCTTTAAGTCGTGCCTCGACACGTAGGAGGTATAGTCCCATCCTGGGCATTACAATTAGTCCCACTTTATGGCAACACAAGATAAAATTGGAAGAAAATGCTAAACCGGTTATTGATCATCAGCGACGATTAAATCCTAAGATGAAATAAGTGGTAAGAAAGGAAATACTAAAGCTTCTAGAGGCAGGTATTATCTATCCAGTTGCTGATAGCTAGTGGGTAAGTCATGTCCATTGTGTCCCTGAGAAGGGAGGTAGGAGTGTTGTTCCTAAAGATAAAGATGAATTGATCCCGCAAAGAACAGTTACAGGTTATAGGATGGTAATTGATTTCCACAAATTAAATAAAGCTACTAAGAAAGATCATTACCCCTAGCCTTTTATTGATCAAATGCTAGAAAGGTTATCCAAACATACTCATTTTTTGCTTTCTAGATGGTTGTACTGGTTTCTCTCAAATACATGTGTCAAAAGGGGATCAAGAAAAGACCACTTTTACTTGACCTTTCGGTACCTTTGCTTATAGACGTATGCCTTTTGGTTTATGTTATGCACCTGCTACCTTTCAAAGATGCGTGATGGCTATATTCTCTAATTTCTGTGAAAAGATTGTTGAGGTTTTCATGGATGATTTCTCCGTTTACAGAACTTCTTTTGATGATTGCTTAAGCAACCTTGATCGAGTTTTGCAGAGATATGAAGACACTAATCTTGTCTTGAATTGGGAGAAGTGCCACTTTATGGTTAATGAAGGCATTGTCTTGGGACATAAAATTTCTGAAAGAGGTATTGAAGTTGACAAGGCTAAAGTTGATGATATTGAGAAGATGTCGTGCCCCAAGGACATCAAAGGTATACGAAGTTTCCTTAGTCATGTCGGGTTTTATAGGAGGTCCATAAAGGACTTCTCTAAAATCTCCAGGCCTCTGACTAATCTCTTACAAAAAGATATCCCTTTTGTCTTTGATGATGATTGTCTAGAAGCATTTGAAATATTTAAGAAAACATTGATCTCTGCACCTATTGTCCAGCCTCCTGATTGGAATTTACCCTTTGAGATTATGTGCGATGCTACTGATTATGATGTAGGTGCTGTTCTAGGACAAAGAGTTGATAAGAAATTAAATGTTATCCATTATGCTAGTAAAACTCTGGATAGTGCCCAGAAAAATTATGCTACTACTGAGAACGAATTTTTAGCAATTGTATTTGCTTGTAATAAGTTTAGACCCTATATTGTTGATTCTAAAGTAACTATTCACACTGATCATGCTGCTATCAAGTACCTTATGGAAAAGAAAGATGCTAAACCTAGACTTATTAGATGGGTTCTCTTGCTGCAAGAGTTTGACTTGCATATTATTGATAGAAAGGGAGCTGAGAACCCCGTTGCAGACAACTTGTCTAGGTTAGAGAATATACTTGATGGCCCACAACCTATTGATGATAGCTTTCCTGATGAACAATTAGCTGTCCTAAATACTTCTTGTACTACTCCATGGTATGTTGATTATGCTAATTACATTGTTGCTAAGTTTATACCTCCTAGCTTCACATACCAGCAAAAGAAAAAGTTCTTCTATGATTTGAGACAATACTTCTGGGATGACCCACACTTTATAAAGGAGTAGATGGTATTATTAGACGTTGTGTACCTGAGCATGAACAGGAACAGATCCTACGCAAGTGCCACTCCGCAGCTTATGGAGGACACCACGCAGTAGATAGAACTGTACACAAGGTATTGCAATCTGCTTTTTATTGGCCTACTCTCAAAAGGATGCCCGTAAGTTTGTCTTATCTTGTGATGAATGTCAAAGAATTGGTAATATCAGTAGACGCTAAGAAATGCCTATGAATTATCCACTTGTTATTGAACCATTTGATGTTTGGGGCTTTGATTATATGGGACCGTTTCCTGCCTCTAATGGGTACACACATATTTTAGTTGATGTTGATTACGTTACTGAGTGGGTAGAAGCTATTCCAACTAGTAGTGTTGATCATAACACCTCTATTAAGATGCTTAAAGAAGTTATTTTTCTGAGGTTTGGAGTCCCTAGATACCTAATGACTGATGGTGGTTCACACTTTATTCATGGTGCTTTCCGTAAAATGCTTGCAAAGTATGATGTTAACCATAGAATTGCATCCGCTTATCACCCACAGACTAGTGGTCAAGTAGAACTAAGTAATAGAGAGCTGAAATTAATTTTGCAAAAGACAGTTAATAGGTCGAGGAAGAATTGGTCCAAGAAACTTGATGATGCATTATGGGCCTATAGAACTGCATACAAAAATCCTATGGTATGTCTCCATATAAGATGGTTTATGGGAAAGCTTGTCACTTACCTCTTGAGCTAGAACATAAGGCATATTGAGCTATTAAAGAGCTCAATTATGATTTCAAACTTGCCGGTGAGAAGAGGTTATTTGACATTAGCTCCCTTGATGAATGGAGAACCCAGACCTATGCCAAGTTGTTTAAAGAAAAAGTTAAAAGATGGCATGACAAAAGGATACAAAAGCGTGAGTTTAATGTAGGTGATTATGTATTTCTATACAACTCTCGTTTATGCTTTTTTGTAGGAAAACTTCTCTCTAAGTGGGAAGGACCTTACGTTATCGAGGAGGTCTATCGTTCCGGTGCCATAAAAATCAACAACTTCGAAGGTACAAATTCGAAGGTGGTGAACAGCCAAAGAATCAAACATTATATCTCAGGTAACCCTATAAATGTTGAAACCAATGTTATTGAAACCGTAACCACGGAGGAACACATAAGGGACACTTTCCAGAACGATTCAGCCTCCGAAAAGGAAGAGGTGTGTGGTACGGTAAGTAAACCGACTCCAAAACAGTCCTAAAGGCAATTTTTCTCCGTTCTGGAATATTTAGAAAAATAGAAAAATAAGTAGCAGTCCGGAAGAGACGCGAGCCATCCACGAGGGTGGAGGGCGCCCCCCCCCCTTCCCTGGGCGCGTCCCCTGCCTCGTGGGCAGCTCGTGTGCCTCCCGAACTCCGATTTCTTGTATGTTACTCCTTTTGTTCGGTAAGAATTCATTATATATACTCCCGAAGGTTTTGACCTCTGTATCACACAAAAATCCTCTGTTTTTGTTTCGAGTTGTTTCCGTCGCAGATAAGAGCAATATGTCGTCCCAGGATTCGGAGGGAGAAAGCTATGTGGCGTATTTCCTCGCGGACCCTAAGGTCTGTGGAGACTTGGAGCATTATGGTTGGACCACGGAGGAAGAAGGGGACCATGATCCCAAGGGGAAGGATTGGACCAGCTCAGATGAAGACGAAGTCCCACTACCTCAACCGGGGGACATGCATGTGGAGTTCAAAAAGTCAAGCCTCCCCGACAGAGTAAAGAAACCTAAGATCAAATTTATCCCTTTTAACCTCTTGCAGGAAAACAAGCAGGCACTGTGCAAGAAGATATTAAATCTTGAGCAAGAGATAAATATCTAAAGGAGCAAAATTATGTCCTTAAGCGCAAGCTAAGGAAGAAGACATCATCACCACCCCCGAAGAAGGAGACATAATCACATGGGTATGGGCACTCCCCTTGGCAACTACCAAGCTTGGGGGAGTGACCCCGGTATCGTATCACCATCACTCCTATCTTTACCGTTTTTCTTAGTTCGATCCTTTTGGTAGTATCTTGATCTAGTAGAATAAAGTTAGCATGATCTAGTTGTGGGCTTTTGCTTTATGATCTTTACCCTTTATAATCGAGTCTGTGAGCTATATAATAAAGATTAGTGTTGAGTCAAGGGCTTGATTTCCTCACTTGGGTCAAGATAAAAAGAAAGAAAACATAAAGAGTATCCAAGAGATCATATTGATCTTATGGGAAGCAATGACTTCACATATAAAGAGTATGATGAATAAAAGTTGTTGGGAGTTGACAAACATAGTTTTGGTCATCGTTGCAATTAATAGGAAGTAATAAAAGAAGAGAGGCTTCACATACAAATATACTATCTTGGACTTCTTTTATGATTGTGAGCACTCATTAAAATATGACATGCTAAAGAGTTGATGTTGGACAAGGAAGACAACATAATGGGTTATGTTTTCTTATATCCGAAATAAAGTATATTTTCATGGATCATCCAACATGTTGAGCTTGCCCTTCCCCCTCATGCTAGCCAAAACTCCTCGCACTAAGTAGAGATACTACTTATGATTCCATACATCCTTAAACCCAGTTTTGCCATGAGAGTCCACCATACCTACCTATGGATTGAGTAAGATCCTTCCAAGTAAGTTGCCATGTTGCAAACTCGCGAAAATATGTATGATTTATTAGTGTGGAGGAAATAAGCTTTATACAATCTTGTGATATGGAAGTAATAAAAGCGATAGACTGCATAACAAAGGTCCTTATCACAAGTGGCAATGGAAAGTGACGTTCTTCTGTGCTAAGACCTTGTGCATCCAACCATAAAAGCACATGACAACCTCTGCTTCCCTCTGCGAAGGGCCTATCTATTATTCTTGCCTTACAAGAGTCAAGGTGAATTTCACCTTTACTTTTTACATTTTATCATTTGGCAAGCACATTGTGTTGGAAAGATCCTGACACATATACCCACTTGGATGTAAGTCTTCATGGTCTATTACTGTTGACATTACCCTTGAGGTAAAAGGTAGGGAGGCAACACCATAAGCCCCTATCTTTCTCTGTGTCCGATTAAAACTCCATAACCATAAGTATTGCGTGAGTGTGAGCAATTGTGAAAGACTATATGATAGTTGAGTATGTAGGCTTGCTAAAAAGCTCTTATATTGACTCTTTCCGATGTTACGATAAATTGCAATTGCTTCAATGACCGAGATCAAAGTTTGTTAGTTTTCAATGAAGTTTATGATTCATGCTTGAAATTGTGAATGAATTGTTGTTATGAGAATGATCATTATGCCCTCATGTCCGTATTTTATTTTTATCGACACCTCTATCTCTAAACATGTGGACATATTTTTCGATATCGGCTTTCGCTTGAGGACAAGCGAGGTCTAAGCTTGGGGGAGTTGATACGTCCATTTTGCATCATGCTTATGTGTTGATATTCATTGCATTATGGGCTGTTATTACATGTTTTGTCACAATACTTATGCCTTTTCTCTCTTATTTTACAAGGTTTACATGAAGAGGGAGAATGCCGGCAGCTAGAATTCTGGGCTGGAAAAGGAGCAAACTCTCGAAACCCATTCTGCACAACTCCAAAAGCCCCGAAACTTCACAGAAATCCGTTTCAGAAAATATAAAAAATATGTGGCGAAAGAAGATCACGAGGGAGGCCACCTGCTGTCCACGAGGGTGGGGGCGCCCCCCC
>LR738710.1:298057119-298233116 GCA_902687465.1 Secale cereale
CCCCTCTCTGGGTGCGCCCCCCTGTCTCGTAAACCCCCGACGGCCCCCTGATGCCCATCTTCTCCTATATGAGGTGTTTTGACCTGGAAAAAATCAGAAGGAGGCTTTCGGGACCAGACGCCGCCGTCTCGAGGTGGAACCGAGGTGGAAACCAATCTAGGGCCCCGACAGAGCTGTTCTGCCGGGGGTACTTCCCTCCGGGAGGGGGAAATCGTCACCGCCGTCATCACCATCAACTCTCCCATCTTGGGGAGAGCTATCTTCATCAACATCTTCACCAGCACCATCTCCTCTCAAACCCTAGTTCATCTCTTGTATCCAATCTTTGTACCCAAACCTCAGATTGGTACCTGTGGGTTGCTAGTAGTGTTGATTACTCCTTGTAGTTGACGCTAGTTGGTTTATTTGGTGGAAGATCATATGTTCAGATCCATTATGCATATTAATACCCCTTTGATCATGAACAATATTATGTCTTGTGAGTAGTTACTTTTGTTCCTGAGGACATGGGAGAAGTCTTTCTATAGTCATGTGAATTTGGTCTTCGTTCGACATTTTGATGAGATGTATGTTGTCTCTCCTCTAGTGGTGGCATGTGAACGTCGACTACATGACACTTCACCATTATTTGGGCCTAGAGGAAGGCATTGGGAACTAATAAGTAGATGATGGGTTGCTAGAGTGACAGAAGCTTAAACCCTAGTTTATGCGTTGCTTCATAAGGGGCTGATTTGGATCCACTTGTTTCATGCTATGGTTAGGTTTACCTTAATACTTCTTTTGTAGTTACGGATGCTTTCATTAGAGGTTAATCATAAGTGGGAGGCTTGTCCAAGTAAGGGCAGCACCCAAGCACCGGTCCACCCACATACCAAATTATCAAAGTAGCGAACGTGAATCAGATGATCGTGATGAAAACTAGCTTGACGATAATTCCCATGTGTCCTCGGGAGCGCTTTCCTTCATATAAGAGTTTGTCCAGGCTTGTCCTTTGCTACAAAAAGGATTGGGCCACCTTGTTGCACCTTATTTACTTTTACCTTTTGTTACTTGCTACCAATTACCTTATCACAAAACTATCTGTTACCTATAATTTCAGTGCTTGCAGAAAATACCTTGCTGAAAGTTGTTTATCATTTCCTTCTGCTCCTTGTTGGGTTCAACACTCTTATTATCGAAAGGACTACGATAGATCCCCTACACTTGTGGGTCTTCAGCATCCAATGCCCCTCCCCACTTATTATACTCCTCCTAGACCTCCTAGACAGAAAGAGAAATGACCATGGCACATAAAGAATGCCATGACATGCAGAGCTCACGCTCTAGAGCACGCTACAGTTCTCTCATGGACTATAGCTCGACCCTCCCGAGGCAACCAGGCGGCTTTGAGCAGAGCAAGCGTGTCCATCGAGAATGCCCCCACGTCCGAGACACGGCACGCTGTCGGCCCCTTCCTCCCTCCCCCTCCTCTCTCCTCTGCAGCTCGCGTCCGTCACCGCCCGAGCAAGCGTGTCCATCGAGAACGCCTCGACGTCCGAGACATGGCACGCTGTCGGCCCCTTCCTCCCTCTCCCTCCTCTCTCATCTACAGCTCGCGTCTGTCACCGCCCCGTTCGGCCAGTGCCACGCCGCGTGTGTAGCCCACCACGAGCATGTTTTGCTCCCCGTCTCCTCTCTCCTTGGCCTAAACCGCGTCCACAAACACCGTGGACAAGGCCCGAGGTGCCAATTGGGCCTCCTCCATTGCCTTTGCCGCGGGCGTGAACTCCGCTCACGGTGCACCACGGCCTTGCCGTATATGGCCTTCCTGACCCCCTTCGAGCTCACCACTCGACTCACAGCCCTTCCACCTCTCCCCGGACCCCTCACCTCCTCTCCATAGCCGCTCCGTCGCTCCCCATGGCCGGAGCCGAGCTGCTGCCCATTCTTGAAACCTGCGCCGTCCCGACTCGCTCCTCCCCCTAGAGCGATACAAGAGGACTCCCGGACACTTGGGAGCTCGCCCGCACCTCTCTTTTCCCTTCGGCGAGCTACATCACCATGAACACTCATGCCCGACGCCGCGGGCGAAGCCCTGCTCCCCTCCATTGACACAGGTGCCCGTGGTGGGGTGTCCTCGGTGCGTCTCTCTCCGCTGAGCACACCGGTGGCCGGGGCATTTAAAATGGTGGTCAGAGGCGCCCGGGATCACCGCCGGAGTCGTCGGCCTCCGCAGTCGCTCGAGGTTAAAGACGACCGCGCGACCTGCCAGCAGGGTCCTCCAATCAATGGGCCAGCCAGAAAAAGTGGAGGAGGGTCGGCCTATTCCCGTGTCTCCGCAGCAAAAACGCCTTCCACAGTTTATACCTTCGACATCGCCTCTGCGCTCACATGGCCATGCAGCTGGGCCGGCTGTAATGCCCAGGATGGGACTATATCTCCTACGTGTCGAGGCACGACTTAAAGGTATAAGCCCATTCTGGAATGATCTCAAGTTTGGTATCTTTGCACGACTCATGTAAAAATAGGGATGAAATGCAAAAGGATAGTTGGCTTACACTCGCCACGTCACACAATACATTACATAAGCAAATCATCATCCAAAACATCACAACCCGACTACGGGCGAAGATCCAAAAGAAAGATACCAAATACATAAAGCCACAGGTCCGAATCGCCCCTAGTAGAAACCACTACTGATCGTCGACAACGTCACAAGCTTACGGCCACTCTCTTCATCGAGCTCCCAGTGAAGTACTTGTACCAGCTCCTGCATCATTCTCGGCTGAACCTGCATCTGGTGTTGTAGTAACTGTGAGCCACGAGGACTCAGCAATCCCATAACCATGGGTATCAAGACTAGCAAAGCTTTATGGGTAGGAAGAGGTAAAGTGGTGAGGTTGCAGCAGCGGCTAAGCAATATATGGTGGCTAACTTACGAGTACAAGAATAAGATGAGCATCTACGCAAACGGTCGCAAACTAGTAGTGATCGCTAAAGATCCTGAACTACCTACGAGTCAAACATAACCCCACCGTGTTCTCTTCTCAAAGTGAAAAGAGACAGTCACGGTTACTCACATAGTTGTGTGTTTTACTTCGGAACCTTTGTCAAGTTTTCTACAACCGGACATTAACAAATTCCAATCTGCCACATAACTGTGGGCACGGCTTTCGAAAGATCATAACCCTGCAGGGGTGTCCCAACTTAGCCCATCACAAGCTCTCACGATTAGCTGAAGTGATAAATATAATATCATCACCCCTTATCTTAGGAAAATCCGATCAGGCTCGGCATCCCGGTGCATAAGACATTTCGACAATGGTAAAACAAGTCCAGCAAGACCTCCCGGCGTGCCGACACCCTGATAGTAGCCGCGCGTATCTCGTCTCAGGCCACGTCCGGATAGGTGAGCCTACGGGAGACAATCCTCGAGTTTCCCCGTGGTGGCCCCGCAGTCTCCCCGTTTGGGACCAACACCGTCAGCACTGGTCCCTCCTGTTATGTAGAATTAAGAACCCGGGGACATGACCCCCTATGCAATTAATTAATTAATTAAGTTGTTATTATGAGCAAATTAAAACCAATGTTGGGCCTTGCTGGAGGAGTTTTATTCAAAGACGAAGTGTCAAGGGGTCCCCATATACCCATCGTGTAAGGAACGCAAAATCAAGGAACATAATGCCGGTTTATCGGCGCCTAAGGTGGCATGAGTGGAACAAAACACCGAGCAAAAGGCCAAGCCTTCCACCCATGCCCAGTATATAGGTGTGTTAATAATAATAATAGATATTGTGATATTCCAACAACAAGTTTCCTCCTGGAACGATCTTCATCTTCACCTGCAACTAACAACGCTATAAGAGGGCTGAGCAAGCGGGTAACATAGCCAAACAGTGGTTTTGCTAGGAAGGTTTCAAAGGTTAGAGGTTTCATGGCAACAAGGAGAGGCTGACAATAATGATGGGTAGCGCGACATGTAACGATAGCATCGAGACACTAAGCATGGCAATGATAGTAAAGGTATCCAAGGGTATGATCATCTTGCCTGAGATTCCGCAAGGAAGAAGAACAAGTCCATGAAGAAGACGAAGAAGAAGTCTTGAAGAAGAACCACGGGTAGACGAACGAATCCTCACGAACGCAACGGAACAAGCACTAACGAGATGAAGCAAGCAACACGATAAACACACCACACGAGACATGACAATATGCTCGACCAAGTATGATGCAAGATAGTTCTATATAGGATGCACTACAAGTCTATACAGGAAGCACAACATGGCAAGGTAGGAAACACAGTAAAACAACACAAGTCTATATATGATGCAATACATGGCAAGGTATGATGCATGACAAGTCTATACAGGAAGCAATACATGGCAAGGTAGGAAGCACAGAAAAACAACACAATCTATATATGATGCAATACATGGCAAGGTATGATGCATGACAAGTCTATACAGGAAGCAATGCATGAAAAGATAGGAAGCACAGAAAACAACACAAGTCTATATGATGCAATACATGGCAAGGTATGATGCATGACAAGTCTATACAGGAAGCATTACATGGCAAGGTAGGAAGCACAGAAAAACAACACAAGAAACATGACAATATGCTCAAGCAAGTATGATGCAAGACAAGTCTAATATGATGCAAGGGGTGAAGCAAAAGTAAACTAACTATTTAGACAAGTTTAAATGAGGCCGGAACAACAAACAACAATTCCGGAAAATCCCCATGTGCATATTATGAATTTGGTACTGTTCTGCCTATTACCACATTTTAGTGTTGTTAAACAGCAAAACAAGGGGCACCATGTTATTCTACACATTTTTCCACCCCATTTACATATCAAGTTTATTAAAAACCGAGCTACGGTTATTTAGTTATGAAATAAACCATTTTAGCAAGTTATTTACTCAAATTAATGAAAACAGCAAGTTTAACATTTTTAACAGGGGTGAAAGTGGCATATTATGAATCTACACAAAATTCTAAGCATTTTACATATTTAAAGTTTTTACATGTGATGCACAGATGTGAAGTTATTAAATGCATGAAGTTTGAGGGCTAAACTGTAAAACTGCAGCAACTGGATTAATAGCTAAATTCGCAACAGAGGAAAAAAAACGTCTACGGGCTGAAACTGGATCTGGCCCAACAAAAGAAAAAAAACAAGGGGGCGCTGGAGGTGGCCTCACCCAGCTGGGCCAGGCCCAATTCGGTGGAGGAGGCGGTGCACTGGAGGACTTGGGGCGCGCTGGGTCGGCCCGCCTGGCACCACACGCGGCTGGGCCGGGCGATCGGGCGATCGGGCGCGGTCAACGCGGGTAGGACCCGGTCGAGCGAGGCGCTCGTCCTCTGTTCGACAGGGAGCAACGGTGACAGCAGGGAGGTGGAGGCTGGCCTTGGCGCAGCGGGAGATGCAGGCCGGCGACGCGGATCCAAGGCGGCGGAGGAGGCCACGGCGAGAAGGCCCACGGCAACGCGAATCCAAGGCGGCGAAGGAACATGGCAGCAGGGCGGCGGCGCTGTGAACTCCGGCGGGTGCAGTTGGGGTTCTGGTGGCCGGCGGCGATGGGACTTGAGGAGCTCGGCCATGGCAGCGGCGGCCTGGTTCAGAGAGAGATGTGAGCGGAGGGAGATCTTCATGGGGCGCCATGGGTGGTTCTCTGGGACTCCGGTAGCCAGCCGCTCGAGGCCGCAGCTGGATGGCTGCTTGGGATCGAGCCCATCTCAATCTGGAGCTTGGGGCGCCACGAGGCAGTAGGAGCTCAGGGACGGAGGGCTCGGGCGCGGGAGG
This sequence comes from Secale cereale, assembly GCA_902687465.1. Taxonomy (NCBI): domain Eukaryota; kingdom Viridiplantae; phylum Streptophyta; class Magnoliopsida; order Poales; family Poaceae; genus Secale; species Secale cereale. The sequence goes on from LR738710.1 coordinate 298,062,908, forward strand.
GGCTCGGGTTGGTCGGGAGATGATCCCAAGGTGGGAGGAGGAGGCTGCAGGCTTCGGTGGTAGTGGAGGGGATCGATGGAGGTAGGTGGCGGCGCTGGGTTGGCTCGGGAAGGAGTGAGGGGATCCCGAGGAAGAAGCTAGGTGCGTGGCGGCGGAAGGATTAGGAGGATGGGACAGCTCCCCTAGATTTTAGGGTTGCTCTATTTATATAGTAAGTAGGCTAGGTTTAGCGTCATTTGGTCCCTCCGATCGTAATCGGACGGTCCGAAATAAATAGGTTAGGTGGCCCAAATAAGAAAATGAGATGTTTTAGGGATGTTTGGGGATGATCCGGACCCATCGGTCACGACTGCCCGGGTCGGGTTCGAGGAAGTTTCGGACGTGCAGTCGAGGGGGGTAAAAGTGGGCTATGTAGAGCATTAGGCGGTCGCGGACAACTGCGTGGTTGGACCGAGAAGAGAGAGAAGAAGCAACCCGGCATAGGTCTCCGGAACACCGGAAACGTCCGACGAATAAACCGGCTATAGTGTCGCTATAGATGTAACGGTTGGGCTATCAAACTGACTCCGAATGCGATGAAATTTGACAGGCAGTCTGTCTACACTATAATAAGACCACACGCCAAGTTTCATCCCATTCCGAGAACATTTTCCGGCCACTTATAAAATAAATATTCGGAGGTGCCGCGGGCGCGTGCGAGTGTGTCTGGATTCAGAACGGACAACGGAGAGAACTGGGGGAACCCGAACGAATGCAAGTTTTGAAAACATGTTGATGAAATGCACATGATGACAAGGCAAAGTGCAACACACAAGCAAATGACATGGCAACGATGACGAATAACTGGCTGACACCTGGCGCATCGGTCTCGGGGCGTCACACCGGCCCAGTGCGCTGCGGCGCTATACTGCGCCCAGTACGCAGTATAGGTATAGCCCCTTTTTCTTTTTCTTTTTCTTTTTCAAGTAAACTTCAAAAACCCATAAATAAATAAAATGGACTCCAAATTTGATGATTCAAATTTCTGTGAGTTCATAAATTCATGCTCTATTGCATGGTGCTATTTGCACGTTTTTACAGAAATATTTTCTTCACAATTATTTATGAAAACACATATTTCCATTTATGTGATGAACTTTAGAAAATCACAGAGAGCCCACTTTGGATCCAAATGCCATGGTTCAAATTCCTAGATAGTTATAAGATCAAAACTTAGTTTTTGAATATTTTTACAAACACTTTCTACGCCACATGAAATATTGGTCCATTTCTCCATGTATTGCCAACTTTGCAAATTCATAGGAAAATTATTTGAACTCCAAATCCAGTGAAACTAACTCCTAGATGCTTCTAAAATCATTCCTTGTTAAATGGGTGCCTTTCTCATTTTTTAAAATATTTCTTTTGTATACTTCTTGCAAATCCACTACTCTCTTGATTCCATCATATTGAAATGTTTAAAAATATCCATTGATCCACTTACAATGAAACCACTTTGGTCATTCATCATATGGCCAAAGTTATCCTAGAAAAGCCCACTCTCATTTTAGAGCACGTTTATGTTTGCCTTGTTGTGTTGCTTATTGTGTTGTTGCCAACGTTAGTTGGCAAAGTAGACGGAGTACTCGGAGATGGACCAGAAGATTTGAAGACCCCAAGGACTTGGTTAAGATAGGCAAGCAGCCCTTTGACCATGATGAATCATTTTATATCATAATAGCACTTTCGTTGTTTCATCGAGTGCATGATATATCTTGAATGGCAACCTTGCTAGGTTTTCCTCCGTTGCATACCCCGTTGATACTTGCATTGTACATGACTCTATTTTGTTTAGAGTTGTGTTGGTTGGTTGTAGAAATATGCTATAGTAGTTGGCTACGCAAAATGGGTCAGGTTTATGCATGGAAAGAGATAAGTGTGGTTTGACATACTGGCAAATAACCAAGTGGGTGCCAGTAATGCCCCTGGCAGATGATGATGAACTAGGGCACTACTTGGTAGAGAAGTAGTGTACCAAGGCTTGATGAATGTGTAGTTTACAGAGACGGATTAGATTTAAGATTTGTCGACCGTCCCAACCAAACATGCGCAACAACTCTACCCCTTATGGGACGGGGCATTATTGATTACCAAGTTTGATACTAGCATGGTTCTCGGATTACTAGTGACGGGGGTGACACAAGGTCACTCTCGGGACAGGGTCGTGCTTGGATAGGCGGCCATGACTATTTTTACAGGGCACCGGACACACCGTTGGTACCCCGTGCTTGTCGTATGTGATGAATATGGGAGCATCGCTCCACAAAAATTTATGATGTGAAATGTTGGGCACGGGGGTTGCTACCAATCGAGTGGACTCTATGTTAGTATCTCCTAGGGAAAGATAGAGATCGGGTGCTTCCCCCGAGTACTTGAGGTATTGCGGGATCGTGAGTGACACGAAGGCTTCCGGATCTTGTGGGTAAAGTGTGCAACCTCTGCAGAGTGTAAAACTATTCAATAGCCGTGTCCATGGTCAAGGACAGTTGGGTGGTGCTGCTTAGACTATGTCCATATGTTTTTGGAAAACAACATGATTTGGTAAATCAGTTGACGTGATTTGTGAGGAAGTCACGATGAGCTTGAGTATGAGTTGTCCATAACTCTTTCTCGATGTCGGTGTCTATAACCTCCTGATACTTGTTGCAGATGCATTCATATCCTTGACAAATGTTGATCATACTTGCATGAGAAAACTAGCTTTCCGCAAAACTCCCAAAGTAGTCATTGGCTTGCCACTGGTTATTTTATTGGCCAGGCATGAAAGAACAGGTGTAAGATGAAGATTTCTTTGGTGACGAACATGCGAGCTAGGACGATTCCCAGTCAGAATGCATGTAGGGTTAAGGAAGATGGCATGTGTCCAAGCTGTCAACGAAGATTTCTGCTGCGATGATATACTCAAGACTTGACCATAAAGGTCCTACTTGTGTAATACGGTATATATGAATGTAAGACTCTTGTTATTCAGCTTATGTGTGTTTAGTGAGCATTGATCTCTGGTATCACTGTACACATGCATTCGGTGATCTCGACTTCTGAGTCGGGGTCCCCACACTGGCCCAAGCGGCTGACTCATAAAAATACCATGCACTCTTAGAAGGCGGTCTTAGGGGGGCCGATCCAAGCAGGCGGCCCCTTCTCCCATCGGAGTCTGCACCCATTCACTACGACGAGATGGGGCATGGCTATTGGGGCCTCCTCCTCCTCCGGATCATGGGGGAGCATGGCTACAATGCGATCTGACCAAGCGGTCGCCTGTCCGTTCGGCGCGACACTGTAGCCATGCGGCTCGTGATGCTGCCCTCGTCAGCTAGGGCCATGCTCCCATGACGGGCGGTCGGTACAGCCTGCAGGCGGCGGGCCCTGTCTATCCGGAAGCAACCAGAAGGCGGCGCCCCACCATGAAGGCGGCCTTAGGGGCGAGCCGACCTCCAGCAGCTGACCCTTCCCTCCTCTCAGAGTCCATGCGCCATTACACCGACGAGACGGAGCATGGCTATAGTGAACGCACGCCAGGCGGCGGGACTGTAGCCATGCGACTCCTGACAAGGCCTCCGTCCTCAAGGGCGAGGCTACAACAAAAGGCAATCAGTCGGCCGGATTTCCGGCAGCCAGCGGGACCCACCAAGCGGTGAGCTCAAGCAGACGGAAGAGAACCCGGTAACCCTAGACAGTGACGTCCGGGTCCTACACCCGACTGTATTACCATTATACCCCTGGGGGTAGACCTATATACACTACATGAATCAGGAACTTTGCCATCTGCCATGGCTGATGGCAAAGGCATGCCATGCGGACAGCAAAGGCCTTTGCCGTCAGCCAGCAGACGGCAAAACGTCCGGCTAAACAAGTTACGGCAAAGGGCACTTTGTCGTCTGCTGGCGGACGACAAAGATGCAAAGCCCTTTGTCGTCAGGGCATGGCTCTTTGCCATCTGCTGACGGACGACAAAGGGCATGGCTCTTTGCCATCTGCTGGCAGACAGCAAAGGCTGCAAGCTCTTTGCCTTCTGCTGACAGATGGCAAAGAGACCAAATAGTCATTAATTCTGTTTCTTCTTATATCAATTCGTTTTCACACACACACACGCACACACACAATATATATATATATATATATATATATATATATATATATATATATATCATAGCTTGCCACGGAACTAGTTAAGGCTTACTAAACATTTAACGATTTAAAAGTTATTAACAAATATGAAATAAATAGGGGAGCCTCGCACTAATATAATAAGATGATCCAACGGTGTGATTGTGAAAATATGCATTTATGTGTCATCGGCAAAAAAATAAGCATTTCAGCTCACTGCAGGATCAATATATACAGAAACATTTGTTCTTTTTGTCCAGGACACATCCAGTCATATTTTTTCAATCCCTCCGTTGGATCATGTTATATTATATGTGTGTTGGTTCAGTATTTTTTTTAGGATTTTTCAGAATTTTTACACCGTCGAAAACCATAACTAGTTCTGTGGCAAGCTATTGTAGAAAATCCTACTCCTATATATATATATATATATATATATATATATATATATATATATATAGCATGGATTTTATATCAACGCTAGCTAGGGTGGTGCTTATCGGAACCGTTCACATGCATCAGGATTCGCACCTTTCAGTGGATAAGGTTCTGATTTGTTGAATTGTTGAAAATCGTCATGACCAAAGTGGAAACCATGTGGTAGAACTTTCTGGACACAGTGTCCCGGAATGGCAACCTAGTGTCTGCGTTTTCAGACTCAGTCAGAGAAAGATTGTAGCTGCCTTTATAGATGACAGGAACCCAAGTGTGCTAATTCTGACAAACGTACAACATGCGATGCTTGGTGACCATTTACTAAAGGTTCCCACTGTAGCATACTAATTTGGGAATGTAAATCCTGCCACATTTAACGTGCAGTAGGTATGCTTGGGCACCCTTTCCTTGTACGTGGATGAACAATAATTTCTAGCCTGAAAGTCCTGCATGAACCAAAATGAGTCCAAAATAAATTATGCGTTCAATCTACCAGCCTCGCACATATGTTTTTCGCATTTTAGAACTTTCAGACATGTGTTTTCATTTAGTACGTACTATGGCCCATCAATCTTTCAGTTGTTCGAATGGAAATTTTTTGCAGGCGTTATTGTACTGCTAGTGCTATATATAGAGAAGAAAAAAAAGCTTACTCCAATAGGCTGAAACGCATAACCGCGGAGCTGATCAACGTTATCAAAAGAAGTTTGATTTGCATAAACGTAAAGTTCTTGTGCGACCCCCAAAAGGCGTGAGATGTGCAAGCGTTAGTCACGGCCACCGTCGGGCCATGGGGGTGAGAGGGCTGGTGATGAGGGGGTCCGGGAGCTCCTCCTATGGCTCGAGGACGACCTTTGCCGTACACCTGCGGGGAATCCATCCGAAAGCCGACAACCGCGAGTGATGGCGACCACCATGCGAGCCACGGCGTGGTGGGATAGACGAGTCGGACTCGCCATCGCCATGTACAGATTTGAGATGGTGGGGTGGGCGGCTAGCTAGGGGATGGGTGGCTTGATCTCGACCCCTCCTCCATGCATGGATCTCGAAGCCGTCATCGAAATAGAGGTGGGTGAGGACATGCGCGAGGCCGAGGATGACACTGAGACGGCCGCGAGCTCCTCCTCCTACAACTCGAGGACGACCCGCACCACAGTCGGTCACCCAGCCACCCACGCCATGGTAGGATGGGCTACAATCCCCTCGGCCGGGCTTGTGGTCGCTGTGTATGGGTTTGGGGAGGGGAGGGGGTGGACGGCTTGTTAGGAGATGAGTGGCTAGCAGCAAGGGGAGACGGTTGAGTTTCTGAAATTGATAGAGAAAGCACCGTAAAGATCAATATTAGTGAGCGACTGGAGGAGGAAGCGGAAGTTGGCTGGCCGGGAAGGGGAGCTTTGGTCGGCTGGGATTGCGTGATTTGGGAGTGAGATGAAAGAGAGGAAGGAGAGCTCCAGTGGGCGGTGGTGGTGAAGGAGAGGAGGGGACCGTGCACTGTCACAAGATCTCGGGTGGCTCGCATGGCAGAGAATGGGATGGGAGAGAAGTGATGGCATGGTGCCATGTTCACATGTGATGGCTTGGTGCCTGGTGAGACATGCTGGATGCCTGGATATGACTCAGAGAGATAAGAGAGAGAGACAAGAGAGAGATTAGAGAAGAGATGAGGGAGGTGCAGAGGGCAGCGTGGTATAGAGAGAAATGCGCTATATTAAATATGGTCTGCTAGAAGAGGCGTGCTAACATGTGTCCATAAGTCCATATCAATCAAGTACTCCTACAATTAAAGATGGTCTGCCAGATGTTCAAAAGTATATTTGTTGGATTCAAGTGTGTTCAGAATTAGTTAGATGGCGTGGTGCTGCTTACCGGTGGACTCCCTTTGACCGCGTCGTGTTGCTCACCTAGTTAAAATGGTAGCTGTTGCGTTTGCCCTATTTGTGCATAGTAGAAATCTCGCAGCCGTGTCCCGACATCATATACACGGGATTTGTCTTTGTGTATTTCACATTTTGATCTGACTTTTTTAGGGGAGGTAGACATATACGTGATGAACATTCACGTTTTTTTTTAAAAAAAATTGACACATGTAAAATTTGATTTTTGAAACTGGTATCATGGTATCACTTAAATGGTGGTATCATGTGATATTCTCCCTACTCATGTACACTACCTAAGGCCAACTCCAACGCAAAGACCCATCCTGTCCGTCGGCATCCGTTTGCGTCAAATGGACAGAAAACGTGGCCAATCGCATACCCCATCCCCATTTTTTTCGTTCGGTGTTCATTTCACCCCATCCCAGGACCAAAGTTGATCTGGATTTGGGACCAAAGCGGACACAAGCAGGACGCTCTTCGCATCGTCCTGGTCCGTTTGTGTTCGGCCAGGCCCACATGCCATCCACTCATTTCTCTCTCCTCCTTTTCTTCTCTCCGCTGGCCCACCACGAGGGCGTGCATCTCTTCTCATCTATCTCGTCTCTCTGGCCACACATAGAGCACCGAGGGCCTCCCTCCAAGCACGGCGGGCGGTGCGTGCACGGCTGCAGGGCGCGAGCAGGCGACAACGTGCGGGCATGAGCTCGCGGGCGGCAGCGCTGGCGAACGGTGGCACTCCCTACGGCGGCCTCCTGGCGCTTCCTCTGGCCGGCCTCGCCTCGCCCAGCGTTGTGGACCCAGCCGCCACGGCGGATGAGTAGACGACGGACTCTAGGCCGCTCCTGCTCTGCTCTATGGGTGCTAGCTAGCTATTCCGGTGCATGCGTGCAGCTAGCTAGCCTGGTGCATGCGGGCGCGGGAGAGCAGTGGGCGTTGGCAGCCTGGCGAGCGCGGCGCTGGTGTGGGCGGACGCTGGTGGGCGAGCGCGGCGCGCGTGCATGCATGGGCGGCCTGCGAGCACTGGCGAGAGCGCGAGCTGTGGGCGAGCAGGAGCAGACCTGGCGTGGACACGGGTGAGCGGGATCACAGTGGGGCGTGGTGGCCACGGGGGAGCACGGCCGGGGGTGCGCGAGCGAAGGTGCGGCACAATGGGTCGGGACGCACGCGGTCGCGTGTGCTCGTTTCCCTATTTCTTTGTCAATCTATAATATTACCTAGTACACCGGTGCGATGCAAGGCGACAAGGCATGGAACTGGAGTTGGTCGAGCGTGCGTGCGGGGAGATCTATGGTACAAAAGGTCATTTTGTATTGTCGGCACCATTTTGTGCACGAGGGAACCTTCACTATAACGACTACACAAGAACCCCCATTTTACATTGAGAAAACATGCATACCCCCACACGAGGGCACCCTCTTATAAGAGGGTGAACGAGAACCTTCTACGTAAGGTGGTTGTTGTACGAGGAACCTTCTCTGTTACCTTTTTACGATGTGTGTGCTTTAAATCAGATGTTGTCCATTTTTCGACCCTCGATGTAAGTTTTTTACCATGTGTGTGCGTTACATCAGATGTTAAAGGACTAAATAGGAGGGACCAACAATTATCCAGATATAGCATCACCACAATGCTTACACAAGAAGCTCCGTTTTATATTGTCAAAACCATGCATACCAACGGGTGGGCGCATTTTTCTATGTGCCTGAGAACCTTCTCTATAAGGTAGTTGTTGCACAAGAACCTCCGTTTTGTATTTTCGGAACCTTCTTTATGGGAGGGAGAAATAGTTAGCTATAGATATAGCATTACCACAATTCTTACACAAGAACCTCCATTTTACATTGTCATAACCATGCATACCAATAGGAGGGCAAGTTTTGTGTGTGCGCGAGAACCTTCTTCATAAGGTGGTTGTTGCACAAGAACCGTCATAAGGTGGTCAACTATATATGAAAAGGGTTCCCGTTCCTTAAGAAAGGGTTCGTATTGTATGTGTGTGGGCGGTTCTTGCAATGCATAACAGAGGTTTCCCCGTGGTCTGTTGATGCGGTCGAGGTTGGGGGGGGGGGGCATTCACCCGTAAAGACTCACCCAAAAAACCGTGTGTGAAAAATGAAAATGACGATTTGTTTGCTCTTACATGTAAAGGGGTGTCGATACGCTCACGAACTACTATAAATTTAAAGGGTTCTCGTTCCGTAAGAAAAGGTTCCTACTGTATGTGGACTGGTGGTTCTCAAAGTGCATAACGGGGGTTCCCGCATGATCGGTCCATGCGGTCGAAGGGGGTTCCTGTTCACCCGGAAAAACATGGCCTCCACCCCCAATGACCGTGTGCACTGTGCATTTTGTTCCTATACTATATATGGGTGCTCTCACATGGAAAGGGGCGTCGATATGATCACAATATACTATATATAGAAAGGTTTCTCGTTCCTTAATAGATGGTTCCTATTGTGTGTGGATTGATGATTCTCGTAGTGCATATCGGAGTTCCAATGTGATCGGTCGATGCAGTCGAAGGGAGGTCCAGTTCACCCGTAAAGATGTGGCCTCCGCTCCCAAAGACCATGTGCATTGTGTGTTTTGTTCACCAAAAAGATAGATGAGTATCTATCAGTCTCTCCCTCCACCTCCCACATCGGATGTAATGCAAAAAGCGGAAATTCCATGTGATCTATGAACACGTGTGTTCTTTGTCAACCTCCACCCCATACCCTATGCGACCTTCTATCAACATTGAAACCCCGTGCCCTATGCGACCTTCGAACTGCAATGAACTTGCCAAGCACTTCCTCCCTCAGCGCGGCGCTTGCCCACGCCTTTGACGCAATGCTAGAACGAAGGAAGCTCTATACAATGTCTACCCTAACAAGCACATCTTCTAGCAGATAGCTCAGTCTTAAAACTTGCGACATGGAGTCGGCGAAGCCTCCGGTGGTGGTGGAAGCAATGGTGGACTTTGCTCGGCTGGATGAAGAAGCTGCCGGTGGTGGTGGAATTTTTTTTTTTTTTTGAGAAAAAGAGGGTTTCCCCTCTGATTTCTATTAGAGAAATCAGCAGATGAGAACAAATTAACTGGTGGTGGAATACTAGGCTCAGGGAAGAAGGAAGATGGGGTGGCAGAGAAATGATTCTGGCTCATGGTGCTATGCTACAGTAGTCGGACGGCGGACAAGGAGATGGTTGTAAAAAGCAAGTTCACATCCATCAATCCGTGTGCTACACAGCATGGCACACTCCATGCATAGCATATATGGTGCCACCTGCTAGCAACCAATAGGATGCATCCTTAGACTGCACCTACGAGGTAGCAGCTTGGCGATGGTAAGTTGACCAATCACTTTCATAAAACTGATGAGGAACAGGTTGTATGCATGCGAGGGCTTGTGTATATCCATCAAAAAGTAACAGACGTCCACGCACATGCAGTACGTACCATGTTGCCGAGCCAACGGTCAATCCGGTGAACGCACCATGCATGTTTGGCGTGCATGGGGCCGGTACCACGTCCGTCCACCCGCGTGCATGGGGTCTAGCTCAGTGTACACGGTTCGGACCGCTCGCGCTAGAAAATAAAGCCACTTGACCATGCACGCATTAATAATCCCTGATCGATCGTAACAGCGGGCGTTGCCGTCGCCGACGGCCATGGCTTGGTGCGCTACTCTAGAGTACATGGGTCTTAATAAATAAAGAATGGCGCTTGATTGCTTTACAAAACCTCAACGCGTGGTATGTAGGCAGCCCAGCACATCGGATACCCGCCACGAGTGCAGGACAAAGTCATTTTCTCGGTGCGAGTAGTGTCCGGACCTGCTCTACCTTTCGCGGTCGTAGTATTTCAGTCTGTCTCTATCCAGCAACATCAGCCGAATTCAGGGGAAGTATGCCAACAATCATGCCGCTGTGTGTTGCATGCATATGGATGCACCATACGTGGTCAATTAGCATCTGCCAGTGACGCACAAGATCCAAGATTGCATCTGCCAATTAGTATATATCAAGTCAAAGGTCGCTGAGTACTAGTAGAAAAAACGCAACACTCTGAACGAATTTTTAGCCAGGAAAAAGATCGTGCATTCTTTTCTGGCAGTCCATCAAACAATTTTTTTTCAAAGACATTCTAGCAAACAGTTGACGTGCAGTTTGAACTAGAGAACAAATCTCACAGACTGCAGAGAGTAAGATTCAGTCAAAACTAATTCAGTTGGACCATAACAAATACATCAGTGCAGAAAAATCAGTTGGACCATAACAAATTCAGTTGGAGCATGTCGTTGGAGTTGAAGTTGCTGCTCCTGCTACTCTGGCCGCTGCAGCTTGTCGTTCCCTCTCCAAGACTGTTAGATAATAACGAGATAAAGTGAGACACGAGAGACACGGATTTAACGTGGAAACCCTTGCGGGAGAAAACCACGGACGCACGAAGGCGCAATCACTATGAGGAGGAGTATTACAAGCACGAGACGACAGGCCGTCTTAGGTGCGACTACATGGGGTATATATTGAGGGCAATACATAAGAGTCCTTGGAGGACAAGTAAACGAGTTGTACTCGTACACGTTGACGTCAACGGAAAAGGCCCACACCTGTTGTACTACGTCTAGTCCAACATGGTATAATTTGGATCACAATTTAACAATCTCCACCTTGATCCAAATTCCCTTCGGTAGTCGAAGAAAGTGAATAACTCCATCCAAATCAGCATAAACACCTTGTGCGTCAAAGTCCATAGGACTAGTGAGAAATACCAACTAAGCCTGAGCAAAGCTCAAACTTATTGGTCGGAACTGGCTTTGTCATCATATCAGCAGGATTATCATGAGTACTTATCTTGCATACCTTCAAATCACCTTCAGCAACAACATCTCGAATATAGTGATATCTGACATCAATGTGCTTCGTTCTCTCATGATACATTGGATTCTTTGTAAGATATATAGCACTTTGACTGTCACTAAATACGGTAGGGCAAGATAAATCTCCACAAAGCTCAGCGTACAAACCTTTCAACCAGATAGCTTCTTTGCATGCCTCAGAAATAGCCATATACTCGGCATCAGTAGTGGAACAAGCCACAATAGACTGCAAAGTTGCTCTCCAACTCACAGCACAACCACCAATGGTGAAAACATAACCTGTGAGTGATCTTCTCTTATCCAAATCACCAGCAAAATCAGAATCAACAAAACCAACAAGTCCATCTCTAGTTTTCCCAAACTGTAAACAAGCATTAGAAGTACCTCGCAGGTATCTGAAAATCCACTGAACTGCTCTCCAATGCTCTTTTCCCGGATTAGCCATGTATCTACTGACAACACTCAATGCATATGATAAATCCGGACGGGAACAAACCATGGCATACATAAGTGAACCAACTGCACTCGAATAGGGAACTCTAGACATGTACTCAATATCTGCATCTGACTTAGGACATAAAGCTGATGATAATTTGAAGTGTGCAGCTAACGGAGTACTTACTGGCTTGGCATTATGCATATTAAAACGACGAAGAACTTTATCAATATATCCCTTCTGACTTAGATATACCTTTCCAGACGGCCTATCTCTGGATATTTCCATGCCAAGAATTTTCTTTGCTGCACCCAAATCCTTCATCTCAAATTCATTACTCAATTGCTTCTTTAGTTCATCAACATCTGACATACTCTTTGCAGCAATAAGCATATCATCAACATAAAGGAGCAAATAAATAGTTGAACCTTTGACAGTTTTCAAATAAACACAACTATCATATTTAGACCTTTTGAAACCTCGAGAGAGCATAAAGGTGTCAAATCTCTTGTACCACTGTCTAGGGGATTGCTTCAATCCATAAAGAGATTTCTTTAACTTGCAGACAAGCTTTTCTTTTCCAGGAATAACAAAACCTTCAGGTTGTTCCATATAAATATCCTCTTCTAATTCTCCATGTAAGAATGCAGTTTTAACATCCAATTGTTCAAGCTCAAAATCATTCATGGCAACAATACTGAGTAAAGTGCGAATAGAGCTATGCTTCACAACAGGAGAAAAGACTTCGTTATAGTCAATACCTGGAATCTGACTGTAACCTTTAGCAACTAACCTTGCTTTATATCTTGTCTCATCATTAGGAGAAACACCTTCTTTCCTCTTGAAAACCCACTTGCAACGAATAGGTTTCTTCTCTCTAGGCAATTTTACTAAATCCCAAGTGCCATTCTTTTCAAGTGATTCCATCTCATCATGCATTGCATTCATCCACTTATTACTATCACCAGAAATAATAGCCTCGGAATATGAAGAAGGCTCAGCATTACCTTCAATTTCCTCTGCAACAGATAAAGCAAAAGAAACAATATTGCACTCTTCAATTAACCTTTTAGGTTTATCAGTACCCCGCCTAACTCTGTCACGGGCAAGATTCCAACCGGGTGGAACAATAGGCTGATTTGGAGTGGGAGTGACATGTTCATCATCAACGACGGGATCATCATGTGCATCAATATTTTCATTACCGGATGTATCATCTGAATCAATAACATGCTCCACCTGAACAGTAGGATTCTGAATAGTAGCGTGCTGTTCACTCTCAACAGGAACATTAGTAGATGAAACATCATGTAACATAGCAGATTCATTAAAGATAACGTTTCTGCTAATAACAACCTTCTGGGTTTCAGGATTCCACAATTTAAAACCTTTAACACCAGACTTATAACCAAGAAAGATGCACTTAACAGCCCTAGGCTCCAATTTTCCATTATCAACATGAGCATAAGCAGTGCAACCAAAAACTCTCAACTGTGAATAATCAGCAGGTGATCCAGACCATACCTCAATTGGAGTTTTCTTATTAAGAGCAATAGATGGTGAACGGTTAATGAGATAACAAGCAGTGGAAGCGGCCTCAGCCCAAAAACGCTTATGCAAACCTGCATTTGACAACATGCAACGGGCTCTGGAAATAATGGTTCTGTTCATACGCTCAGCAACACCGTTTTGTTGAGGAGTATAAGGAACGGTGTAGTGTCTGACAATGCCTTCAGACTTGCAATAATTCTTAAATTGCTTAGAACAGAATTCCATACCATTATCAGTGCGAAGTATTTTTACCTTCTTTTCAGTTTGTCTTTCAATCATAATCTTCCACTCCTTAAATGCTGAGAATGCTTGCCATTTATGCTTCAAGAAATAAGGCCAAACTTTTCTTGAATAATCATCAATTATGGTCAGCATGTAACTAGCACCACCTAGTGACTTCTTGCGAGACGGTCCCCATAAATCAGAATGCACATAATCAAGAATACCTTCAGTTGTATGAGTCGAAGTATTGAACTTCACCCTCTTGTGCTTGCCGAAGATACAATGCTCACAAAATTTCAATTTACCAGTTTCGTATCCTTTCAAAAGACCTCTCTTATATAACTCTGCCAAACCAAGTTCACTCATATGTCCAAGACGCATATGCCAAAGGTTAGCAGCATCACAATCAGAATTCTTTGAAATAACTGGAGTAGCGTTACCTGAAACGGTAGAACCTCGAAGGTAATAAAGACCATTGGTCGAACTTAAGTCACCTTTCATCACAATAAGGGAACCTCTGGTGACCTTCAAAACACTATCTCCACCTGAATACTTGTACCCCTTTGCATCAAGGGCACTCACAGAGATAAGATTTCTCTTCATCTTCGGAATATACCGAACATCTGTCAAAGTTCTGATTGTGCCATCAAACATCTTGATTCGAACGGAACCTATGCCTTCAATCTTGCATGGTGAGTTATCAAAACCCAAAACGGAACCAGCAGCAGTAGTGGAATCAAAAGTAGTAAACCAATCTCTATGCGGGCACATATGAATAGTACATGCAGTGTCAAGTACCCACTCATCATTGGTCTCAGCACATCCAGCAGTAACGACAAGAGCATCATCGGAATTATCATCACGAGCAACGTTAGCAGAATTTTCACCTTGTTTGTTACCTTTCCTCTTTTCCTTGTTCTGCAACTTGAAACACTCTGAGATGTCATGCCCGTCTCTCTTGCAATATCTGCAATACTTCTTGTCTCTGGATTGCGACCGGCCCCTGTGGCCGTTCTTACTTTTACCTCTGTTTCCATTATTGGAGTTCTTCTCCTTTGTCCTGCCACGAACAGATAATCCCTCGGCTTGGGATGAACTCGAACCATCATGAGGCACCATTAATTTCATCTTCTCCTTAGAGTTCAAAGCTTCATAAACTTCATTAAGTGTGAGAGTATCACGACTGTATAATATGGTGTCTCTAAAATTTGTATAAGAACTTGGCAGTGAACAAAGTAGCATTAAAGCAGTATCTTCCTCTTCATACTTAACCTCCATTGCAGCTAGATCGGATATGATCTCTTTAAATTCAGAAATATGATTCAAAACATTACCTCCCTCGGGTAACCTGTGCAGGAATAATTTTTGCTTCAGATGCATCTTGCTTGTAAGATCTTTAGTCATGCAAATGCTTTCCAGCTTTAACCATAGAGCGGCGGCAGTTTTCTCGCTCAAAACTTCCTGCAAAATATTATTATGCAGATGGAGTTGAATTTGTGACAAAGCCTTACGATCCCTTCTTTTCTCATCAGCAGTCCAGTCCTGAATTCGGTCCTTCCCAAAACTATCCAGTGCATCATCATAGTCGGCCTGCGCCAACAACGCCCGCATCTTGACTTGCCATAGAGTAAACCTTGTGTCACGATCCAGCAGCGGAAGATCATATTTCATGGATGCCATGAGTAGATTAAATCTGTGCACAAAGTAGTACAAGCCGGTAGAAAAATTCTTGACAGAATTAATATGCGGAGCGAATAGAACAAAGTAAATAGCACCTGGTAGTATTAGCAGTGGATGTAGCGGGCAGATGAACGCAGAAAAAAAAAACTGAACTAGTAGTACTAGCCTCAAGTACTAGCAGCACTAGCCGATCGATTGAAAAAAAAAAGCAACGACGTGGTCCACTTAGCTTGTGAAGCAGTATAAGCAGTACCACCGATGGAACTTGTCTTCACGTGAAGTAGAATACGGCGACTCGGCGGATCACTGCTTCATGATTTGGCTTTGCCGTGAAAACAACTGGTGGCAGCCTTGGAACTTGAAGCGTACAGCAAAAATACTAGGCTGCAGCGGAACAGCCGTTGCCCGCGATTAGACGGGGCGACGCGGCGGAAGTTTGACTCGGTCTCGGATGATTGATCGCGTAGGAAATCCTGACGGTCTCGGCTTCCACGACGGCTGCTCCAGATCGATCTGGTTTCAGGTCGCGTCTGCGGCGGCGCGCACAGCCGCAACCCTAATCTCCCGTCTCAAATTTCGTATCTGCAACCTCAGCTCTGTATACCACTTGTTAGATAATAACGAGATAAAGTGAGACACGAGAGACACGGATTTAACGTGGAAACCCTTGCGGGAGAAAACCACGGACGCACGAAGGCGCAATCACTATGAGGAGGAGTATTACAAGCACGAGACGACAGGCCGTCTTAGGTGCGACTACATGGGGTATATATTGAGGGCAATACATAAGAGTCCTTGGAGGACAAGTAAACGAGTTGTACTCGTACACGTTGACGTCAACGGAAAAGGCCCACACCTGTTGTACTACGTCTAGTCCAACATGGTATAATTTGGATCACAATTTAACAAAGACAACGAACGAAAAAATCATAGGGGAGAAGCAAGAACAGCAGAAAAGAGGCCGTGACAGGCACATCCAATGCTGCGCAGAGCCCTGCACGGAAGCCCAAGGGCCAGCACGAAGGCCATGGTTCAGCAGTAAATGTGTATAGAAACTGCAAAAAACAGCAAAAAGTAGTGCGTTTAGGAACTGCAAGGCAAATATGCTCACCCGCCCGGGAGATGACCAGCTCAATAACACGTGCACACCATGCACGGAGCCATGGACATGTATTGCTGAGTAAATAGGCAATTTTCCGATTAATTTAATCCACGAATTAACTACTAGCATGGCATTGACATAAATAATAGTATACTGATATTCAATCATGCAAACACATACTACGCTAATTGTAGACAGATCTACGTATAACGCTAGCATGCCTAAAACAGAAAACAGTAGGAGCGGGATAAACGAGTTATACCCTCCAGTAGGCCATGCAGAGGCCGCGGCAGCGGTGACGGCAGCAGCGTCCTCGGCTGCCTTCTTGTCGGCTTCGAGCTTCTGGGCGGCGGCACGTTCGGCGTCGGTGGCCATGGTGATGACGAGGGCGACGCGGACGTAGAGGAAGTAGATGAACGGCGAGCAGTCGCGTAGTCGCTTCCCAAAAACCTATTCGCCCCTCTCCCGTACAGGATCCAGAGAGGCGAGGCTTCGGAGACCTGCTCTCCCGTCGACCGTGTACGCGGCGGACGGGATGGAGTCACCGACGGCAGCAGCAGCAAAGGGACGACGGCGGGCGTGGAGGCAGATGCGTTCTGTGTTGCGACGGCTAGGGTTGGCAGCGCCCCACATATATATGTGCGGCCGCGCGTGGAGAAACGTGGGCCGAACCCACGTCCAAGTCGGTAGCCCACGATCCGACGTCTCAGATCGTGGCCCTACCTGTCAAAGACTCTCCGTTCCTGACCGGCAAAAAGAAGCGCATAGGAGTGAGCTCGGCTCGGCTCAATCCCGCAACCCGCGTCGCGTCGCGTCGCGTCGTGACGAGGCGAGGCGTGGCGTGGCGAGGCGAGCGGAGGAGGAGGAGTGCGCGAGGGCCTCATCTCTTCTCAAGCTCCAATAGCATGAGGGAGAGAATCCCTTATAAACCACTCCAACTCTCCTTCCACTAGCATGGTGGGACTAAACTTCCCACCACTTTGTCATGCCACCTACATGGGCCCTTAGAGATCAAATCTGAAATTGTCATATGGGCTCTAGACCCATCTCAGATTTCAACAATCCCCCACCAGATCTCGAGGGCCCATTGTGTCCTCTGTTCCAATTACTGTTTCGATATACCAGTGTTTCAGCGAAGACCTATTAAGGTTGAGCTTCACCTAGAGCAAGTAGCTACACTCCTTCACAACTGAACAATGGACTATACCTTGAATTGTCAGTTTGGCGTAAAGAAGTTTCACCACATGTCTTACTGATACTAGGCTGCCGAAGGCTGACCCCTCGGGTGGAGCATATAAGTCACACTCCTGGCCTGTTCATGAGCTTACTAGAGATCACCCCAATCTCATAGACTGTGACCAGCAGTCGGGCTCATATAGGTGTGTTCCTCCAAAGATCGCTCTGTAGGATAGCATCTTGCTTATACATATAAGCCTTGGGACACATTAAGACAGTAGTCATCCTCCCATACAGTATTGAGAGTATTGCATCTCCAGCGGAGTGGGTTAGTATAGTTACTCTCCTCAGTTCACCACTGGCTTGTTTTCCCAGGTCCTACTTCACGGGATCTCCGATCACATAGGTTGGGTTATCACCATGGCAACTCATGTGGGTCTCATGCCCATCTCCCTCGATGCATTATCTATCACAACACATGATAGCCCTTTTGTAAAGGGATCTGCCAGATTCTTAGCCGTATGGACATATTCCAACGCTATCACTCCGGAGTTTCTCAATTTTCTGACAGTTTTTAATCTCATTCTTATGTGTTTGTTGGACTTCATGTTGTCCTTTGAACTCTTCACCTTGGTGATGACGGTCTGATTGTCACAGTTCATAAGGATAGCCGGAACCGGTTTATCAACCAATGGCAAGTCCAACAAGAGATCTCGAAGCCATCCCGCTTCGACACCAGATGTGTCTAATGCTGTTAATTCTGCTTCCATTGTCGATCTCGTTAAGATCGTTTGCTTGCAAGACTTCCAGGAAACAGCGCCACCTCCAAGAGTAAACATATACCCAGTTGTGGCCTTCATCTCATCAGCATCAGAGATCCAATTCGCATCACTATACCCTTCAAGTACCGACGGGTATCCGGTATAGTGAAGTCCATAGTTCATAGTACCCTTCAGATAACGCATAACTCTTTCAATAGCATGCCAATGTACATCACCCGGTTTGATACAAACCGACTCAGTTTGCTCACAGCAAAAGCGATGTCAGGCCTCGTAGCGCTAGCTAGGTACATCAGTGAACCAATGATTTGAGAGTATCTCAATTGATCTATAGCCGTGCCTTTGGATTTTCGAATCAACACGCTAGGATCATATGGTGTTTGAGATGGTGTGCAGTCCGAGTATCCAAAACGACTCAACACCTTCTCAACATAATGGGATTGCAAAAGTGTAATCCCACCCTCATTATCTCTCAGTAGCTTGATGTTCAAGATAACATCAGCCACACCAAGGTCTTTCATCTCGAAGTTCTGAGATAGAAACGACTTGACCTCCTCAATTACTTTGAGGTTGGTTCCGAATATCAGTATGTCATCAACATACAAGCACAGTATAACTCCTTCGCCCCCACCATGGCGATAGTATACACATTTGTCAGCTTCATTAACAACGAAGCCAACAGATGTCAGTGTTGTATTAAACTTATCATGCCATTGCTTAGGTGCTTGTTTCAGGCCATATAAAGATTTTATCAACCTACACACTTTTCCTTCCTGACCATCTATCACAAAGCCATCTGGCTGTTGCATGTAGATTTCCTCGTTTAGCTCTCCATTCAGGAAAGCTGTCTTAACATCCATCTGGTGGACGAGAAGACCATGCGAGGCCGCCAACGAGAGTAATACTCGAATGGTGGTCAGTCTGGCCACAGGTGAATAAGTATCAAAGAAATCTTCCTCTTCCTTTTGGTCATAGCCCTTGGCCACAAGCCTAGCCTTGTACTTTTCAATCGTACCATCGGGCCTAAGCTTCTTTTTGAACACCCACTTACATCCCAATGGTTTGCAACCATAGGGACGCTCAGTAATCTCCCATGTCCCGTTAGCCATGATGGAATCCATCTCGCTACGGACCGCTTCCTTCCAGTAGTCAGATTCTGTAGAGGCATACGCTTCTGAAATAGAAGTGGGAGCATCATCCACGAGGTACACGAAGAAATCATCACCAAAGGTCTTTGCAGTCCTTTGTCTCTTTCCCCTACCAAGGGTTTCCTCGTCATCCTCCTCAGGATTTTCATCATGTGTTCGTTCATAGTATTCCATAGGAATGGCAGGCTCAGGAGTCTCCTCAGATTCCTGTCTAGAAGTGCTTTGCCTATCTCTCATAGGAAATATATCCTCGAAGAATGTAGCATCCTTAGACTCCATAATTGTACCAACCTTTTGGTCAGGTACCTCAGATTTCACTACTAGAAATCTATAGCCAACGCTATTCTTAGCGTAGCCCAAATTAACGCAGTCCACGGTCTTCGGTCCAAGCTTGCGCTTTTTGGGGATCGGCACATTGACTTTCGCCAAACAGCCCCAAGTACGCAAGTACGAGAGTGTTGTCCTTCTCTTCGCCCATTTCTCATAGGGAGTGATCTCATTGTCCTTTGTCGGAACTTTATTCAGGACATGACATGCCGTCAATATAGCCTCCCCCCACCATGCCTTGGATAAACCCGACGTATCTAACATGGCGATAACCAAATCAGTTAGAGTACGGTTTTTCCGCTCGGCAACCCCGTTTAACTGGGGTGAATAGGGAGGCGTCCTCTCATGAATAATGCCGTGTTCTGCACAAAAGGAGTCAAACTCACTCGAGAAGTACTCTCCACCACGATCTGACCGGACTCGTTTAATTTGTTTTTCAAGTTGTTTCTCAACTTCTGCCTTATATATTTTAAAGTAGTGTAGAGCCTCATCTTTAGTATTTAACAGGTAAACATAGCAATATCTAGTGGAATCATCTATCAATGTCATGAAGTATTTCTTTCCACCTTTAGTCAACACACCATTCATCTCACAAAGATCAGAATGTATGAGTTCTAATGGTGCCAAGTGTCTCTCCTCCGCGGCCTTATGAGGCTTGCGAGGTTGCTTAGCTTGCACACATGAAAGGCACTTAGAACCTTTGGCTAAAGTGAAACTCGGGATTAAATCCAACTTAGCTAGCCGCGTCATAACACCGAAACTAATGTGACAAAGACGTGAATGCCAAACTTCTGATTCATTAACATTCGAATGAATATGGTTCACGACTTTATTACAAAAATCTGCGAGGGAAAGGCGGAACATTCCTCCGCTCTCATAACCTTTTCCAACAAAGAGTCCATATTTCGTAACAACTAATTTATTAGACTCGAAAACCAACTTAAACCCTTCTCTACATAGAAGGGAGCCACTAACGAGGTTCTTCTTGATGGCGGGGACATGCTGCACGTTCTTCAGCTGCACGATCCTTCCCGAAGTAAACTTCAGATCGATCGTGCCAACACCATGAACAGAAGCACTCGCGCCATTCCCCATCAATACGGACCCGTGGCCTGTGACCTGGTAAGAAGTGAACAATGAAATGTCAGCACACACATGAACTCCTGCACCCGTGTCCACCCACCAATCGTTGGGCTGAAACACTGAAAAAATAGTAAATAAATTACCGTACCCAGATGCACCATTGTCATTGTTGCCCACAATCATGTTGACAGACTTGGAGTCCTGTCCTGGCTTCTTGTACTTGTTTGGACACTTGTTGGCCCAATGTTCAGCCGAACCACAAGTAAAGCAGCCCTCATCCTTCTTGTTCTTCTTGAAGGTCTTCTTACCCTTCTTCTTAAAGTCGGCATTGTGTTGGACACCGTTCTTTCCCTTGGGCTTGTGGGAGTTGGAGTTCCTCTGGTTCACCATGTTGGCGACAGAAGTCCCCTCAACTGCTTTCCCGTTCGAGTCCTTTGCCCTTGAGTTCTGCTCAACACTCAGATGGCCAATGACATCCTCCACTGAGAATTCACGCCTCTGATGTTTCAGAGTAGTGGCAAAGTTCCTCCAGGAATTAGGGAGCTTAGCGATTATGCAGCCCGCGACAAACTTGCCCGGTAACTCGCACTTTAGAAGCTCAAGCTCCTTAACAATGAAGATTATCTCATGAGCCTGCTCCAACACAGGACGGTTTTCAACCATCTTGTAATCGTGGAACTGCTCTATAATATACATCTCACTCCCAGCATCGGTGGCCCCGAATTTAGATTCGAGCACCTCCCACAAGTCCTTGGCGACATGCACTTGTAAATATGCGTCGACCAGTTTATCTCCGATCACGCTAAGAAGTGCTCCGAGAAATACGACGGTGGCCTCCCTGAACGCCTTCTCCTGTTCAGGAGCAATCGTTCCCGTGGGCACACCGGCGACCCAGAACACGTTCATAGCCGTGAGCCATAAAGTGGTCTTAGTCTGCCAACGCTTAAAATATGTACCGGTAAACTTATCCGGTTTCAGTGCAGCGGCAAAGCCACTTGTCGAAAAATTCCTACACATAATAGGTTTTTGGATTGCTGAGTAAATAGGCAATTTTCCGATTAATTTAATCCACGAATTAACTACTAGCATGGCATTGACACAAATAATAGTATACTGATATTCAATCATGCAAACACATACTACGCTAATTGTAGACAGATCTACGTATAACGCTAGCATGCCTAAAACAGAAAACAGTAGGAGCGGGATAAACGAGTTATACCCTCCAGTAGACCATGCAGAGGCCGCGGCAGCGGTGACGGCAGCAGCGTCCTCGGCTGCCTTCTTGTCGGCTTCGAGCTTCTGGGCGGCGGCACGTTCGGCGTCGGTGGCCATGGTGATGACAAGGGCGACGCGGACGTAGAGGAAGTAGATGAACGGCGAGCAGTCGCTTCCCAAAAACCTATTCGCCCCTCTCCCGTACAGGATCCAGAGAGGCGAGGCTTCGGAGACCTGCTCTCCCGTCGACCGTGTACGCGGCGGACGGGATGGAGTCACCGACGGCAGCAGCAGCAAAGGGACGACGGCGGGCGTGGAGGCAGATGCGTTCTGTGTTGCGACGGCTAGGGTTGGCAGCGGGGCCCCACATATATATGTGCGGCCGCGCGTGGAGAAACGTGGGCCGAACCCACGTCCAAGTCGATAGCCCACGATCCGACGTCTCAGATCGTGGCCCTACCTGTCAAAGACTCTCCGTTCCTGACCGGCAAAAAGAAGCGCATAGAAGTGAGCTCGGCTCAATCCCGCAACCCGCGTCGCGTCGCGTCGTGACGAGGCGTGGCGAGGCGAGCGGAGGAGGAGGAGTGCGCGAGGGCCTCATCTCTTCTCAAGCTCCAATAGCATGAGGGAGAGAATCCCTTATAAACCACTCCAACTCTCCTTCCACTAGCATGGTGGGACTAAACTTCTCACCACTTTGTCATGCCACCTACATGGGCCCTTAGAGATCAAATCTGAAATTGTCATATGGGCTCTAGGCCCATCTCAGATTTCAACATGTATGAACATGCTGCCCACTTGCTTCAAGAAGAAGATTAACGCAATTCCTCCGTCAAGCTGCATGGTTAGGGAAGGTTGAGGTGGATCCAGAGGACGTCGGTGCGGCGGGTGGAGCCGGGGCAGCGCTCGGCGGGCGTCGAGGCCAGCTCGAAGAGGCCGACGTTGCTGAACGGGTCTTCGACGCCGCCGGGCTCCATGGAGGAGCTGGTGAGCTCCAATGGCAAGGCGGTCTTCCATGCGACAACTCTAGGCACAGCTACATAAGCTAGTTGAGCAGCATGTGGACTTTCGTGCCTAAAAAGATGTTACTTAGCATGAATATAAGCTAGTTGAGAAGCACGTACACCCTAGGCACAACTACATACAGGCAGCGGCAGCATCAGTGGACAAACTGAGAGAGATAGAGTTATTAGAGAGGGAAGGAACAGAGGTGTGGGCTGCTAGCGCAGCAAGCCATCAACAGAGAGAGCGTACAGGGATTACGAAGAAAAGGAATCGTGGTCCACCGCTCACGAAAGCGACTTGTGTATCCCCTAAAAAAAGCAACGTGTGCATGCAGTCCTGCTCAAGTGGATGCAACGGTTAGCCCAACGGCGGTCGAGCTGGTTGACAGCTAACGCGCGCCTTCTCAAAATCCATCCTGGAACCCTTCGAGCCGGATGCGCGGTGGTCCTTGCCTCACGATCTGGCATCGTGCCAGCCTAGTGCTGTGCACTACAGTTCACATGCAGCAAACGTGGTCCAACTTCTTCTATAAGAGGAAATAACAACCAAATGATTTATAAGACGAAAATACAAACATGGTAAGGAGAGGGACCAGATCCCAACACAAGTGTGCGATCATGATTGCAGCCACTGTAGTGAAGTTTCATAAGTTTGCTTTTATATATATATATATATATATATATATATATATATATATAACCAATATAGCATATCCAACACATGTTACCAATAGTAGCAAGTTTCATCCATACATATACATAGTTTCATCAATATTACACAGTTTCATCCATAGATAGCAAGTTTCACAAAACAAAAACTAAAGACAAGCACTCCATATCTGAAATTACAAGAAATGACCTAAAACTAAGTATCTATTTTCCTAAAAACTATCTTATTACTAAGATCTTCTCTGGATCTTCTTCTTTTCTTCGAACCTGCATAACAAAAACACTAAGAAAGAGAGAATGGGTCAGGAGTAGAAATGTAGCATTTCACTTGGTGAAATGCAATGTTGTAGGAGCCAGCACTTGAGATCAACACCAGAAAGTACTAAATTTTGAGAGATATCCAGATCCTGCAGCAGTACATTAAGAGCAAATTTTGTCGCTTGAGATATTCGACATAAAACAGGGCAAGGGGCAGGAAGTGGACTTCAAGACAAATAATTTTCTTTTGGCGGAAATCATGATGTGTGGGAAAAGATAATACCATTCACCGTAATGAAAAATATAGCATGCCAGAATGGTGGTATTTTTTTTGGAGGGAGCATCACCAAAGGTCTAACAAGATCATCATTCATGTACCACCAGCAGACTCCAAACACGTGAATGGTGAATACTACTACAATCCCGATAAGCATTTCCATTTTCCTCTCCCCCTGAAATAAGAAAAATAAAGTGCAAAATTCCGCATGTCAGCTGAACATATATTGTACCCACTGTACGAAGGTTGGATGCTGTTTTTGGTAGATGTCCAGTTCAGTTCACCGGCAATTTCTCAAAACATGACAACAAACAAATTAACTTGAATTCTTGGCACTGTATGGTGTTTAGACAAGTCTGAATACATGGGTGGGGTGATTTAACAAATCTACTGAACAACAGGGGCAGCACCAGCACAACTGGCCTATTGCAGTGTTGAGAAACCATGAAAAACATCTGATCCCACACGACACAGCAAAGATATAGATTTGTCAATAGTTACTACCACTAGCAACATTCAGGTCCTAATCCAGATGTTATGTTTCTACCTTTCAGTGTATGATACAATAATTGTACAAAAGATATAAATCTTACTAACAAGTGAGAGGTGCAGCAGCCCTGGTTCCATCATTACAACATGACAAGTGAGAGGTGAAAACATTTGATATATGTGAGTGAGAACTAATATTTTGTCTAAGCAGACAATGTACCACAGCTTCTATTCTAGTGACTTACACAGAACTTACTGAAAACTTCTTAACTTGTTAGAGGCCTGACTAAGGAAGCTAACGTTTATACAGGGACAGTTAACAATTTCATCGCTGCAATGCACTTGTATTGCCTTTAGACAGCAAGTATCGGTCATCAGTCCCAACACTGAAGATTCGTTTCATTTTTATCATCGTTTTTTCAAGAATTGATAAATGCAACAGTGATGTATGTCAACAAGCGAAAAAGATTAACAAAATTAAATTGAAGGAAACACAATAACGTGTCAAGTCAAATAGTACCTTAGTTACATTTGGATGATCAAGCTTATGCGAGACGGAGACTTCTTGCGAAAAGGCTGCTCTTATTGCTGTTATTTCTTGCTCTGACCTATGACCATCCTCCCCCCAATCAAGCAGTTTCACTGAAACATAACTGGTGTTAACCATCCATGCTCAAAACTGACAGTTCAAATAAGAGTTTTCAACTTCCATAGCAACTATTGCCCCAAAAGAGGAAATAAGAATTGAGGTGAAACACTGTTTTCGGGATTGAGAGGTGAGACAGCAAGAAAAAGAGAGGAGGGGGACAAGCTATTTGCTACAGAAAATCTGTATAACCTGTCCTGGGATATATGGGTCGACAACAACATACTGACTATAGTGCTGTCTAGGCTAATGAGGTAAGGTTATCCACTACTGAAATACCTTTATTTATGTCTTTCAATTCAAGTGCTTACAAGATTAAAATTAAAAAAATCAACCTTAGGACAGTCCAGATTTTCCCACTAGGGTTTAAATTGATTTCCATTGCAGAGCAATGCCTACCTACAGCTTGGGGGTTGCAAAATGAAGCAACCTGTGTTAGGAATAAGACACGGCGGTGGTGGTGACCAACGTGTGCGTGCATGCTGGTCGTGCCGGACGCCGTGCGAGCGTGCGTGTGTGCGTGCGTGGGGTGCGTGTGTGCGTGTCGAGTCTGTACTCGTGATGAGTCGTACTCCCTCCGTTCCTAAATATTTGTTTTTCTAGAGATTTCAACAAGTGACTACATACGAAGCAAAATGAGTGACTCTACACTCTAGAATATGTCTACATACATCCGTATGTTGTAACCATTTGAAATGTCTAGAAAGACAAATATTTAGGAACGGAGGAAGTAGTTAGTTAGCAGAGCAGCAGCTGGACGCGTTAGAACGCGTGGTAGAGAACGGCGTAGGCAAGCAAGTTACAGGGTTCACGCATATATATAGTAGAAGCTACTCCCTCCGTTCCTAAATATTTGTCTTTCTAGGGATTTCAACAAGTGACTACATACGAAGCAAAATGAGTGAATCTACACTCAAAAATATGTCTACATACATCCGTATGTTGTAACCATTTGAAATGCCTAGGCAATACTACTCCGAGACTAAATCCTACACGGATACATGCAAGAACAAGAAACCTATACGCACATGTATACGGGAGGTTATGTCGTGTTTAATTCCAACAAGTCTCGCCGCAACGAACGGCGCCGCCGCACCAGCAGGCATTCCGTCGAATAGCGTACGGGCGCGCGCGGGGTCGCGGCTGGGCTGGGCTGGCTGCGTACGTACCCGCGTGCCGAGTGTCCGTGTTGGCAATGAACAGGCGTGCAGTGAACGGGGGATGGAGGGGAGGGGAGTGGAGCAGAGGAGATGGTGGAGGGACGGACCTGCGACGTCGAGGCCGTCGAAGACGCCGCGGTGGACGGTGCCGAAGGAGCCGCGCGCGATGACGCCCCGGACGACGAGCCTGGCGGGGTCGGCCTCCCAGACCCGAGGTGGCGGTCGAGCTGCTGGTCGAGGGTCTTGAGGTCGATCTGGTCCGCCCGCACGCCCCGAACTACCACTAGCAACATCTCATCCCACGCGCGCGTCGGATCTGGTCGGAGTGGATGGAGGAGCGGGGGGAGGGGGTCACGTGGGCGTGCTGGGCGCCGTCGAATCCCGCCGGAGCTCGCCGGAATCGGCCGTCGTAGCTGCTCACGCGAGGGAGAAGGAGAGACGAGCGGGAGAAAGAGAGAGGGGTGGGGCGGAGAGGGAGGGGATAGAGATAGAGGAGGTGGGGCAACAATTTTTGTTACCCGAAAAAAAAAAATAGCCCCCATTTTGCTGTCTGCGAGCAAATGGCAAAGAATCTCTGCCGTCTGCGAGCAGATGGCAAAGAGGGGGGTAGACCGTTGCAGTGTATTGGCATCCGGTGGCACCTCTTTGCCGGTCGCTGGCAGACGGCAAAGAAATGATAGATGGCAAAGACCTTCTTTGCGGTCGTCTGTTGTTTGGTAACTGATGGCAAAGGCCTTCTTTTCCGTCCGCAAGCAGACGGCGAAGAACTGACAGAAGGCAAAATCCTTGATTCCAGTAGTGATAAGCCCCCCAAGCTCACCCATGCAAAGACTTCAGCATCCATTCCATCACATCATAGCTAGGAGCAAGAGAGCTAGGCCCCGTCCTTCTTCCTTCTCTAGCAATACAGCTCAAGGAGCATAGTTGTACACCTTGTGATCATAGTAACCATGCGGAGACCCCGCAGAGCAGGACTAGGGGTGTTATCTCCTCGGAGAGCCCCAAAACTGGGTAAGTCTCGTGTCCGTTCCCATGTGCGACCGAGCTCTTGCCCGCTCCCGTCTCTAGGGCCCGACGACGTCCTCTTGGCTCCACCCATGATAAGCCACCCCCTGGTATGTGACGTGAAAATACCATGATAGTTGGCACCCACCATGGGGCCATCCACGACATCGGCCGGAGACATGTTCTGGATGGGCACCGCCTTCCTTCCCGATGAGCGTGTCACGTCTGCCTTGATCGATCAGCCTGACGCGACCGCTTGCACTTGCGCAGCCACGCTGCCCGGCGCGGGAGACGCCTGCTCCGCGAGCTGCTTCCTCGACCTCCTCGGGAAGCTCAGCCTCTCCGAAGAGGCCGCCACCGGCGAGTACCCCGGCGACGTGATCATCATCGATGACCCGCACCCTCCCATTGCTAGCGACTTCTCAGCCGGCTCGCTCGACACCGACATCTTCATGGAGGAAATGGTCATTGGCTATAGGAAAACAGCCGACAGAGTCACTGAGGACTCGTTGCAAGCAGCAATGCGGGACTTGGCCACTCATGTCGACGATGAAACCGATCCTACAGCGCTGGAGGAATGTCGGGACCCCGATCCTAGGTCACACCGGTCTAGCATGTAACACATCATATCACTTTGTGGCTTCACGCACGGTATCCCCACGAGTGCCAACTCCAGGCCCGGGACAGTTTGCGCATTTTGGCTCATGTATAGTGTCGCTATCATCCATATGATGAAGAACCCGAGCCGACATGACTAGTTATAAATCAAAAGTGACACTAAATTGCAGGGACAGGCATACATGACCCAACAATGCATGTGTCAGTCAGCAGCGAGTGTTGCCGGGCTATAGCAAGCTAACAGGACTCCGGTATACATTGCGTGACATTTCCCAAGAGGGGACAGACACAGGAGCAAGGAAGGACACATGCTAGTCAATCCATGTGTTCCGGAGCAGTAGCAAGCTACCAAGGCTCAGTGGAAGCACTAGGAGGCATTTCCCCATAAGATAGGCTACCAAGGGTAAACAACTAGGTGTCGGATCCAACACATACCAAGCATTTCAATAACATACACACAATATGCTTGATATGTGCAAATACAACTTGGCATCACAACAAAACTCTATGAATCAAAGTATTTATTCATTAGGCTTCGAGGAGCCAGATATTACAAACATGGTCTCATGACCCAACATACAGACCATACAAGCAACAAAAGCATAACATGTCTGAGTACATACAACAACAAATGAAAAAGGCTGAGAAGCCTTACTATCTACATGTGACGCCCGAGACCGACGTCCCAGAAGATTCCAGATGTTCCGGGTTTCCCGTGTGTTCAGTTGTGCTTGCTTTATTTATTTTTGCATTGCATCATGTCATCATGCCATCATGTCATTTTAATTTTTGCATCTCAACTTAAATAAATCGTATGGACCTTCGGTCCATTTAAATCGAGGGAAGGTGACTTCTCTTTATAACATATCCTCCAAATATTATGGAGCTATATTAATAAATATTCCATTGCTTCGGAATCACCGTAACACACTTGCATAATTTCCCCATGTCTTTCTCACTTCGAGTTTCCTTCAAAAACCCTTCCCTGTAATTCTTTTCCGTTGTTTCGAGGTTCCTCCAAAATTTGGACATTTTTGGACACTTCAATAATCAAGTTTTAGTTCAAAACTATTTGAATTAAATTCAAATATGTTTGAATTATTTTCCGATCATGCCTTGTATATTTTTCTCGGACCGTGCTCATTTTATGAGGCCGGAGAAAAAAATCACCTCTTGTTCAACCTTTGTCTTGACCCTTCCTTCTCTTTTATCTTCTCTCTATTTCTTTTCCCTTTTTCTTCTTTCCTTCTGTTTTTATTTATTCTTCTTGGTTTTTAGCAGAGCCCAGCAGAAGAAGGAGAGAGCCCAGCAGCTCCTAGCCTCTTGGGCCGACTCCCTCCCAGCGCCAGGCCGGCCCAACTTCTCCTACAGCTCGTTCTTCCCTCCAACCCTAGCCCGACCGAGAGCCTCACCCTCTCTCCCCATCGCTCTCCCCTCGTCCCCCTCAGCCGCCGCAGCCTCCCTACGATCTCAAACCCCATCGACCCCGCACCCCGTGCCCGAACCCTCGTTCCCCTCGAGCCCCTTCGCCCCTCGCACTCCCTCTCCTCCCGACGCCTTCCTTCCGCGCCTCGGCGCCCTTCCATCGCAGGCCCAGCGAGGCCTCGTCCTCTGCCTTCTCTCCAAGCCCGCGACTTCCGCCCTTTTTCCTCGCTCCACGACGGCCCTTGCCGTTCGCCGGTCCGGCGAGCCGAACACCTCCGGCCGCCCAAGCCTTCGTCTCCAGCCGCGGCTCCCTCGTGCGTCGCCAGCACGACGAGAGTCGCCCCGAGTGCCTCCCCGCGCCCGCCGCGCAGGCCTCTCTGCTCTGGCCCGAGCGAGCTCCTCCGGCCGCCTCTTCCCTGCCTCGTCCCTCCGGTGCGCCGAGCACCGCAGCGCCAGGAGCTGCGCCTCGCCCTCGTCCCGTCCTCCTCCGACCTCGCCAAGGCAGCAGCAGGCCACGCCCCTCCTTCGGGCCTCCATCCCTCCGACCAGTTCAGACGCCGAGGCCCTGCCTCTGTTTCCGGCGCCGCCTAGCCCCTTGCTGCCTTTTTTTTGTTCTGCTGCTGTGAGATGTTTGTGTACTGTTGTTTTTTTGTCAAGTGCACCGCAGGCAAGACCCGATCTCCGAATGCGCCAAGTACCTCTCCTCGCGACACGAACATCTACGGATATGTGTACATCTACGGAAACGAGTACCCCTCCGATGGCATGTACCTCTACGAACGGGAACACCTACACGACATGACGGATGAACATCTACAAACGTGTACCACGACGACCGAGTTCATCTACGGCCCGAACGACTACCGTCGCCCGAGTACAACTACCGCTACGAGAACGACTACCTTCGGTGAAGAAATGAGAACGTCTACTTCCTCTCCGAACGGAACAACTACTTCCTCTTCGGAACCGTGAACCACTACTTCCGCTACGACGTGAACAACTACTTCCTCTACTTCCACTACGTCCCTCGACGATCTCGAACCGTCCCGAAACGCATGTTTCGAAGGTATAACCCCGAGACGTGACCCGTGGATGCTTGTTGTGTTGTATGAAATGCTCCTCGTGTGTGCGCCGTGTCCGTTTCGTCCGTTTGACTTGTTCCTCGGTTGCCTCGTCGCCGACCCGTGGGAACCCGGCAACGGGAACACCCCATCATCTCGTTTGACTCGCTTCGTCACCTTTTGCACCGGTCTCTCAACGAGATACCGGAACCGATATGATGCGTTGCATCATTTTCGGATCATTGCCGTGGCACCCTTTCTTTCCACCACGATGACTATTTCTCCTTATCATCTATATCTCTTAATGTCAACCCTTTTAAAAAATTGCATAAACTTGATCATGTCATCCGCATCATGTTAACAACATTGATATGTTAAATTGTTGTTGCTTTAATAATTATTAAACATGCTCATGGGGATTTTCCGGATATGTTGTTGTTATTTCCGGCCTCATTTAAATTGCCTAGTTAGTATAGTTTTATTATGCTTCACCTCTTGCCATGTTAAAAACATTTAACCTTGTCTTGTAAATAAACAAGAGTCAATTAAATAATAAAATGTGGTGTTTCGTCAATATGCAACTCGTTGCATGTTGAGCTCCACTTAACTTGTAGTATTTGTTTGTGCACTTTGCCATGCCTTGCATAATTAAACCGGACATGCATCATACTTGTTTGTGCATTGTATGCCATGTTTATTGTTTGTGTGTTTACCGTGTTGTTTCTTTCTTTCCGGTTGCTTCTCCTGTTAGCTTCGGTTTCGTTCCGGAGTTGTGAGGATTCTTTCATCGACTGTTGCTCCGTCTTCTTCGTGGATTCGTTCTTCTCCCTTGTGGAATTCCAGGCAAGATGACCGAACCCGGATACCATTACTATCTTTGCCTATTGCTAGTAGTTCCGCTCTATAATTTTGCCTCGATGCCTATGATCTTCTTGTCAGCCTCCTACTTGTAACCAATTGCCATGTTTAACCAACCAACCTATGCAAACCGTTGCTTGGCTAAGTACGCTTCGCTCAGCCCCTCTTATAGCATTGTTAGTTGCAGGTGAAGATTGAAGATGCTTGCTTCATGTTGAAGTTTGGTTGGGTTATATCACACTATATAAATGCTTAAAATGAAATCATCTATATACTGGCAGGGTGGAAGGCTAAGCCTTTTGCTTGGTGTTTTGTTCCACTCATGCCGTTAGGAACCGTATAAACCGGTGTTATGTTCCTTGATTTTGCGTTCCTAACACGGTTGGGGTGTATGGGACCCCCTTGATAAACCGCTAAGTGCTAAGTCTTTTCCAGCAAATCCCAACATTGGTACTATTTGCCTCATAATAACAACTTAATTAAATAATTAATTTTGCATAGGGGTCGCACCCTCGGGTTCTTAATTCTACATAGCAGGGGGGCCAGCGCTGATGGTGTTGGTCCCAAACGGGGGTCCTGCAGGGCCGCCTTGGGGCAACCCGAGGTATCTGGTATAACCTGTAGCATCACCCATCCGGTCGTGTCCTGAGACTTAGATACGCGCGGCTACTATCAGGGTGTCGTCACGCCGGGAGGATTTGCTGCATTAGCCTTACCTTAGTTCGGTTTAACTTGAGCACGGGATTCCGAGAATACTCGGGTCTTCCCACCTATGGAGTTGCGACTCCGCGGATCGTGGGCTTGTGATGGGCCAAGTTGGAACACCCCTGCAGGGTTTGAACTTTCGAAAGCCGTGCCCGCGGTTATGTGGCAGATGGGAGCTTGTTAATATCCGGTTGTAGATAACTTGACACAATGTTTCTAATACACTACCAGCGTGAGTACCGTGACTGTCAATTTCCGAATAGGGATTCGGGAGTTGAACACGGTGGGGTTATGTTTGACCGGCTTTAGTTAGGATTACTTCGTGATCATCTTTCGACCGAGGCACTTCTCTTCTCGCTCTCTTTTACGTAAGATAGTGCTAGATGCTGCTGCGGACTCTTGTTTGTTTTCCTTCACCTCATATTCTTTCTTCAGCCTTATCCTCACCCAAGGCTTAAATAGTCTTGTTACCCGGGAACGGGATTGCTGAGTCCTCTGTGGCTCACAGTTACTTCACCACACCAGATGCAGGTTCAGCCGAGTTTGATGCATGAGTTGGTTCAAGTTCTTCACTGGAAGCTCGTTGAAGAGTGTGGCCGTTTGCTTTTGACGTTTCGATGTTCAGTAGTGGTTTCTACTAGGATTCGATCCTGACCTGTGGCTTTATGTTGTTTTGGTATCTTTCTTTTGGTTCTTCACCCGTAGTCGGGTTGTGATGTTTTGAATGATGATTGTTTATGTAATGTATTGTGTGAAGTGGCGAGTGTAAGCCAACTATCTCCTTTTGCAATTTAATCCCTCTTTTACATGAGTCGTGCAAAGATACCAAACTTGAGATCATTCTAGGATGGGCTTATATCTTTAAGTCGTGCCTCGACACGTAGGAGATATAGTCCCATCCTGGGCATTACAAGTTGGTATGAGAGCCTTCTCCGACCTAGAAGCCCCCACTGTTTGATCGAATCGTTGACGGTTGAGTCTAGGCACACACTGAGAACATTTTGAGTCCTATATTATATCGGAGAGTAGGATTTCTTTGCTTCTCATCTCTTTTCTCTCTGGTGAGGACTCCTGACGATTACTCTTATCTCTTCTACTTTCAAAAATTGCACCAAATTTTTTTTTAGGATCCCGCGAGTATTCTGGGATTGTTCCGATGTTCTTGTGACAA
This sequence comes from Secale cereale, assembly GCA_902687465.1. Classification (NCBI taxonomy): domain Eukaryota; kingdom Viridiplantae; phylum Streptophyta; class Magnoliopsida; order Poales; family Poaceae; genus Secale; species Secale cereale. The sequence goes on from LR738710.1 coordinate 298,096,296, forward strand.
GGATATTGTTCTCGATGCCTCCTGTTCCCGAGGAGTTGAGCTTCGGGGTATCATTGACACAAGCATATCGCGGCAGTACTAAATACTTAAGACGGCCGACATCGAAAATCTCTCCTATACGGCCAGTGGCAAGATAACCCCGACATCACCCAGTACTGGGGAGGTAGTTCGAGAGTATTGCCATAGCTTGTTATAGTGGATGCTTTTCGAAGGTCCGAGGTAAACAGTTTCCGAGAAAGACTGGTTATGTGTTGAAGGATGGATACACCTGGATGTAGGTTTAGAGTTGATTGCGCGGTGCTTCCCGTGTATCCCCAACACCTGATTGCATAACTGGAAACTTTCGGAAATCTATAGGTGGGTTCATCAAGTAGTTCTAGGCATTCTTCCAACGGATGCTCGATATGAAGTTCGGAGTTCTACATTGAGTGAAGTGGTTTTATGGACTTGTTCTGATCGGGAGTTGCATCTTAAAGGGTCCTTGGCTATGCTGATCCGGGGATTGCAAAACCCTTTTGTAACACGTTCCATGAGCTTTCAGCACGAAGATGTCGAACGAAGCTTCTATCTTGTATTTTTTCTATCTGTTCCTTGTTCCTTTTTTATTTTCATTTTGCTCTCCAAGTGACTTCTCGTCAAGTTGATGTACCTGCAGAATTCATTCGTTCAATTCTCTGTTCGGATGATATTGTGAAGATCATGTTGCATATCTATCCTTTGTTTTTGTTTTAATTCTGGTATTCGAGTTGCTTCGATGTCAAATGTTGATTCCATACCTTCCTAATCGGTGTTCTCATATTTCTATGGGAGTGCTAGTCCTTCTTAACCATCGAGATCTTAATGTTAATCCTTTTTCAACCGGTGTGCCTTCTCTTCAAGTTATTCCATTCAGACGCCGTTGAGAAATCCGACGATTTGTCTGTTTCATTCATCCCAAGTTGTCTTTGTTTCCCCACCCTCCCACCCTTTTTCTTTATGGAGCTAGCAATTCTCAAATGAAATATCCATTTTATTCATGTGATATTTCTTCATTCTTTCCTTCAATGTTCTTATCCGGTGCTTTATTGTGAAGATGCTCAAGAGCTTCAAGTTCATCATTCTTTTGTTCTCTAATTCTGCCGGTGGATGTAATTCAAGAATTTGGTGTTGATCTTATCCTTTTCCTCTTTTCACAATGCTTTCTTATTCCGGTGCACCAATTAATCATTCTCCTCTTGCTATTCATATCCGGAGTGCTGAAGATTCATAATTCCATTCTTAATCCGTTCAAATTATTTTGAGCATTGTTATCTTATTCAAGCCATTTAATTCAACCGGTGCAATATCTCTTAAGCAATCTTTCCAACGGTGATTTCTTTGAGTGGGCCCTAACCCACAGGTCTTTTCCCAGGATCTTACCTGACTCTTCTTTTTCCGGAGAATTCTTTCAAAGTGTGACGTAAGAATGATTTCCATCAGTCACATGCCTTCTCCAAGATCGCTTTCAAATTCTTGTTCATCATTGGTCCAACCTCTTAATTCTTCATTCCGGAGTGCTCAACAATTCTTATGGCATTTCTCGTCTTCATTCTCAACATTTAAAGACCGGAGAAGTGTTTCTCTTAAATTTTGACCCGTTCTCTTGATGAGTTGTGATTCTAGCTTCATGCCATCCTCATTTTTGTTCCGATTGTGAGGAATCATTTTCATACCCATCCGAAGCATTTCATGAATTCTTTTCTTTGTGTTCCTCCGAAGGCCATCATTTCAGAATATTTCTTCATTCTCAGTTTTCAACTTCGTCCTCCAAATATTCTTCAATGATGTCTCTTCGTTCCTCTCCATATTTTACGGTGGTTCTTTCAAGTTTACTCTTCCGTTGTTATCGTTTTAATTCACTCGTTCTTTTCATAATCCTACCGGTGCTTCGTTGAATATTTATCCAAGCTTGTGCTAGATCTCTTTTTAATTCTTTCCAACGAGAATAAGTAGTTTGCCAAATCCTTTGGTTGTCATCAATTTAATTGGTGAAGGAGATGCATAACATAACTCTTATTCTTGTTCCTTCAGGTGATTTAATTCTTTGTCTGGAGCTTGTTCATCATATCATATTCTCAGTTCCAAGTTGTTCATCTTGTTTTCCGGAGCTCCAAGTTATTTCAATTATCATTTCAACCTCAATCTAATTCATCGCAGGCTTTGAATCTTATTCTTTCATCTTTCCCTTCTCATGCTTTCTTTACCGGAGTTCTTCATGGTGGTTCATCAAGATTTAATTCATCCTCGAAGACTTCATCAAGATTCTTGTTGGAGCTCAAGCATTCTTCATCATGCTCTCCATTTGCAATTCTTTATCTTTTCAGATGGTGTTATACCATTCTTGACAATTCCTTCATGTTTCATGATTCACGAGTTGTCAGGAATGAGATTTTTTAAAACCATCATTTTCCTTGTTCAGGAGATCCTTTCAACCCTTCAATTTATTCATTGGAGTTATCTTGGGTTATATTTCACCTAAAAGCTTTCCCTAAGGATTGTTGCTATTATGGTGCTTATAAATGACCCAAGTTCTTCATTTTTCATTCCGGTGAATTAAGTTTATCGTCTCCTTGTTGACCTCAATCCAATCAATTGTTTTCCATTAGTGGCTGGTTGTCACCTCATAACTTTGAGATGTTTTTCATAAGCCCACATCAAGCTTATTCCTTTTCGTTGTTGATTTTTTTCCAACAACTCCGTTCAATCCTTCTTCGTAAGGATGCTCTTTCAAATTCAATTTTGAGAGATGTTGTCATTTTCTTCTCCGTTCATTTCTTTCATTGAACTATATTCTCTATTCTTTCATTCCGGAGGTTTTGTTATGTTGCTCTCTCCTAGCCATCATCTCGTTTTATCAAGATCATGTTCTTTTCCTTGTTTATCTATTTAACCGGAGAGTTGTGTCCTCCATTCTAGTTCCCTCATCTTATCAAGTTTTGCCTATCTTTTAACCGGAGTGTTGTCAGAATCTTTTCTTACCCTTGTACCATTCTTTTATTTGTTCCGGAGGCTGTGTGTTCTTGTTTTCTTCAAGTATCTTCCCAAATTGGCAAGTTCTTGTTAATTCCTTCCATTTTCAGACGGAGTGCTGTCCAAATTCTGACTTTCTTATTCCTTGGCCATACCATTATGGTTTCATATTCTTTTGGTTCATGAGCTCTTGTTCATGTCTTTCAACCTTCAAGGTTCTCATAATGCTCCTTGTCCCTCTTTTCTAACGGAGTGCTTTCATCTTCGTTCATCTCTGTTCTATTCTTTCTTTCAAGTTTGTTTAACCTCTCAGGTTCTTTGGTTTTCACTCGTCTGTCAAAGAAGCAACTTTGTTTTACCTCTTCCTCTTCCGTTTTACCCGGTGATATCTCTAGGATCTCGGGTCGAGATCCTCTGTTAGTGTGGGAGAGTTGTGACGCCCGAGACCGACGTCCCAGAAGATTCCAGAAGATTCCAGATGTTCCGGGTTTCCCGTGTGTTCAGTTGTGCTTGCTTTATTTATTTTTGCATTGCATCATGTCATCATGCCATCATGTCATTTTAATTTTTGCATCTCAACTTAAATAAATCGTATGGACCTTCGGTCCATTTAAATCGAGGGAAGGTGACTTCTCTTTATAACATATCCTCCAAATATTATGGAGCTATATTAATAAATATTCCATTGCTTCGGAATCACCGTAACACACTTGCATAATTTCCCCATGTCTTTCTCACTTCGAGTTTCCTTCAAAAACCCTTCCCTGTAATTCTTTTCCGTTGTTTCGAGGTTCCTCCAAAATTTGGACATTTTTGGACACTTCAATAATCAAGTTTTAGTTCAAAACTATTTGAATTAAATTCAAATATGTTTGAATTATTTTCCGATCATGCCTTGTATATTTTTCTCGGACCGTGCTCATTTTATGAGGCCGGAGAAAAAAATCACCTCTTGTTCAACCTTTGTCTTGACCCTTCCTTCTCTTTTATCTTCTCTCTATTTCTTTTCCCTTTTTCTTCTTTCCTTCTGTTTTTATTTATTCTTCTTGGTTTTTAGCAGAGCCCAGCAGAAGAAGGAGAGAGCCCAGCAGCTCCTAGCCTCTTGGGCCGACTCCCTCCCAGCGCCAGGCCGGCCCAACTTCTCCTACAGCCCGTTCTTCCCTCCAACCCTAGCCCGACCGAGAGCCTCACCCTCTCTCCCCATCGCTCTCCCCTCGTCCCCCTCAGCCGCCGCAGCCTCCCTACGATCTCAAACCCCATCGACCCCGCACCCCGTGCCCGAACCCTCGTTCCCCTCGAGCCCCTTCGCCCCTCGCACTCCCTCTCCTCCCGACGCCTTCCTTCCGCGCCTCGGCGCCCTTCCATCGCAGGCCCAGCGAGGCCTCGTCCTCTGCCTTCTCTCCAAGCCCGCGACTTCCGCCCTTTTTCCTCGCTCCGCGACGGCCCTTGTCGTTCGCCGGTCCGGCGAGCCGAACACCTCCGGCCGCCCAAGCCTTCGTCTCCAGCCGCGGCTCCCTCGTGCGTCGCCAGCACGACGAGAGTCGCCCCGAGTGCCTCCCCGCGCCCGCCGCGCAGGCCTCTCTGCTCTGGCCCGAGCGAGCTCCTCCGGCTGCCTCTTCCCTGCCTCGTCCCTCCGGTGCGCCGAGCACCGCAGCGCCAGGAGCTGCGCCTCGCCCTCGTCCCGTCCTCCTCCGACCTCGCCAAGGCAGCAGCAGGCCACGCCCCTGCTTCGGGCCTCCATCCCTCCGACCAGTTCAGACGCCGAGGCCCTGCCTCTGTTTCCGGCGCCGCCTAGCCCCGTGCTGCCTTTTTTTTGTTCTGCTGCTGTGAGATGTTTGTGTACTGTTGTTTTTTTTTGTCAAGTGCACCGCAGGCAAGACCCGATCTCCGAATGCGCCAAGTACCTCTCCTCGCGACACGAACATCTACGGATATGTGTACATCTACGGAAACGAGTACCCCTCCGATGGCATGTACCTCTACGAACGGGAACACCTACACGACATGACGGATGAACATCTACAAACGTGTACCACGACGACCGAGTTCATCTACGGCCCGAACGACTACCGTCGCCCGAGTACAACTACCGCTACGAGAACGACTACCTTCGGTGAAGAAATGAGAACGTCTACTTCCTCTCCGAACGGAACAACTACTTCCTCTTCGGAACCGTGAACCACTACTTCCGCTACGACGTGAACAACTACTTCCTCTACTTCCACTACGTCCCTCGACGATCTCGAACCGTCCCGAAACGCATGTTTCGAAGGTATAACCCCGAGACGTGACCCGTGGATGCTTGTTGTGTTGTATGAAATGCTCCTCGTGTGTGCTCCGTGTCCGTTTCGTCCGTTTGACTTGTTCCTTGGTTGCCTCGTCGCCGACCTGTGGGAACCCGGCAACGGGAACACCCCATCATCTCGTTTGACTCGCTTCGTCACCTTTTGCACCGGTCTCTCAACGAGATACCGGAACCGATATGATGTGTTGCATCATTTTCGGATCGTTGCCGTGGCACCCTTTCTTTCCACCACGATGACTATTTCTTCTTATCATCTATATCTCTTAATGTCAACCCTTTTAAAAAATTGCATAAACTTGATCATGTCATCCGCATCATGTTAACAACATTGATATGTTAAATTGTTGTTGCTTTAATAATTATTAAACATGCTCATGGGGATTTTCCGGATATGTTGTTGTTATTTCCGGCCTCATTTAAATTGCCTAGTTAGTATAGTTTTATTATGCTTCACCTCTTGCCATGTTAAAAACATTTAACCTTGTCTTGTAAATAAACAAGAGTCAATTAAATAATAAAATGTGGTGTTTCGTCAATATGCAACTCGTTGCATGTTGAGCTCCACTTAACTTGTAGTATTTGTTTGTGCACTTTGCCATGCCTTGCATAATTAAACCGGACATGCATCATACTTGTTTGTGCATTGTATGCCATGTTTATTGTTTGTGTGTTTACCGTGTTGTTTCTTTCTTTCCGGTTGCTTCTCCTGTTAGCTTCGGTTTCGTTCCGGAGTTGTGAGGATTCTTTCGTCGACTGTTGCTCCGTCTTCTTCGTGGATCCGTTCTTCTCCCTTGTGGAATTCCAGGCAAGATGACCGAACCCGGATACCATTACTATCTTTGCCTATTGCTAGTAGTTCCGCTCTATAGTTTTGCCTCGATGCCTATGATCTTCTTGTCAGCCTCCTACTTGTAACCAATTGCCATGTTTAACCAACCAACCTATGCAAACCGTTGCTTGGCTAAGTACGCTTCGCTCAGCCCCTCTTATAGCATTGTTAGTTGCAGGTGAAGATTGAAGATGCTTGCTTCATGTTGAAGTTTGGTTGGGTTATATCACACTATATAAATGCTTAAAATGAAATCATCTATATACTGGCAGGGTGGAAGGCTAAGCCTTTTGCTTGGTGTTTTGTTCCACTCATGCCGTTAGGAACCGTATAAACCGGTGTTATGTTCCTTGATTTTGCGTTCCTAACACGGTTGGGGTGTATGGGACCCCCTTGATAAACCGCTAAGTTAAGTGCTAAGTCTTTTCCAGCAAATCCCAACATTGGTACTATTTGCCTCATAATAACAACTTAATTAAATAATTAATTTTGCATAGGGGGTCGCACCCTCGGGTTCTTAATTCTACATAGCAGGGGGGCCCAGCGCTGATGGTGTTGGTCCCAAACGGGGGTCCTGCAGGGCCGCCTTGGGGCAACCCGAGGTATCTGGTATAACCTGTAGCATCACCCATCCGGTCGTGTCCTGAGACTTAGATACGCGCGGCTACTATCAGGGTGTCGACACGCCGGGAGGATTTGCTGCATTAGCCTTACCTTAGTTCGGTTTAACTTGAGCACGGGATTCCGAGAATACTCGGGTCTTCCCACCTATGGAGTTGCGACTCCGCGGATCGTGGGCTTGTGATGGGCCAAGTTGGAACACCCCTGCAGGGTTTGAACTTTCGAAAGCCGTGCCCGCGGTTATGTGGCAGATGGGAGCTTGTTAATATCCGGTTGTAGATAACTTGACACAATGTTTCTAATACACTACCAGCGTGAGTACCGTGACTGTCAATTTCCGAATAGGGATTCGGGAGTTGAACACGGTGGGGTTATGTTTGACCGGCTTTAGTTAGGATCACTTCGTGATCATCTTTCGACCGAGGCACTTCTCTTCTCGCTCTCTTTTACGTAAGATAGTGCTAGATGCTGCTGCAGACTCTTGTTTGTTTTCCTTCACCTCATATTCTTTCTTCAGCCTTATCCTCACCCAAGGCTTAAATAGTCTTGTTACCCGGGAACGAGATTGCTGAGTCCTCTGTGGCTCACAGTTACTTCACCACACCAGATGCAGGTTCAGCTGAGTTTGATGCAGGAGTTGGTTCAAGTTCTTCACTGGAAGCTCGTTGAAGAGTGTGGCCGTTTGCTTGTGACGTTTCGATGTTCAGTAGTGGTTTCTACTAGGATTCGATCCTGACCTGTGGCTTTATGTTGTTTTGGTATCTTTCTTTTGGTTCTTCACCCGTAGTCGGGTTGTGATGTTTTGAATGATGATTGTTTATGTAATGTATTGTGTGAAGTGGCGAGTGTAAGCCAACTATCTCCTTTTGCAATTTAATCCCTCTTTTACATGAGTCGTGCAAAGATACCAAACTTGAGATCATTCTAGGATGGGCTTATATCTTTAAGTCGTGCCTCGACACGTAGTAGATATAGTCCCATCCTGGGCATTACACTACAACACCCTCCCAAGGGTACAAGATCGTAGCTGGGGTAACAAGCTAAATGTCAAAGTCCACGCGGAACCACTAGTGAGACTGAAGTCTCTCTGCAAAAACATAATTAAGCAAACGTGAGTACAAATGTACTTAGCAAGACTTACATCAGATCTAGCTACATATGCATCAGTCTGAACAAAAGGGGTGGTGGAGTTTAACAGCAGCAAGCCAGCTTTGACTCAGTGGCTATCTTGTACAACGACTGCTGGTAACTCCTTTGAGGTGGCGCACATGAGTCCACATATTCACCATATCAATACAGCACTATGGATCCGCTCCCGTCTCCTTACGAGAAGGCCATCCATAGCACTCACGCTTATCTTGCGCATTCTAGAGTATCCACTTTCACTTGTCTATGAACTGTACAGGAAACCCAGAAGTCCTTTACCGCGGACGCGGCTATTCGAATAGATGATGTTAACCCTGCAGGGGTGCACTTCTTCACACACGCTCTCGCCACTTACCACCATGTACACGTCGCGTATCTCGGCAACCTTCAAGCTTAAGCCTGGTGAGGGAGTCGGCCACGACCTGACTAACCACACAAGTCTCTAGTCCAGGTTTATCGCCTATTCGGGTTCCATCCGCAAGGAGATCCGGCCGTGGTGTCGCTCACGGCCCCAAACGGTGTGTACAGGGTTCCCAAGCCCACCAAGCGGGTGACGCTTGGTATACCCGGACATGGTGCCTAGTCTGTCCCAAGCCCACCTGTACTGGGTGCCACCTAGTAGACTACTAACACTACCAACAAACACCAAAAACTAGTTGCAACTCCTTGAGAGATATCAGGTTGATTAATAAGTCGAGAGGGGCACTTAAGCATTCCAATGCGTGGTAGTAACTGTTCATGGATCACAAACTCAGAACTCTGTTCATGATGACGATTTCGACGAGACAACCCACCATGTACTCCCACATGGCCTCTCACCGCTACCTTTACCAAATCATGTTCACACAATTAGCTCTCAATAGTAGGACATGTTCACAACTTTCCAATTCATCCCCGATGAATCAGACCTGACACAACTCTAAGCAATATAAGGCATGACAACAAGCATGGATGAGTAGGCACATCAGGGCTCAAACAACTCCTACTCATGCTAGTGGGTTTCAACTATTTACTGTGGCAAAGACAGGTCATGTAGTGGAAAGGGGTTCAATTACCGCAACATGTAACAGTTGAATCGTTGTTGTCTTAATGTAGTAAAAGAGAGCAGGAGCAAGAGAGTGGGATTGTATCGGAAGGAACAAGGGGATTTTTCTTGCCCGGCACTTCTGAAGATAGTATAGCTCTTCATCGGTGTCATCGAACTCCTCGTCGGAACATACGTCTACTGAAGGGGAACAATACCGACGAATAGAGAAGGAACACAATCAATGAAATGCGACAATATGATGCATGATCATGACATGGCAAAATGCTGTGATTTGAGCTAATGCTACTAGCAGCGATTTAAATGAAGTTGGTTTGAACCCATGGTTCAAATTCAAACTCCACATGTGATTTATTAAATGCCATTTAGTTGAATTGTCCTAAACAGTAGCCAAAAGTTGTTCTAACATGCATGGAAAACAGATTTCTCATATTTTTCTGATAATTTTTCATATATAAATTATTTCATTTGGAGTTACGATTGAATTTCTATGTTTTTTAGAAGTTTAAGACATTTTCTGAAATAAATAAATCATTTCTGATTTATTTAAAATCACAGAAAAGCTTTACTATGTCAGCATTACATCAGGCTGATGTCAGCAGGTCAACTGACCCGGTCGAGGTCAAAGCTGACGTTTGGGGTCTACACGTCAGTGGCACGGTGGTCAATTAGTGATAAACAAGCCCTAACTAGAAACTGTCAGCAGTTGGGCCCACAGGTCAGTGAGTCAGAGATTAATTAAGTTTAACTATACTAAACTGAGGTTAGCAGGGCCTTCGGCTCATTTGCCAGCGACCCGGGGAGGTCAAATCCCGGTCAAAAGGCCCAAACATGCTGGCGGCTCGATGCCGGTATCTTCATACACGGCCGAGGGGTGCGGAAATCGCCCTCCGACGTCCAAGTGGACCGCCGAGGCCATCTACGGGACGAGGGGGATCGTCTGCACCGAGTGGTGCAAGCGGGAGGAGCTGATGTGGTGCGAGCTCGTCAGAATCGAGAACATGGCGGCGGCGGTTCTCGGCCAGGATGGGAACGGCGGCTACGGTGGCCAAACGAGCACGGGGGTTAGGGGGGAGGTAGAGGAGCTCACAGCGAGGCCGGCGAAGGTCTCAGCGGGCTCGGGGACGGCTCGAGCGAAGCAAACCGACGACGGCGATCTTGGGCACCCGAGGAAGGAGACGATGATGGCGACGGTGCTACAGGGCAGTCGAGGACATGGGCGTCATCTCGACGAATCTTCGGAGCTCAGCGGGGCCGCTGGACATGGCGGGAGGTCCAGGCGGCAACGGTAGCCACGCAGACGACGATGAGGCACTCAACGATGCTCTCTAGTGAGCTCAGGAGAGGGAGCTAGAGGGGAAGGGAGAGAGCGACGAGTGAATGGGAAGGATCAAGGAGCTCTGGGGCGTCTCCAGGCGCTCAGATGGTACGGGGGAGGCAGTAGAAGGTGGAAGCATGAGGTGGCTTCGCCTCCTGTGCGTGCGCCACGCCCTCGTCTACTAGCACGAGGTTGAAGGAGGTGCGGTGGCCAGACGGTCTGGGACAGCTCAGTGGTGGGCTGGTCTCTCTAGTTGGCTGCACAGGTTTGCTTTCTCTCTCTCTCTCTCTCTCTCTCTCTCTCTCTCTCTCTCTCTCTCTCTCTCTCTTCTGTTTTTCTTTTTCTATTTATTTCTTCTGTTTTGTTTTAGCTAGAGCACTAAAACATTTTAGATACTATTGAAACTTTGTGTGGACTCGCTCTGAAATATTCCAAATGCCCTCTGCAAGTTGCAAATTATTTTGAGCTATTTATATATATAGCATTTAAATGGCCCCAATTCAAATACTTATTGATTTAATTCAAACCCCAAATATGTCCTGCAAAATGTAAACCATTTTTGGTAGATGCTTCCACCTTAATCCATACATGAAGAACATTTTTAAAGGGCATCTTGAGTTCATTGAAAAAGATTTTATTAAACCCTATTTGATTTAATTGAACCTAGGGTTTGGATCAATTCACATTTCCAGTTTAAATGCAACTTAAACATGAAGCAACACATGACTAGCTTGCCCAGAGCATACCAGAACTAGGGATGTGACAATTCACCCCCACAAAACAAGAATCTCGTCCCGAGATTCAAGACGTGAGGTAAGAAAATAGAGGGGATACAAAGCTAACACAATCTTCTCAATCCAACTGTCCCTCTCGAAGATGTTGATTCATTGCATCATATTGATCTTGACATCCTTGCTTTTGAGATCTTCACCCAACAAAATGATGACGGAAACAAACTCTATAGAATCGACCTCCTTGAAGATCGAGCACTCAAGATTAACTCATGGAGTGAGATATAAAAACACCTCTTGAGCTGAGACACAAAATACACATCAGGGGTGATGGAAAAGAAACAGACGACGAGGGTTCAATTTGGGGTAGACAACAATTCCACTCTTAAAAAGATGGTGAAGGGGTTTCAAAGTATCGAGGAGATACCTTGCCATGATTCCATAACCGGGGCACCTTAGAGAAGGTGACTCGTAGAATTATTCCCTTGAGTGGAAAATGAAATTACTATTGATATACATATCATTGAAACTCTTTATACCAGCCTAAGGCAAATCACAAGCGATCATTTGAAGGAGTCCGAAAGAATAACATACTCGCACTAGAATGGATGATGTGGACTACCATGTTGAAGAAAACACAATGAGTGATTTTTGCTAATCATCTGAAATGGATGGGATCCATGGCAGACCCACTTTTAAAGATAATCCTGAACATCAATTACGAAGAAGGCAACCGGTGGAAAGTTGGCACAATGGCGTTGCAAGCTAGGAACAAAATGCAAATGTTGGAATGTTCCAACCATCATATCTGCCTGAGATTCAGATCTGGTTGGTAACATGATATCATGTGTGGAAAAGAAAGTTTGCAACACAAACCGACAAGATGACGTTGCAAGATTCTCGGGAAATGAACTACGATAGAAAGCTCCAAAACATGAGCTGGTTCTGCTACATACCTCTGAACACGTTGTCCAAGACAAGCATGGCAACATGGTAGTCTTACAACAAAACACTACCGATTTATGGTAGGGAACCATCATTGAGGATATCGAAGTCCTTTTATAAGCCCGGGTTAACTCTTAAGTTGGAGCTTCTTCACCTTGAACAAATCAATCAGTGGCTTTGTGTGCTAGGTAACACATATAGAATGGAGGCAGCCAACCTATCAAACCATAGTGTACTTTGCACATGCATGACAAACTTGGGACGATTCCCACAGGAAGCAAAAACAAGCTTTATCGAATCCATGGCGGCAACTTACACCAAATACACGTGAATTAGAGGAAGACACTTCTTTCACCAAAACATATACCTCATGGACGGAACACATGGGCAATACAAAGTTCCCTACACTAGCTTAATGTCCAACGAAATCATGGAGAAGATAAGGATGTTGTCAATGGGCTCAACAACAATTCATCTAGGTTTCCATATACATGGAATTCCATGACAATGTGAACATAGTGATAGCATTGGCCAGACCAAAAGATGTAATGTTGTATGCTCGATGGATCAACCACGAGTAAGACAACATTACCAATATCGTTGGTTCTGATTTGACTTGACAATAGCCCATACTCAAATCAAAGTTAGGATAAGACGATAAGTCCACCAGCTGAACACGAAGATCAATTGATGAAAATATCATCTTTCTTCAACACACACACACACACACACACAAAAGATATCCATTTGGAGTGAGCTATGTGGATTAAGCTTTTATCTTCCAACTCTCCAAGTTGTTGTCTAGCTTACCTAACTAGCTCAGGGGGTATCCAACATAGATTCTTCGGGAAGGGGTGGTTTATAGGAAAACCAACTTGATCACGAGCTCAACATCACGATCAGGGGACTACCTGGTAATACTTCCGAGAAGATATTCGGAAAATCACAAACCACCGATATGTTATGAAACTAGAGAACAATCTTGTTTTTTAGGGCAAGACGATATGATCAAAAGAGCTAGGAATTGACACAATCCTCACTCATTGATTGAAGAGTGCACAAGAAAAATGGACTAGGTAGCACGATCAATCTTAGAATGATGATTCAATATCCAACGCACAAAGAATGAGATTATTATCCATTAGCTGCCAAGCAACGAGGTTGCTAGGAGTATTGATTTCGCACATCACGATTCACTTGTCAGTATTCCAGTTACAATAACACGGAGACCGAGGAATGAACGATGATGGCAAGAAGTATCACTATATCAAGATTTCATAGGAGGTTGTGCAATTTCCAAGACATTCCCGACATGAAAGAGGGTGACACTCCAAGGTACAACAGAGTAGAAGCTGGATTGGCATTCTTCCTCTACGGAGTACAACTACTTTGACCCCATCCTGGATATGGATAAGGTACTGGAGTTTGTTTATGTCGCTGTACAAAAGTAGGGGCGCTCTTTTTTACCCCTTACTTATGCACGTGCAGTCAGAGCCATGCCTGAGGCCAAACATAACAGGGCAGGAGGAGGAAGCTAGGAACGCAAAGTTACCAGAACAAACGCCACGACAGACAGCATGGGAAGACCAAGCAAGGAGACAGGCTCCCCCGGCAAGGGACTCTTGCCGGGGCGGCCTGCACGCCACCCAGCAAGGGCTCTTGCCGGGGCGATCCACTCAGACGCCTTCGTCGCGGCCACCCTTGAAGCCTATGTACTTCAATGATACCAGCAACATTAGAGCCAAGGCTCGGGAAGTGCCCATGTGGCGGCATGCAGATCTTTGAGAAGACAAAGATCTATGACTCCCAAGGTAAGATCCGGAAGACATGGCGATCGCGAGGTTCCTTGCCGAGGACGCCCCCGAGGCCCCGACAAGGCTCCTTGCCGAAGACACCCCGAAGCTCCGGCAAGCTTCTTGCCGCAGGGCACTCACGGAGGCCCCGGCAAGACCCTTGCCGAGAACAAAAGCAAGGCTGCGACAAGCTCTTGCCGCCCCGTCGCCACCCCAGCTCAGCGCCCGACCCGCTAACCCAAGCAGGCACCCACGTGGTGATACTTGGTTCCTGGGCCAGCTAGCCAAGCACCTATGTGGTGGCATGCAGATCTTCGTGAAGACCCTACCGTGACGCTGCCTGAACTGCCTGCCTCGCTGGCCTAGACGCGTGTCGCGACCAGACAGAGCGGCCACGGACAGGACGGGCTTCTTTCCCATCCCCGATAAAGTAAATAGACACCTAAGCAGCACATTGAATGTGCCTTGTCCCGTAATGGCATGGGATAAGCCTATACACTGTACACCTTTCCACCTCATGTGTGCCACTATGGCAGCCCCTTTAGACTATAAAAGGAGGCCCATGGCGTACTGGAGGAGGATTGGGATCCTGAAAAGCTGGATAGGCACCATAGCTAGCTGAAGAACTCTAGAACACTCAAATATACACCAAAGCAGGACTAGGGTATTACGCATCCTCGCGGCCCGAACCTGGGTAAACGATCATTATGCTGACTCTTATACCTACTCTTTGCACAACTCCACGCCCGCCAACCGTAGAAGGGATTCCAGTGATCCCATAGGTGTCGTTTCCCACCGACATCTTTGGCGCGCCAGGTAGGGGGGCGTAGTTGTGAAAATCTGGTCTAACAATTAGTGTGGCGTTTCTTCATGGACATGATTTCCCAAGAGGGAGATACCCAAGTGCAGGGCATCATCAACGAATTCGGTGGACGTCCACGCGATGACAAATAAGAAAGATAAGTCATGCAAGTCTTTGAGTAATTCCGTTTTGTCACACCCTGCATTTTGTAACATGTCATTTGCATCAATAAAGCATGAAAATTTGGACCAGCAAATTTTTTTGGCATCATTTGACTTTTATTTGGAATTAAATTTTTCTCCCTGTGTTTTTTTCAAGTGCTCATTAAAGTCAACTACTCCCTCTTGTAAATTTCATCTCCTTACTGAAATCTTCTGCCCAATGATCATACCAAGTGTTTATAGCAGTATAGTATTTTCTTATAAAATTAATTTGGCCAAAATGTATTTTCAAAAATTAGTATTCCAAAAATCCCTGAATTGAGGTTTGCACTGCAAGTGCTTGATTTAGGGTGAGAAATTATTTCAAAAAGTATATTTGAAACCTAGTAGGTATAGGACTCCCATAAACCACAAAAGTATAATTTTAAAAGTTATTTTCCTATTTTATTTAAAAGCTTTTTCTTAAGGCCATAAATGGTCTTTAATAGGGAAAAAATATTTATTTATTTCAAAAATATTTGCCAAAATTCAGGGAGACTCATAGGACATATATTGCTCATATATATGAGTTTCAACACTTGGTCATGTTCAAAATATTGGTCAAATCCCTCAGAAACCCCTTCTGGATATTTCAAGCTTTTGAAATATTTACATAGGAAATATTCTCTAAAAATTCCAGGGAAATTCTATCATGTCATATATGACATATTTGATGATCTTGCCAAGCCCCACGCCTTGGGAAGCAAGAAAACATCATCAAAACCCCTCAAAACCATTATGTCCATATTTGAAGTTTGAGCAACTTTACATTGCCAAACTTGTCCAAATGCTCTCAAACTTGGTACACATGCTAGAATGGTCTAATAAGGCATCTAGACCAAATGGCACAAGCTTTGGAGAAGGGTAACTTGATTAGAGTACCCCAAAACCATTTTTGTTCAAATTCAAATATGAACAACTTTACATTACCAACTTTTTACTTGGGGCTTCAAACTTTATGGGCATGATCACAATCCCAGATGATGACCCTACATCAAGTGGTGCATCAAGGGGAGATGATTAGCTTGACTAAAACATGGTGAAACCATTTCTGTTGATTTCTATGGTTCACCAAAGTTACATTGGCAACCTTGCCCAAATGAGCTCAAATTTGGTGGAAGAGCCTAAATCTAAGTGCCATTTCATCCTGTTAAGTCCCATGTCAATTGGAAGTCATTTGCTTGCCCAAAACATCATCAAACACCTTCTGCCATTTTACCAAAACCACTGTTTTGCCCCCTTTTACTATTAACCTTCGACTCAACTTTTTACCACAGCATCACCTAGTCACCTTCTACCTCCAGTAACTTCCCCATGGCCAGAGCTCAATAATTGAGGGTTGAAAACCCCATTTTACCTTGCTGGACAGCCCAGATCTTACCTTCTCTCAACTTCCCTCCTCTTCCACTGGACAGCCAAGGCATCCAAGGCCTCAGCCCGTTTGTTTACTCCATGCCTGACCCCCCAGACAAGGAGGACGCGCCCAGCCAGCCAACGGCATGCCCTGGCATGCATTAGGCGCGCTCCAGAGCACGCTACAGTGCACGCCCGCACTGTAGCCACCACCAATCAGCCACCCCCGACCACCTCGTGCTTCCCCTTAGCGCCGTTCGATGCGCCTCGGCGTCCGCAACACCCCCGGCGCTGTCCCCCTCCTCCTTCTCCCTCCTGTGGATGCCCTCGCACGCGCGCCGCCCGCCCGCGAGCTCCAGTCCTCGACCTCACGCGCACGCGGCTCTGGAAGGTTCCCCTGCTCCCTCTCTTCCTCTCCCCAGCCCTGGAGCTCATCCAGCAACTCCGCAGACACCACCCCAGCGCCTCCCGTGCCCAGTGGCAACGAGCAGAGGCTCGCCGGCGCAGAGGTCCACGGCACCTCGTCGTTCGCCTATAAAAGGACCCCCCGAGCTCCTCCTCTCCTCACCAACGGCTCTCTCACCCACTCAATCTTCCCCCTGAGCCACTCACCCCACTCCAGACAGGCCCGAGCTCGAGATTGAGCTCGAGCTCCGCCGCGGCGGCTCACCGTCGTCCGCTCGGTACAGGCCGTCCCAGCCACTCCTCTCGCTCGATCTAGCACCACGACACCTCACTGATTCGTTCCCCCTCTTTTCCCTCTCTACAGCTGCCGGAATCGACCAGAGCAACCTTCGCCCGAAGCTCCTCCGCCGCGTGACCTCACCGCCGGCGAACCAGGCCCCTCCGGCGACCCGCACCACCTCCACCAGATCGGCGACACCTCGTTGAATCCATCCCTGCCCTCAGCTCGCCTTGTCGTGCCTCGAGTCGTCGCCGGTGAGCTCGCCGGCCCTCTGCCGGAGGGTTAGGGATGACAGGCGGGCCCCGCCTGTCATCCTCCCCTCGCCCTCGCCCCTCTCTCCACTCACTGGCGTTGGGCCCCGCCCGTCAGGTTTAAAAAAACCAGGCGCGCGCGCTGGCGCCCGTGCGGTGGGCTGTTTTTGCCCTGGGCCTGCTGCACTGTGGCCGATCTGGCCCAGTTGCACAGGACCCTTTTTCTTTTTCTTTTCTGTGGGATTTTCAAATAATTCCACATGATTAAATATTTATCCAAATGAATTAATTCCAGTTCCTAAAAACTTGTAAAAATCCAACCTATTTAATGATGTCACTTTCACCCCATATCCATGGACCTTTTCTGTTCTGTTCAAATTTAAATCCATATTTGAACAGTAAAACCTCTGTTCAAAAATTAATGTACCCCATTCTGTCACTCCAAAACTCAAACTAAGAATTTTTGCCATCTTAGTTTTCCCTCTAGTATTTGATAAAAATAAGTTGACATTTTTCTGAGCACTTTGGTTTTTCTGTTTTTATTATAGTCTTATTTTCCCGTTGTTTATTGCGACGATTAGATACCGTGTTTGACGAGGTTGCTGAAGAAGAAGGAGGGGAAGGATTTGAAGACCTTGAAGACCAAGCCAATCCAGGCAAGCAGCCCTTTGACCATGATACCCTTGTGTTCCTCGGAACCCATTTATTTCCAAATGCATGATGATAAGAGTGACGGTGGTGACCTAGTTGAGAGCCACCACATGATGCATGCTTTACTCATGATCTTGCTATATGCTTAGATGCAATGCAAATGATTAGTAGTGATGCTTAGAGATGCATGTGTGCCATGAAACCTTCGCGGTTGCATTCTTTTCAAAAAAAACATCGGGTGCCCCTAATGCCCGAGGGTGATGTTGAGTTAGGTCATCACTTGAGGAAGAAGTGGTGTGCCAATAAAGATCTTGTGTGTGGGTGAAATGATGGATTAGATTTATGTGTGACTACCGTCCCAACCAAACATGTGCAACCACTCTACCCCTTATGGGACGGGGCATTATTGTTTACTTAGGCTGATACTAGCATGGTGCCCACATTACTAGTGACGGGAAAGACTTGAGGTCACTCCCGGGACGGGGTCGTGCTTGGATAGACGACCATGACTGTTTTTACAGGGCACCGGACGCACCGTTGGTCCCTTCGTGTACGCGTGACATTGAAAATAGGGCAAGTCCCATGATCTATTGTTTGTACTCGAGGGCCGTGCACCAACGAGTGGACCCTATGCTAGTGTCGTCTAGGGAAAGATAATGACCGGGTGCTTCCCCCGAGTACTTGAGGTACTGCGGGATCGTGGGTGACACGAAAGCTTCCCGGATCTTGTGGGTAAATTGCGCAACCTCTGCAGAGTGTAAAACTATTCGAATAGTCGTGTCCACGGTCATGGACAGTTGGGTGGTGCTACTTAAACTATGTCCAGAATTTTACAATCTCGGTGAAAGTATGTGTGTGTGTTGAGTCAAGGTGGTGACTTGACTCGTTGAGTTGAACTCCATTCATGTTGATATCTGTAACCTGTCTTCGAGGTTACCCAAATTTATTGATGCATGTTGCATGATGGTGGAATATTTAATCTAGCTTGTATCTAGGTCACTCGTTGTTGTATATTGCATTGTTACCTTGAACCAAATCATGGGTTGCTTGCGAGTACATTCAAAGTACTCATTGGCTTGCCACTGGTTATTTAATTGGCCAGGCATGGAGGAGCAGGAGTTTGAAGAAGAATTCTATGGAGACGAACATGCGAACTAGGACGCTTTATCAGTGAGAATGCCTGTAGGGTTAACGTAGATGGCATGGGTTCTACTTATCTACGAAGACTTCCGCTATTCGAGTTATTTGCTATTCAGCCCTTGAGGCTTTATCCATGTAAGACTTGGCCATAATGGTCATAATTTGTGTAAGACGGTATGTATTGATGTAAGACTCTTGTTATTCAGCTTCTGTGTGTTCAGTGAGCATTGATCTCTGGGATCACTGTAAACGTGCATTCGGTGATCTCGACTCTTAAGTCGGGGTCCCCACAGAGCTGGTATCAGAGCCATCCTGGCTGTAGGAAGCCTTAGTTAGCATGGGCGTTAGTTAGATGAGACCCTTTTCAAAAACCTTATGAACCTCTCTTCTTTTCTAAACCTTACCAACCTGAGATTTCATCGGCTTATTAACCTCTCCTATTCAACCTTTGTAGATGGCCGATGTACTTGAAGAGCACCTGATCACTAGGTTTCCCTTGCTTCTCGAGGATAGCCTCCAAGAATGCCAGTTCCACCGAGCACCCACCTCACCTACCTTGAGCATTGGGTTAGCGATACCGAGGTGGAGTACCATGTGGAAGTGATCGTGAAGGCAAACGATCCTCCCACAAGTTGGTTCTTCGAGGGACCCCAGATGGCAACACTACCTCTCGCTGTCGAGGCTGCTGCACTCAAGGCACTGACCCGTCTCCGCAAGCTTCTTCCGGAGATGGCAGCCAAGATGACAACCCGCTTCTTGCCTTACCGGAAGGAAGGTGAAGATAAAAGCAGCGCACAAGCCCCTCCACTGAAGGAAGGACTTCCACTTCGATTCCAGACATACTTCAACCTATGTGCCGACAGCTTGGCACAAGATTTGGCCTCGGAATCGATGAAGCTCCGAGAAGAACTTCACAAGACCAAGGCACTTCTTCGTCGAGCACAAGAGAAGACGGATAGGATCAAGAAGGAAGGTGCGCCTCCCGGACAGTCCGCTATCGCGTACCGAGGCGGAAGGCCCTCGGAAGATGTATCTTCCAAGGATGAAGAACCACCCCGGCGACGCCGTATGACGGCAAGGGAATATCGCAAGCTTTTCCCTGCACCACCGACAAAACACCGCCAAATCCAACTCCTCCACTCCCCCACACCCTCAAGTGATAAGGGGGCCCAGACAGATGAAGACAAGGAGGAAGACCCAGAAGAGCCAGAATACGCGACCGAGCATTCCGCCGCTTAGGTATTATTTGCAACTCGGATATGCCAGTTCGTGACCTCTACGGTAGGATAGGTCGTGTAACCCTTATGCACAGTCGAGTCCTTGTATGGTTCATAAGAAGCCATCTAGTGTTTGCTTTTGTTGTGTTTGGATGTACGTCGTATTCTCCCTTCGGGAATATGTAAACGACTACATCACCCATTTGGATTTTAATGAATGTGTTTGGCCCTTTCGGCCCTTGCATGATTTGATTAGTGTCACACCCACCCCTTACTAGGCACCCATCTTTATCGCTTTCCCTCTTCCAAATCATGAGACCTTTTACCGCTCCAACACGATGCCTGTTGTAACTCGTACTGGTACCTCTACCCAGCAGCCTGAAGCCGGAGCATCTGCCCAATCAGAGGCAGGCCACGACCAAACCAACGACCAAGCTCCACCACCACCACCTCCTATGAACATGGACATGGCTCAGCTTCTCCAAGCTTTCCGAGAGGATTGCCAAGCCAACACCGCAGCCCTTCAGATGATTGCTCAAGCTGTCACCAACAACCGCCAACCGGCGGGGAATGGCAATGGACGTTCCACGTTGGCAGAGTTCAAGAAGCATGCACCGCCAACTTTCATCGAGACTGCTGAACCCCTGGATGCAGACGACTGGGTCCGCACCATTGAGGACTTGCTGGAACTAGTCGGATGCACCGAAGACCGCGAGAAGGTGGCTTATGCTGCCCACTGCCTCGGGGGGACCGCTAGAGCTTGGTGGGATGGATTCAAGGTCATGCATGCTGGGCAAGACATCACTTGGGACAACTTCAAGGCAAAATTCCGCAAGGCCCACATTCCTTCCGGAATCATGGCTATCAAAAAACGTGAGTTTTGAGCCCTGAAGCAAGGAAGTGGCACTGTCAAGGAGTATGTGCAGAAGTTTAGTGTTCTGTCAAGGTATGCTCCTGAAGATGTCAGCACTGATGCTGCAAAAAGGGAGCGCTTCATGGAAGGCCTCAATCAGACTCTGCAATACTCGCTTGTCGTGTGCGACTGCCCAACCTTCCCTGACCTAGTGAACAAAGCACTCATGCTTGAGGACAAGCGGCGTGCTCTGGAAGACACTCGCAAGCGCAAGATGGTCAGCAAGGGAAGTTCCAGCAACCAGAAGCCTCGCCCGTGGCAGTCAGCCCTGGTCAAGCCAACCTACCAGCAACCAAGAGCTCCTGCACCTCGCACCAACTATCAGCCTCAGCAGTATGCCAACCCAAGGCCAACTTTCAACCCCAATAACAGTGGTGGCAACAAGATCAATAATCCAAACCAAGTCACTTGCTTTGGATGTGGTCAGTCAGGACACATCTCAAGGGTGTGCCCCAACAAGAAGCCTGATGCCCCGCGCCCCAATGTGCAGAACCCAGGACAAGGCCGCGGGATGCCACCAAGGAACCCAGCTCCTCGCAACCCGCCTAACCATGGGAAGGGGCGTGTGAATCATGTCACTGCTGAAGAAGCCCAGGAAGACCCAGACGTCGTGCTGGGTACGTTCCTTGTCAACTCAGCACCTGCAACTGTCTTGTTTGATTCTGGAGCCACGCATTCTTTTGTCACTCAAAGATTTGCATTAAAAAGTGGCATGACCCCTACACCCCTGAATAACCCCATGGTGGTACGAACCCCCGGAGCAGAGATGAGAGCCAAGATAGGCTGTAAGGGAGTCAATATTACCATTAACGGGGTAGATTTCCTAGCAGACCTTATCGTCCTGAGATCACAAGGCTTGGATGTGATCCTAGGCATGAATTGGCTCAGCAAGCACCAAGGCTTATTAGACTGTGCCAATCGGACTGTCACTGTGACCAATGACCATGGAGTCGAAGTTAAGTTTGCTTCCAACTCCTCCTCCGCTCAAGCCGCTCAAGTCAACTGTCTGTCTGAAGTTGGACTGGAGCAAGTACCGGCAGTATGCGAGTATCCCGATGTCTTTCCAGATGAGCTACCGGGAATGCCCCCTGACCGTGACATTGTGTTCATCATCGAGCTCATGCCCGGGGCAGGACCCATCTATAAGAAGCCTTATAGAATGGGGACGGAAGAATTAGCCGAGTTGAAGAAGCAACTGGAAGAGCAGCTGAGGAAGGGATTTATCCGCCCAAGTGCCTTCCCTTGGGGATCACCTATTCTGTTTGTGGCAAAAAGGGACGGTACCATCCGCCTATGCATTGACTATCGTTCCCTCAGTGAGGTTACAATCAAGAACAAGTATCCACTTCCCAAGATTGAAGATCTATTTGATCAACTCAGCGGAGCCAAGGTGTTCTCCAAGATCGACCTCAGATCTGGGTAATACAAGCTGAAGATCAGACCCCAAGATATTCCGAAGACGGCATTTGTAACCAGATATGGCCTGCACGAGTGCACGGTCATGTCCTTTGGGTTAACCAATGCCCCAACTTACTTCATGTATCTCATGAATAAAGTCTTCATGGAATATTTGGACAAGTTTGTTGTTGTCTTCATCGATGACATTCTTGTCTTCTCGAAGACGGAGAAAGAGCACGAACAACATTTAAGGATGGTCCTAGACAAGCTTCGAGAGCACCAACTATACGCCAAATTCAGCAAGTGTGAGTTTTGGCTGCATAAAGTTGGATTCTTAGGTCATGTCTTGACCGAAGAAGGATTGTCAGTTGATCCCGCGAAGATCGAAGCTGTGACCCAATGGCAATTTCCAACGACCGTCAAGGAAGTCAGAAGCTTCGTCGGACTTGCGGGCTATTACCACAAATTCGTGGAAGGATTCTCTAGCATTGCCCGGCCAATGACTCAGCTCCTCAAGAAGGACATGAAGTCTGAATGGACGCCAAAATGCGAAGAGAGCTTCCAAGAGCTCAAGAAGAGATTGACCACCGCCCCAGTTCTGGCAACACCTGATATTCACAAGGAGTTCGTGATATATTGTGATGCCTCTCGAACCGGATTGGGAAGCGTTCTGATGCAAGAAGGCCGAGTCATAGCTTACCTCTCCAGGCAGCTACGACCTCATGAAGAGAACTACTCTACTCACGATCTTGAGTTAGCAGCAGTGGTTCATGCCTTGAAGACATGGCGACATTACCTCCTAGGGAAACGGTGTGAGATATACACACACCACAAAAGTCTGAAGTACATATTCACCCAAAAGGAATTGAACATGAGGCAACGAAGATGGTTGGAACTCATCGAATATTATGACCTCAGTGTTCAATATCACCCCGAGAAGGCTAACGTGGTAGCCGATGCCTTAAGCAGAAAGGCTTGCTCCCTGAATGCCATAATTCAAAGAAGGCAGGCAGCCCTGTTTGAAGAGCTGGAACGATTCAGTTTGGAATTGGTCACCCCGGGATTTCTAGATCATCTGGAAGTCAAACCAACCCTGATGGACGAAGTCAAGGAGGCACAAGGTGGGCACGCAAGCATTGAAGGCATCAAGAAGAAGATGAAGCTAGGCAAGGCCCCAGGATTCTCCGAGGACGAGCACGGGATTGTTTGGTACAAAGGCCGCATCTGCATACCAAACAAGATGGAGCTGAAGAACCTGATCCTGCAAGAAGCCCACGACACTCCGTATTCCATCCACCCCGGAGGAACCAAGATGTATCAAGACTTGAAGGAAAGATTCTGGTGGCACGTGATGAAAAGAGAGGTTGCAACCTATGTTGCAAAGTGTGATGTGTGCCAAAGGGTCAAGGCTGAATATCAGCGACCCGCTGGATTGCTCCAACCACTCAAGGTTCCTAAGTGGAAGTGGGATAAAGTCGGAATGGACTTCATCACTGGATTACCGAGGTCGAATAGAGGACATGACTCCATCTGGGTCATAGTCGACCATTTGACCAAGGTAGCCCATTTCATTCCTGTCAAGACTACTTATGATGGCAACCGGCTGGCAGCTCTCTACCTCGACAGAATCATAAGCCTTCATGGTGTTCCCAAGGAGATTGTGTCAGATCGAGGAACCCAGTTTACTTCAAGGTTCTGGAAGAAGTTCCAAGAAGCCTTGGGAACCAAGTTGTCTTTCAGCACGGCTTTTCACCCACAGACCGGAGGTCAGACAGAACGAGTAAATCAAATTCTCGAAGACATGCTCCGAGCCTGTGTTTTGGCATATGGAGCCAAGTGGGAAGATTGTCTCCCTTTTGCCGAGTTCTCCTATAACAACAGTTATCAGTCGAGCCTTCATATGGCACCATTTGAGGTTATGTACGGACGCAGATGTCGCACACCCCTCAACTGGTCAGAGACTGGAGAAGGGCTAGTCTTTGGACCAGATATTCTCCGTGAAGCAGAAGAACAAGTCCAACTAGTCAGAGAACGTTTGAAGGCAGCCAAGTCAAGGCAGAAGAGCTATGCTGACACTCACCGCCGGGATATAAGTTTCCATGTTGGAGACCATGTGTACCTGCGGGTAACTCCTCTAAAGGGAACCAAGCGTTTCCACGTTAAGGGGAAGCTCGCACCAAGGTTCATTGGACCCTTTGAGATCACTGCACGACGAGGAGAAGTGGCTTACCAGTTCGAGCTACCACCTGATTATCCGATGTGCAGAACGTATTCCACGTGTCATAACTCAGGAAGTGTCTCGAAGTTCCAAACAAGCCTGATCTTTATCGGGATGTTGATCACCAAGCTATTGATCTTCAGCCTAATTTAACCTACCGCGAGAAGCCCATTTGCATTCTGGATGAAGCAGAGCGACGCGCGAAGCCGCACCATCAAGTACTTCAAGGTCCAGTGGAGCAACCACACGGAAGCAGAAGCAACCTGGGAACGTGAAGACTATCTTAGATCCGAGTATCCCGATCTCTTTTAAGACCTAGTTTAGGAATCTCGGGGACGAGATTCTTGTAAGGGGGGTAGGTCTGTCACACCCTGCATTTTGTAACATGTCATTTGCTTCAATAAAGCATGAAAATTTGGACCAGCAAATTTTTTTGGTTTGACTTTTATTTGGAATTAAGTTTTTCTCCCTATGTTTTTTTCAAGTGCTCATTAAAGTCAACTACTCCCTCTTGTAAATTTCATCTCCTTACCCAAAACTTCTGCCCAATGATCATACCAAGTGTTTATAGCAGTATAGTATTTTCTTATAAAACTAATTTGGCCAAAATGTATTTAAAAAAATTAGTATTCCAAAAACCCCTGAATTGAGGTTTGCACTGCAAGTGCTTGATTTAGGGTGAGAAAATTATTTCAAAAAGTATATTTGAAACCTAGTAGGTATAGGACTCCCATAAACCACAAAAGTATAATTTTAAAAGTTATTTTCCTATTTTATTTAATAGCTTTTTCTTAAGGCCACAAATGGTCTTTAATAGGGAAAAATTATTTATTTATTTCAAAAATATTTGCCAAAATTCAGGGAGACTCATAGGACATATATTGTCCATATATAAGAGTTTCAACACTTGGTCATGTTCAAAATATTGGTCAAATCCCTCAGAAACCCCTTCTGGATATTTCAAGCTTTTGAAATATTTACATAGGAAATATTCTCTAAAAATTCCAGGGAAATTCTATCATGTCATATATGACATATTTGATGATCTTGCCAAGCCCCACGCCCTGGGAAGCAAGAAAACATCATCAAAACCCCTCAAAACCATTCTGTCCATATTTGAAGTTTGAGCAACTTTACATTGCCAAACTTGTCCAAATGTTCTCAAACTTGGTACACATGCTATAATGGTCTAATAAGGCATCTAGACCAAATGGCACAAGCTTTGGAGAAGGGTAACTTGATCAGAGTACCCCAGAACCATTTATGTTCAAATTCAAATTTGAACAACTTTACATTACCAACTTTTTACTTGGGGCTTCAAACTTTGTGGGCATGATCACAACCCCAAATGATGACACTACACCAAGTGGTGCATCAAGGGGAGATGATTAGCTTGACTAAAACATGGTGAAACCATTTCTGTTGATTTCTAGGGTTCACCAAAGTTACATTGGCAACCTTGCCCAAATGAGCTCAAATTTGGTGGAAGAGCCTAAATCTAAGTGCCATTTCATCCTGTTAAGTCCCATGTCAATTGGAAGTCATTTGCTTGCCCAAAACATCATCAAACACCTTCTGCCATTTTACCAAAACCACTGTTTTGCCCCCTTTTACTATTAACCTTCGACTCAACTTTTTACCACAACATCACCTAGTCACCTTCTACCTCCAGTAACTTCCCCATGGCCAGAGCTCAATAATTGAGGGGTGAAAACCCCATTTTACCTTGCTGGACAGCCCAGATCTTACCTTCTCTCAACTTCCCTCCTCTTCCACTGGACAACCAAGGCATCCAAGGCCTCAACCCGTTTGTTTACTCCGTGCCTGAGCCCCCAGACAAGGAGGACGCGCCCAGCCAGCCAACGGCATGCCCTGGCATGCAATAGGCGCGCTCCAGAGCACGCTACAGTGCACGCCCGCACTGTAGCCTCCTCCAATCAGCCGCCCCCGACCACCTCGTGCTTCCCCCTCGCGCCGTTCAATAACGGCTCGGCCTCCGCAACACCCCCTGGCGTTGTCCCCCTCCTCCTTCTCCTTCCTGTGGATGCCCTCGCACGCGCGCCGGCCGCCCGCGAGCTCCAGTCCTCGGCCTCACACGCGTGCGGGTCTAGAAGCTTCCCCCGCTCCCTCTCTTCCTCTTCCCAGTCCTGGACCTCATCCAGCAACTCCGCAGACACCACCCCAGCGCCTCCCGTGCCCTGTGGCAACGAGCAGAGGCTCGTCGGCGCACAGGTCCACGGCACCTCGCCGTTCGCCTATAAAAGGACCCCCCGAGCTCCTCCTCTCCTCACCAACGGCTCTATCACCCACTCAATCTCCCCCCTGAGCCACTCACCCCACTCCAGACAGGCCCGAGCTCGAGTTCAAGCTCGAGCTCCGCCGTGGCGGCTCATCGTCGTCCGCTCGGTACAGGCCGTCCCAGCCACTCCTCTCGCTCGATCTAGCACCACGACACCTCACTGATTCGTTCCCCCTCTTTTCCCTCTCTGCAGCTGCCGGAATCGACCGGAGCAACCTTCGCCCGAAGCTCCTCCGCCGCGTGACCTCACCACCGGCAAACCAGGCCCCTTCGGTGACCCGCACAACCTCCACCAGATCAGCGACACCTTGCTGAATGCATCCCTGCCCTCAGCTCGCCCTGCCGTGCCCCGAGTCGTCGCCGGTGAGCTCGCTGGCCCTCTGCCGGAGGGTTAGGGATGACAGGCGGGCCCCGCCTGTCAGCCTCCCCTCGCCCTCGCCCCTCTTTCCACTCAGTGACGCCGGGCCCCGCCCGTCAGGTTTAAAAAAACCAGGCGCGCGAGCTGGCGCCCGTGCGGTGGGCTGTTTTCGCCCTGGGGCTGCTGCACTGTCGCCGATCTGGCCTAGTTGCACAGGACCCTTTTTCCTTTTCTTTTCTGTGGGATTTTCAAATAATTCCACATGATTAAATATTTATCCAAATGAATTAATTCCAGTTCCTAAAAACTTGTAAAAATCCAACCTATTTAATGATGTCACTTTCACCCATATCCATGGACCTTTTCTGTTCTGTTCAAATTTAAATCCATATTTGAACACTAAAACCTCTGTTCAAAAATTAATGTACCCCATTCTGTCACTCCAAAACTCAAACTAAGAATTTTTGCCATCTTAGTTTTCCCTCTAGTATTTGATAAAAATAAGTTGACATTTTTCTGAGCACTTTGGTTTTTCTGTTTTTATTATAGTCTTATTTTCCCGTTGTTTATTGCGACGATTAGATACCGTGTTTGACGAGGTTGCTGAAGAAGAAGGAGGGGAAGGATTTGAAGACCTTGAAGACCAAGCCAATCCAGGCAAGCAGCCCTTTGACCATGATACCCTTGTGTTCCTCGGATCCCATTTATTTCCAAATGCATGATGATAAGAGTGACGGTGGTGACCTAGTTGAGAGCCACCACATGATGCATGCTTTACTCATGATCTTGCTATAAGCTTAGATGCAATGCAAATGATTAGTAGTGATGCTTAGAGATGCATGTGTGCCATGAAACCTTCGCGGTTGCATTCTTTTCAAAAACCCCCATCGGGTGCCCCTAATGCCCGAGGGTGATGTTGAGTTAGGTCATCACTTGAGGAAGAAGTGGTGTGCCAATAAATATCTTGTTTGTGGGTGAAATGATGGATTAGATTTATGTGTGACTACCGTCCCAACCAAACATGTGCAACCACTCTACCCCTTATGGGACGGGGCATTATTGATTACTTAGGCTGATACTAGCATGGTGCCCGCATTACTAGTGACGGGAAAGACTTGAGGTCACTCCCGGGACGGTGTCGTGCTTGGATAGATGACGATGACTGTTTTTACGGGGCACCTGACACACCGTTGGTCCCTTCGTGTACGCGTGACATTGAAAATAGGGCAAGTCCCATGATCTATTGTTTGTACTCGAGGGCCGTGCACCAACGAGTGGACCCTATGCTAGTGTCGTCTAGGGAAAGATAATGACCGGGTGCTTCCCCCGAGTACTTGAGGTACTGCGGGATCGTGGGTGACACGAAAGCTTCTCGGATCTTGTGGGTAAAGTGCGCAACCTCTGCAGAGTGTAAAACTATTCGAATAGCCGTGTCCACAGTCATGGACAGTTGGGTGGTGCTACTTAAACTATGTCCAGAATTTTACAATCTCGGTGAAAGTATGTGTGTGTGTTGAGTCAAGGTGGTGACTTGACTCGTTGAGTTGAACTCCATTCATGTTGATATCTGTAACCTGTCTTCGAGGTTACCCAAATTTATTGATGCATGTTGCATGATGGTGGAATATTTAATCTAGCTTGTAGCTAGGTTGCTCGTTGTTGTATATTGCATTGTTACCTTGAACCAAATCATGGGTTGCTTGCGAGTACATTCAAAGTACTCATTGGCTTGCCACTGGTTATTTAATTGGCCAGGCATGGAGGAGCAGGAATTTGAAGAAGAATTCTATGGAGACGAACATGCGAACTAGGACGCTTTCCCAGTCAGAATGCCTGTAGGGTTAAGGCAGATGGCATGGGTTCTACTTATCTACGAAGACTTCCGCTATTCGAGTTATTTGCTATTCATCCCTTGAGGCTTTATCTATGTAAGACTTGGCCATAATGGTCATAATTTGTGTAAGACGGTATGTATGGATGTAAGACTCTTGTTATTCAGCTTCTGTGTGTTCAGTGAGCATTGATCTCTGGGATCACTATACACGTCCATTCGGTGACCTCGACTCTTAAGTCGGGGTCCCCACACGTTTTCACATGAAGGTTATTTTCCTTGGAGATCTTACCCTCTGTATGATAAACATGTATGCAATGGGGCCCTTCCACTATTGGCAACACCCTCTCTCTGTTTTGAGTCCGCTCAATAGTTCGAGTGGTCGCGTCGAGAACGGCAAGGGAGCCTTTCCATTACTGGCAATGCTTTTGTCCTGTTTCGAGTCCACTCGACAGCTCAAACGGCCGCGCTCAGAGCGGTAAGGTGGTTTGCCTGGCAGCAAGCATACCCGGCAGGCTATTGAGGATCCGTCCTCAAAATGCCGTGGCCTGGGTTACGCACCGGCGAGCCCTCCCAAACATAGGGTGGACATACAGAGAAGGATCAAACATGAAGATAACATGCATCACTATGAAGTATTGCAGAGTTATGTTACATAAATTGTTGTTGCGGTTCTGACAAAAGATAAAAAAATGTCTCGGTTCTGAACCCACAGCGGCAACAAGAAATGGGGTGCCTAATCCCGACGCCGGCCCTCTATCCTCAGGACTCCGCCGACACAATCGATGATGGGCTTGATACACTCCTTGAGCGCCGTGAGATCTACATCATCCGACAAGCTGTCCAGCGTGGCGTCGAAGTCGAGGTCGGGGTTCCAGTAGGCCATGTTGGTGAGGACCTTGGTCAGGGCACCCGACAAAGCTTTCGGGACTTATTGGCTAGACAAGCCTCCCGGTCGGAGTGGAGCTTTCCCAGGGCCTCAAGAACGCGTTCGAAGAACACGGTCAAGCTGGCGTGGATGGAGAGGTTCACCTCCCGGGAGAACCTGAAGCTTGGCATGCCCATGGTGGCCAGCTGCGCAGTGAGTTTCTCCGCGACGGCGACGAGGCGGCTGATCCAGAGGTCCACGCCCTTTACGTACTCTGCATAGCCAACGTCATCGTCCTTCCGCAGCCATTTCTCCTCCTCCAGGCCCTTGTTCAGAGCCTCTGCCCAAGCATTGGCCTCTGTGAGCGTCCCCTTGAGGCCCTCCAACTCTAGCTTCAGATCCTTGATGGAATCCTAGGCCATGGAGAGCTGTTCGACCTTGCCGAGGACCTCAGACTGCGCCTCCATCAGAGTGGCATGGATCATGTCCCTCTCTATGGTAAGCTCTAGGACCCGCTTGATCAAGCCGTCCCGCTCCACCTCCAGCTCCGTTACCTTGCCGGCATGGACCCGAGCCTGAGCATTAAGAGCCTAAATGTGCCTCTGTTCCAGCCCCTGGGTCCGCCGCATGACAAGCCTGTCGATCTGTTCATCCTTGCCGCGGAGGGTGGCGGCCAGTGCTTGCTCACGGGCGGGATATTTCTCCTGCGAGTTCAGTTGGGCTTGGCGCTGGTTGTGGGCGGCCTCATCATTGGCGGCTCGCTCCTTAGCCTCCTCCTGAGCTTTCTCAAAATCAGACTGCGCCAGCATGAGGTCTCTTGCGCGCTCATCCAGCTTCTCCTGGGAAACCCTCAGCTCGTTCCGGGCCTCGTCAAACCAGACTTTTGTCTGGGCGACCTGCGCCTGGAAGTCCTCCTCCACCTTGTCCACCACTACCAACCTGGACTTTGCCTTGTCCAGGCGGGCACGGTAAAGCACCTGGAGCTTCTGGAAGCTGGCGCTCATGGCCCGAAGAATCTGCTCCTCCTGAGACCTGCCGCCGCCGGCACCCGGCTCGTGGACGACCTCAAAACCAGCGGCGGCGAGCGCCTCATCATCAAACACCTCTCCCTCGGTTGGCGCCCTGCTGCTTTCCATCCAGGGGAGGTGGACGAACAAGTCGTCGCTAACCTTCAGGTAGCGGCCCGAGCCAGAGGCGGCGGAGGAGGAAGGCTGGTCCTCGGCAGCAGCCTTGTCGGCCTCCCCGACAGCAGCCTCGCCGGCTCCTCCGGCAGGACCGTCGCCAGCCCCCCTCGGCACTGGCGCCGCCGATCCCCCCGGCAGACCCTTGGGCCGCCTCCTCTGCCGTGGCCCAGACGGCCTCCTCACCAGCGGCCTTGCCGACCTCAGCCTCGGCGTCCGTGATGACTTCCTCGACGTCGGGCTCGCCATCCGCCCGGTCCGTCAAGGATGGGTCTAAAAGTCAAAAGAAAAGGTGAGACGATGCCCAAGGTCAAAGGTTCAACTTGGAGAACAAAAGCAAAGCGTCCATACCAGGCTGGGATGGAGCGGCGCTCTCCTCGCCAACAACCGTTGCCGGGGAGGAGCCGCCGGCGTTCAAGTCCCTCTCCTCCTCCTCCATGGGTGCAGGCTCGGAAGTCGGTGCCCTTACCGGGGACGCCCCCTGGGGCGGTGTAGTTGAAGGGGGCGACATGTTGGGGGTGGCCCCCTGTGGGCCCTCATGCTGCCGGTCCCCACCTACAAAGCCGACAAGGTCAGCATCAAGGATTCACGCCCCCGTGTCCGCCCACAGAGAAATGAGTGGTAAAATTACGCCGGGGGCTGTTGTCCGGGCTGCTCTCCACTACCAGCGGCGTGCCTGAAGTTCTCGCCGGGGTCATGTTGACGGACGACGCCCTAGCCCTCTTTGCCGCCCTCTGAGCCAGTGTCTCCAGATCCCTGCAAAGACAAATTGGATCAGAGAGAGATAATACATGGTTAAAACTAGGAGATAACATGAGGGGCGAGGTGCTTACTCGTCTTCTATTTCCTCCTCATCCTCTGGTATCCTCCTCTTCCTCCTTGGGCTAAGGGACCCAAGGTCGAAGTCGACGTCCATGGCGGCGCCTGCGGGAGGAGGAGAAGGAGATGGGGTCCGGCCATGGCTAGACGAAGAGGAGGCAACCTCCATCCTCTTCGCCACCGCGGTCTTCCCTATTTTTCTCCCCGCCACGGCCGCCATTGACCTCGTCTCACGCCCGAGCTGCTCCGGGGGCTGTTGCCACCGCGACTCTGAGGGCGGTTGCCACCGCACGATGCTGCCGGACCGGACCGGCTCACCGAAACCGGCCCGCCGCAGGACCCGCCGCCTCGTCATGGCAGGAGGGTCAGCAACCTCGGCCTCCTCGTCGGTCGACTCCTCGACCACGTCTTTGACAAGGGGAGCGTCGGGCGCGGTGGGCCTCCCCGACGGTCTTCATCCACTCGGCAAACTCCTCCTCTTCAGCGGCCACGTTGGCCTCGTCCTCCACATGCTCGGCGCTGTCGGCCTCCAAGGAAAGGGCCGTCTCCGCCGCCCTGGCGGTAATGTAGTCGAGCTCGGCCTGGGTAGTGTCATGGACGAGCACCAGCTCGTCGCGGACGCGCTTCTCCGACAGAGTGTCGAAGAACTCTTGCACCTGATCCGCCGGCGGCTCGACCCAAGACGGGTCAAGGTCGTGCTCGTTGAAGTCCGGCATCATGGCAATGATGTCGGATCGC
The DNA here is from genome assembly GCA_902687465.1 of Secale cereale. Classification (NCBI taxonomy): domain Eukaryota; kingdom Viridiplantae; phylum Streptophyta; class Magnoliopsida; order Poales; family Poaceae; genus Secale; species Secale cereale. Next base: position 298,128,939 of record LR738710.1, read on the forward strand.
AGGAGTTATTGCTTAGCGGAACCACTCCCACCGGCAACCCAAAAAGGGGTTCCTTGACGGCCTTGCCAGCCTTGCCGGTCCTCTCGGCCCTGCCGTCGCGATCCACATCAAACTGGAAGAGCTTCTAGCAGATGTGGCCGTGCTGCATCACCGTGAAGTTGTGTTTCAGGCCGGGGCGAAGCCTCATGATGTCGGCCGCATTCTCAAAAAGCCAAGCCGGCCTCCCCTTGTTGTGCAGCGGCACGATCCGGCGGCGGATGAAAACAGCCCCTATCATCTTGAGGGTGAGCCTGACCTGGGCAAGACGATGGATCCTGGTGGTGGCGATCGAGAGCTTTTTGTCGTTGACGTCGACATGCCCCCAACTCCCTTACGAACCGGCGGGCTCCAACGGACTCGACAGAACTCCGATGGGTCTTCTTCCTCTATCCACAACCACCGGCTCCTCCACTCGTCCCACCTCTCCCTCTGTGCACCGTCCGGATACATGCCCTTTTCCCGGGTCCATGAAATCCAGGTGACACAGCCGGAGATGGCTTCCCCCCCTTGGATACGAGGGAAGAAGTAATGGCAGAAGAGCGCCGTGCTTGGAACCACCGCGGCCAAACCCTCGCAGAGATGGGAAAAAAAGCCATGCACGCCACAGCGTTCGGCGTGAAATCGAGGAGATGGAAGCCATAGGTGTGCATGATGTCATTGAAGAAATCGGAGAAAGGGGGACAGAGGCCGTCGTGGATGTAATCGACAAAGAAAGGATACCGATTTGGGCCGGCCTCCGTGCATTGGGCAGGGATGACGTGCATGGCTGGATGCCCCGTCGTCTCACACCCCCACAAGGGCTGGAAGTAGTCCCGGAGCTGGACCGCGTCGACCGTCAGAGTGAAGTAGGCGTGCTTCGTCCGCAGCGCCGCTAGCTCACTCTCCGGGACCTCTTTCTCCCCCGCAACCTCGGCCACTGCCTTCCCCTTGCTAGACTTGGGCGCCATTATAGCCGCAAGGGGAAGAAAGGGGTCGGTGATAGAAGGGAGCGCGGCGGAGGCAGGCGAAGGCGAAGGCTCTGGCTTGGGGAAGAGGGAGAAGAACGGTGAACGCGAGATTGGAGGAGCGCAGTGGGTAAATGGGAGACACACGTGCGGTTTTTCCCCTTTTTATGGGGAAGGCGCAGGCCGCCCTCCACCACCATTTACTGCGACGTGACACCAGCAAGCAGCAAACCGCCCCACGTACGATCCCCACGTCCACACAGATCGTGGGGAAGCGCAACCATTGGAGGAGTTACTGTGGTAAAAGGGAATCCAGCCCGACTGCCCGCGCACCGCTCCGGGCCTAGCCCAACAACGCGTTGCGCTTATGAATGGCCCAGGCCCGGGGGCTCCTGTCAGTGTACAAAAGTAGGGGCGCTCTTTTTTACCCCTTACTTATGCACGGGCAGTCAGAGCCATGCCTGAGGCCAAACATAACAGGGCAGGAGGAGGAAGCCAGGAATGCAGAGTTACCAAAACAAACACCAAGACAGACATCATGGGAAGACCAAGCAAGGAGACAGGCTCCCCTGGCAAGGACTCTTTCTGGGGCGGCCTGCGCGCCACCCGGCAAGGGCTCTTGCCGGGGCGATCCACTCAGACGCCTCCATCGCGGCCACCCTTGAAGCATATGAGCTCCAATGATACCAGCAACATTAGAGCCAAGGCTTGGGAAGCGCCCACGTGGCGACATGCAGATCTTTGAGAAGACAAAGACCTGTGACTCCCAAGGTAAGATCCGGAAGACATGGCGATCGCGAGATTCCTTGCCGAGGACGCCACCGAGGCCCCGGCAAGGCTCCTTGCCGAAGACACCCCAAAGCCCCGACAAGCCTCTTACCGCAGGACACTCACGGAGGCCCCGTCAAGACCCTTGCCAAGAACAGAAGCAAGCCTGCGGCAAGCTCTTGCCGCCCCGTCGCCGCCCCAGCTCAGCGGCCGACCCACTGACCCAGGCATGCACCCATGTGGCGATACTTGGTTCCTGGGCCAGGTAGCCAAGCAACTATGTGGTGGCATGCATATCTTTTTGAAGACCCTACCGCGACGCCACCTCAGCTGCCTGCCTCGCTGGCTTGGACGCGTGTCGCGACCAGACAAAGCGGCCACGGACGAGACGGGCTTCTTTCCCGTCCCTGATAAAGTAAATAGACACCTAAGCAGTGCATTGAATGCGCCTTGTCCCGTAATGGCATGGGATAAACCTATACACTGTACACCTTTCCACCTCCCGTGTGACACTGTGGTAGCCCCTTTAGACTATAAAAGGAGGCCCGTGGCGTACTGGAGGAGGATTGGGATCCTGAAAAGCTAGATAGGCACCGTAGCTAGCTGAAGAACTCTAGAACACTCAAATATACACCAAAGCAGGACTATGGTATTACGCATCCTCGCAGCCTGAACCTGGGTAAACGATCGCTGTGCTGACTCTTAGACATGCTCTTTGCACAACTCCATGCCCGCCAACCGTAGAAAGAAATCCAGTGATCCCATAGGTGTCATTTCCCACCGACAGTTTCTCCTAGTCATTCCGAAATAGAATGGCTTCACAGACCACAAGAGTAAAAGGCGATGATGAACACGAATGCACAACTACTCCTGACTATCAACTGATAGACGGGGGTCATAATACAACTACAGAGGGACAACTCAAAGGAACATATAACTTTCTGAGTTGTGGATGCATAGATTAGCATGTCGAACTAGTTCACCATATTTCTTCTGGATAACCCATGCAGAAAGGTAGAATTGGCAGATTCACAATGTAGAATGGAGAACTCTTCAAGAGCATGCTTGTTGTGATCTTTTGTTTCGAACAAACTTTTGCCAAGGATGGTTCATGGTGTTGGAAGAATGATACACCACGGACCTCGAAGACTATCACAAAGGTTACTAATATCCTGAAGGAACGAGAAAACACTATCAACACGAGGTAAGTAGAGTGGATCTTGGGTTCAAGAACCCAAGAATAGAATGCCTAGTAGCTAAATGGCATCACGGGATGCTTTCGAGAATGATGGCCATAATCATCACACTAGGAACACAAAACATGGCTAGATTACTAGGTGATTCTCTAACATGCCTAGGTTCATAATAATAGCTCCAACATATATGCCGAGGCAACAGAGTACCTCAACTCGGCGATTAGTGTAGTTAACCTGGCCCAAAGGAGCATTGGGAACGGGAAGAAGAGATTTGCAAATGCATCAGACTCTTTAGAAAGCTGGAATGACTCGGACAATATAACGACTGTAAATGCTCAAAAAGATTTTGAGATCCATGCAAAAAGGTAGCATAACCACTCAACATCATAATTTCAAGGTTTCGAGACCAACTGTTCAAGACACTGAAGTAGTAGAATCTGAACTGAGAGTTGAATCCACCATTAACGTGTTCCTGATAAATAGAATGAGAATCCTATTTCTTAATCCCCGTAGAAGAAGAGGGTGACTGAGATCAGAAGGACATAAGGTAAAGGAGTAAAAAGAGCCTTACGTTCCCTTCCACAATCAATTCCCGTATATAACTAAAGAATTTCTAGACACGACTTCGACCAGTTTGGCTTGGTAATCCTACAGGAAGTCAGCATCTGATACCAAAGCTGTCGGGACCCCGATCCTAAGTCACACCGGTCTAGCATGTAACACATCATATCACTTTGCGGCCTCACGCACGGTATCCCCACGGGTGCCGCCTTATCTGGCCCGGGACCATTTGTGCATTTTGGCTCACGTATATGATAGTGTCGCTAGCATCCATATGATAGAGAACCCGGGCCGACATGACTAGTTATAACCCTAAAGTGGCTCTAAATTACCGGGACATGCATACATGACCCAAGAATGCACGTGTCGAGCAGCGAGTGTTACCAGGCTGTACAAGCTAATAGGACTCCGGTATACATCATGTGACATTTCCCCAGAGGGGACAGACATAGGAGCAAGGAATGACACATGCCGGTTAATCCATGTGTTCTGGAGCAGTAGCAAGCTACCAATGTCGGTGTCCTGGGAACTAGGGTACCCAGACTTGCCTGTCTGCAGGCTGCAGCGCACTCCTGCCGTGGCCTGGTACGGCCCAGCTGATCGACCAGCTGCTCAAGACCCTCGCGAGGAGAACGACATCAAGACCTCCTCAGGAGCAGCCTCGGCTAGGTCGCTCCGGAGGGGCGGAGAATCCAAGACCAAGCCTGCCTCAGGAGGAGGTGGTGACGCAAGCAATGACGCACTGCGCTAGCGGGTGCCAGTGCCCGCCAGTGGCGTAGTTGCCATTTCGGTGCAAAGGAGGCAGCACAGACGCTGGTTCCCGAGGAGTGGGACAAAGGCTTCCCCATTGGTGCAACAAGACCGAAGACCGCAAGGACGACAGGGAGGATGTCACCGCCGAGCCCACCACCACGTCACCGCCTGATCCTTTTGCAAGTGAAGGCTGCTTTTGTCATGGTAGGAACGTCCTTGTGTTCCCGCTCGAAGTGGCCGTTGTGGGATCCCTTCCCGCCTAAACATTTCAGGGGAAGAGGACCCTGGCCGCCTATATAAGTAGCTAGGACCCCCATCATGGAGGGAGAGATCCAAAAACTCTGCCTCCGCGCAAAGGAGCAAGAACTCTTGCCTCCCGACCCTCCTGAGCTTAGGAACCACTGTACTAGTTCATATTCTAGCCCTCCTGAGGCCAATCCACCAAAGCAGGAAGTAGGGATTTACACCACAAGGTGGCCTGAACCCTGGGTAAACTCTTGCGTGCTTCACTTGTTGTTTGCTTGAATCTCTTCACCGGGAGAGGGTGAGACGCTAGGTAGATGTGAGCAGGAGAGATCTTCGTTCACGCCCCTATGTTCGAACTTCTTGGGTTTGCGGAGCCCGTAATCCGACATTTGGCGCACCAGGTAGGGGGCGTGTCGAAATATCGCCTCTCTAATGACCTCGCCTCCCCTCTCCTGCTCCACGCCGCCACGATGACCGCGGCCCGCCACATCCACATGGAGGCTGGCACTCTCCCCGTCGTCCGAGCGGTATCGGCGGACCACGCCGCCCATGGGCACTCCTCCCCCTCCCCCGACGACGTTCTTGCCGGTTGGGCCATCGGAGAGCAGCCTGCTCTGCCACTCCCGCTTCCTATGGCCACGCCGGTCACGCTCTCGGTGGCACGACGGCTGCCCTGGTACCGGCCATCTGCGGGAGTGCACGCCGCTCGAACGGCTCGCGGCGGCGGGCTGCGGAGCGTTGTCGGCGGGGAGCTGCCCTGCCGCGGGGTCGCCTGCATCCTGGGAGGGTCTCAAGCGTCAGCGTCGGCTCGGCACATCAAGTCGCACTTTCGGCAGGTCGGGGCCGCCGCCCAGCCGCAGGAGGCCTCGCTGGCACTGAGCACGTAGGGGCACGCCATCACCTTCGGCCCTAGCGACCTCACCACAGAATCAGCCGGCACGGGCGTTCTCCCCACGGTGTGCATGCCCACCATCTGCGGGGTGGCCATCACGAGGACCCTCATCGACGGCGGCGCCGGGCTCAACATCCTCTCCCCTGAGGCCTTCGGTCATCTGCCCGTGTCCTACAGGCAGCTCCTCCCCACCAAGCCCTTCTCAGGGGTCGTGGGCCCGGCCGTTCCGCTCGGCCAGACCCGCCTTCCGGTCACCTTCGGTACACCCGCTAACTACTGGACTGATCTCATCGACTTCGATGTTGCGCCCATCCACCTGCCCTACAACGGCGTCCTCGGCTTCCCAGCCTTGGCGAAATTCATGGCGGCGACTCACCCGGGCTACAACAACGTCAAGATACCCGGGAGCAACGGCGTCATCACCGTCAAAGGGGACCCCAAGGCCGTCCTTCAGGTCCTCGGGCGCGCTTACAGGGCTGCTGCCACAGCTCATCCAGGAGCAAAGGGGCCTATGGAGGCACCAGAAGCCGCGCCCACCAAGAAGAAGCAACTCTTCTCTCAGGACCCCGCCGAGACGAAGCAGGTGCCCGCTGACGAGGAGGGCTCAGGAGCCACCTTCACCATCGACACGGGCATGGACTCTGAGCAAGAGGCAGCACTGGTCAGCTTCCTCAAGGCTAACAAGGACGTGTTCGCCTGGAAAGTCGCTGACTTGGTCGGGGTGCCTAGGCACGTCATCGAGCATCACCTCACGGTGTGCCCCAATGCGCGCCCTATCAAGCAAAAAGCACGCAGACAAGCCCCGGAGAAGCAGGCCTTCATCATTCAGGAGGTTAGGAAGCTAGAGGAAGCAGGCGGTGTACAGGAAGTACGGCACCCGGAGTGGTTGGCCAACCCCGTCATAGTCCCGAAGAAAGGAGGCAAGGAGCGCATGTGCGTTGACTTCATGAGCCTCAACAAGTTCAGCCCTCAGGACCCATTCCCTCTTCCACGCATCGACCAAATCGTGGATTCAACGGCTGAGTGCGACCTGCTCTGCTTCCTCGACGCCTTCTCGGGCTACCACCAAATCAAGATGTCGGTGGAAGATGTGGAGAAGACGACGTTCCTGACCCCATGCTGGGTCTACTACTACACTTGCATGCCCTTTGGGCTGAGGAACGCGGGCGCCACCTTCCAGCGCCTGATGCACATCACCCTCAGCCCTCAGCTCAGGAGGAACGCGGAGGCCTACGTCGACGACATCATGGTCAAAACCAGGGAGGCCAGGACTCTCGTCCAGGACCTAGAAGAAATGTTCGCCAACCTGCGCAAGGCGAAGCTATGCCTCAACCCAGAGAAGTGCGTGTTCGGTGTACCCTCCGGCAAGCTGCTAGGGTTCCTGGTTTCGCACCGGGGCATTGAAGCTAATCCGGAGAAGATCAAGGCCATCGAGAGGATGAAGCCGCCCACGAACCTAAAGGAGATGCAGAAGCTTGCGGGATGCGTAACATCCCTAGGACGCTTCATCTCTAAGCTTGGTGAACGCGCCCTCCCGTTCTTCAAGATCATGAAGAAGAAGGGGCCCTTTGAGTGGACTCCGGAGGCTGATGCCGCTTTCCGGGATCTCAAGAAATACCTCACCAGCTCGCCGGTTATGGTAGCACCGCGACCCCTAGAACCCATGACTCTCTACCTCGCCGCGATGCCTCACTCCGCCAGTGCAGCGCTAGTGGTGGAGCGTGAGGAGAGGCCCCGAAGCATGAGGTCACCAGGCGACTCGGCATATTCAGGGCCCAAGCCGCCCCCTAACGCAGTTCCAGAGGTAGATTCAACCACGGTCACTGACGGCCCCACCATTGAGCAAGAGGCACCCAAGGTTCCTGATGCGCCCAAGGATCCTGCTGCACCGGCCCTCGTGGAGCACCCGGTGTACTTCGTCGGCACCGTACTGCGCGACCCGCGCTCGCGCTACCCGATGCCTCAGAAGCTGCTCCTGGCACTCCTCATCACCTCCAGGAAACTGTGCCATTACTTCTAGGGTCACCCTATCAAGGTTGCTTCGTCATATCCTCTCGAGAAGGTACTCCGGGCCCGAACATCATCGGGAGGGTCGCCGAGTGGAACATTGAGCTTCAGGCGTTCCAGTTGGAGTTTAGCACCACGCGAGTGATCAAGGGAGCGGCTCTGGCAGACTTTGTGGCAGAATGGACCGACGCACCGGAGCGGGGGGCTGGCGAGGACCGCTCGCTGGCCCTCGGCGATGAAGCCCCGGACGGATGGGTGGTATACTTCGACGACGCCTTCTCGCGCCTTGGCGCGGGGGCTGGCGTCGTGTTAGTATCTCCCACTCAGGACAAGTTGTACTACGCCGTGCAGCTTTGCTTCCAGAAGGGCAAGAAGGTCTCCAACAACATTGCAGAGTACGAGGGCCTAATTGCTGGGCTCAAGGCCGCAACCGCACTGGGGGTGAAGCGTCTCACCATCAGAGGTGACTCGCAGCTCCTCATCAACTTCTCCAACAAGAAATACAAGCCCAAGGACGAGCACATGGAGGCATATCTGGAGGAGGTGCGCAAGATGGAGAAGCGATTCCAAGGACTGGAGGTGCAGCATGTACCGAGAGGCACCAACAAGGAAGCGGATGACATCGCCAAATTAGCCTCCAGGAGAGATCCTTAGCGGCCGAGCATCTTCGAGGAGCGGCTACTCAAACCGTCGGCAACACCGCCAGTTCATGAGCCGGCATCCCCTCAGCAGGGGTTACCTGCGGAGCCTACGGACGGCACCCCGCCCTGCGGACCAACCTCTGGAGCCCGCCTGCTACTCGCCGGGGAGCCCGAGGAAGGTTGCTGGACCCAAGAGCTCAAGATGTACCTGCAACACGACACCCTGCCGGACAAGGAAGAAGACATAGAGCGCGTGTTCCGACAGGCCTCAACTTCCTGCATCCAAGATGGCAAACCCTACAGGAGGCGCCCCAATGACGTCTCACTAAAATGCATCTCGAAGAAGCAAGGGCGCGAGCTGTTAGCTGACATCCCCGGTGGAGACTGCGGTCATCACTCGTCGTCCCGCACCCTCATAGGCAAGGCCTTCCACAGCGGCTTCTACTGGCCCACGGCGCTCAACGACGCCACGAAGCTTGTGCGGGCTTGCGAGGCATGCCAGTTTCACGCAAAGCAGGTCCATCAACCGACACAGGGCCTCTAGATGATCCCGCTCTCCTGGCCCTTTGCGGTATGGGGATTGGATATCCTGTGTCCATTTCCCCGGGCAGCGGGCGATTACTGCTTCTTGTACGTCGCCATCGACAAATTCACCAAGTGGGCAGAGGTGGAGCCCGTTTGCGCGATCCCAGCCTGGTCGGCTGTCAAGTTCATCCAGGGCCTCGTGAGGCGATTCAGGGTCCCCAACCGCATCATCACGGATAACAGTTCGCAGTTCACAAGCAATCTCTTCAAGTCATATTGTGCTAACCTTGGAACACAGATCTGCTACGCCTCGGTGGCCCACCCCGGGAGCAATGGTCAGGCTGAACGCGCCAACGCGGAAGTCTTGCGTGGCCTCAAGACGCGCAGCTTTAAGAAGAAGCTTGAGGCTTGCTGTAGGGGCTGGATCGACGAGCTCCAGTCCATGCTGTGGTCAATCCGGACCACTGCCACCAAACCCATGGGGGAAACTCCTTTCTTTCTCGTCTATGGGGCGGAGGCGGTCCTCCCTCACGAGGTCAAGCATCGCTCCCCATGGGTCTTGGCTTTCAATGAGGAATGCCAGGACGCCGCCTGGTGGATGGACCTCGTGCTCGGCGAGGAGGGCCGCCGCTGAGCTGCCCTCAATGCGGCGCAGTATCAGCAGGCGCTGCGGCGGTACCACTGCCGCGGCGTCCGCGCAAGAACACTTGAAGTTGGTGACTTGGTCCTGAGGTGGGTCCTCTCTAGAGAGGGGTTACACAAGCTCTCACCCATGTGGGAGGGCCCGTTCAGAATCGCCCGTGTCTCTAGGCCCGGTGCTGTGCGCATGGAGACACAGGATGGGATACCTATCCAGAATTCCTGGAACATTGAACACCTCAGGAGGTTCTATCCGTAATCAAGGCTCCGTGCCCGTGAAGGTCTCTGCTCGTGACACTCTCACGTAATAATGAGTTGGGGCTGTACACACCTCGGAGTATCCTGTGCGTTGCCTACGGGCCCTTAGACGGGGCTCCCACCCACGTCCCAGTGGCAGTCCTTAGCTCTGCGCTGGGAAGAAGACGTAGTGTAGGGGTCGGACGCGACCTTTTTCCTTTTTGGCTTGGTGTTTGGCTGTCAGCCTTTTCTACTTCCTTGGCTATTAGCCCTTCCTCTACCCCGTGCTATGAAGTTCTCGTGTTTCTCGCGTTTCCTGCATTTGGTTGGAAGTCTTGATTGGGATCTTTCTCGCCGATTTTAAGTTCAGTTTATTAAGAAGGGGCTGCACCGCCCGCTCTCCTTCGCGTGCCTCGCGCCTGGGGGCTGGGGCACGGTCGGTCACCGGCCTTCGTTTGCCACGGCCCCGTGACCTCGCCCGGCCAAGCCTGCTCAGGCTCTGGCGTCGGGCTTCTCAATCCGCGCAATCTATCTTACCGAGCCGGCTTAGGCTTTGGTGCTTTAACCCGCGCTCGGCGCTCACAACAGCTCTCAGCGGCTCACCCATGCTCGAGGGCTGCACGAGCTCTTTGGATTCGGTTGTCCTCATGACCTGACGGGGGCTCACAACGCCAAAGAGTCAGGAGCACTCCGCCTCAAGACGTCGCGACGCATAAAGCTAAGTAATTTCACCAAGACCAAAAACATGACATCAAGTTCTCGCTTCATACATATATCACAGTCCATTACACGCCTTCTCGAGGCAACTTAAAATTATGACACAGGAAGGACATGAAGGAAAAGAAGGAGAAGAAGCAGAGGCCGCTCCCGCTCAGTCGGAGTCTCCCAGTTCCTCCGGCTTCACCGAGCCACAACGGCGCAGCAACCCCCTCCCCTCGCCGGGCCGAGCTCGGCGGCGTGGTGGCTCGTCGTAGCCACCGCTGCTAGAGGAGCTGCTGCTGCCACAGAGGGGGGACCTGTGGCGCCCCCAGGACTAAGATCGTCTCCGGAGGAGGAGCTGCTCCTCCGGACGCCGTCCCCACCGTCCTCTTCGTCATCGGCCTCTGGACATTACCCAAGGCGCCTCCCTTCCTTCGAGAAGACCCTGACAAACAGCATGGAGGCGCCATCGTACCTGAAGTGGAGCGTACACCTCCCCTGCAGCTGGCGCGCGCGTGCAAACGATTGCCAACCGCGCTCCAGGAACACGTCGCCCGAGGGAGCTACATCAACCTCCACCCAGGACGCACCACTCCAGCAACCGTCAGTCTGCAGTCAGACGCCGCCGGGGCCTCCGGCTGGTACCACGTTGCCGAACGAGCGGGGAAGCTGGAGCCACGAGCCACCAGGCTTCTCCGCCCACACCAAGAACTCCGACGATAAGTCGAAGGAGTGGAGCTGCGGGTGCGGAGGACGTGCGACCGCCATGCGCCGCCTTGCGCCTCCTCTCCTGCCATGGGCACGACCACCTTCACCGCGGGAGGACGCACCCCGCCTCTCACCAGCGGCCGTGCCAGGACCCGGAAGGCCGCGCTCGCTTCCCCGAGGAGTCGCTGTGGGCGCAACGGCATGCTTGCGGGGACGCCCGCGGCCCCTCTTCAATGGCAGCAGGGCCAGATCCTTCGAGGCCTTCCCTTTTTCCGTGGTGGACGGCTTCCTCGGCGGCGCCATGGAGATCTCGCAGCAAGAGGGAGAACGGGGAACAAGCAAGGAGGAAGATGGCGCTGGCTTGAAGATGGCTTGGGGGCTCCTCCCCCTAGTCCCATTTATAGGGCGGAGGAGCCCAACCGCCAATCACTGGCATCGCAGCCATAACAGCCCTGTCGTCTGCGCCGGGGAGTTGTCAAGTCACACGATTACCCAGACTACATGGAGAGCGGAGTCGCCACGTCCCATCCAACTGTCACGCGCCAGCCTGGCCCGCAGCCTTTTGGGGCCCGTGATACGTCTCCAACGTATCTATAATTTTTTATTGTTCCATGCTATTATTTATGAAGTCTTGGATGCTTAATGGGCTTTATCATTCACTTTTATATCATTTTGGACGAACCTACTAACCCAAAGGCCCAGTCCAGATTGCTGTTTTTTTGCCTATTTCAGGGTTTTGCAGAAAAGGAATATCAAACGGAGTCCAAACGGACTGAAACCTTTGCAAGAGATATTTTTTGGAGAAAATCACGCACGGAAAGCGTCAGGACCAAGTCAGGGGACAGCTGGGCTGCCGTCGAGGGTGGGGGGCATGCCCCCTTCCCAGGGTGCGCCCCCCTGCCTCGAGGCTGGCCCACACGGCCCCTGGTGCCCTCCTTCTTCCTATATATACCTATGTACCCCAGAAACTCCATACGCAGAGAGAAAACCCTAATTCCACCGCCGTAGCTTCTGTTCCCGTGGAGATCCCATCTTGGAGCCTGTTCCGGGAGGGGGATCCATCACGAATGCCTTCATCATCATCATCGCCCTCACCATGAGTTGTGAGTAGTTTACCACAGACCTTCGGGTCCATAGCTAGTATCTAGATGGCTTCTTCTCTCTCTCTGGATCTCAATAAAAAGTTCTCCTCGGTCTTCGAGGAGATCTATTCGATGTAATCTCTTTTTGCGTTGTGTTTGTCGAGATCCGATGAATTGTGAGTTTACGATCAAGGTTATTTATGAAAGATATTTGGTTCTTCTCTGAAATTTTTATGTGTGCTCATAATATCCTTGCAAGTCTCTTCGAATTACTGGTTTGGTTTGGCCTACTAGATCTATAGTTCTTGCAATGGGATAAGTGCTTGGCTTTGGGTTCAATCTTGTGGCGTCCTTTCCCAGTGATAGTAGGGGCAGCAAGGCACGTATTGTATTGTTGCCATCGAGGATAAAAAGATGGGGTTTTCGTCATTTTGCTTGAGTTTATCCCTCTACATCATGTCATCTTGCCTAAGGCGTTACTTTGTTCGTATGAACTCAATACACTAGATGCATGCTGGATAGCGGTCGATGTGTGGAGTAGTAGTAGTAGATGCAGAATCGTTTCGGTCTACTTGTCTTGGACGTGATGCCTATATACAATGATCATGCCTAGATAGTCTCATAATTATTTGCTTTTCTATCAATTGCTCGACAATAATTTGTTTACCCGCCGTAGAATATCGCTATCATGAGATCATGCCCCGAGTCTATTCTCAATATATCAATCTACATCTACTTTAATTTTCTTGCTTTTATTTGCTGTTTTATTAAACCAAAAATACCAAAAAAATAATTATCATCTCTATCAGGTCTCACTCTCGTAAGTAACCGTAAAGGGATTGACAACCCCTTATCACGTTGGCTGCAAAGTTCTTATTTGTTTGTGCAGGTGCGAGGGACTGGCGCGTGGTCTCCTACTGGATTGATACTTTGGTTCTAAAAAACTGAGGGAAATACTTACGCTACTGTGCTGCATCTCCCTTTCCTCTTCGAGCGAATACAACGCAAGCTCAAGAGGTGGCAAGAAGAATTTCTGGCGCTGTTGCCGGGGAGGCTTACGCAACAGTCATATACCAAGTACCTATCACAAACCCTTATCCTTCACATTACATTTATTTGCCTCTCGTTTTCCTCTCCCGCACTTCACCCTTGCCGTTTTATTTGCCCTTCTTCCTCCGTGTGTTTATCATTTGCTTGCCTCTCGTTTGCTTGTGTGCTATGTGCCCTCAATTAGCTCGCATCTTCGCTTGCTAAAGTATGGATCCTCATCTACTTGCTAATCTCTTTAATAGATCCAATTATGTTGAACCTTTTGCTAGTGAGTTGACTACACTAGATTATCTTTATGGGGTTTTGCTTGAAATTTGTGAATCTGAAAATTGTGACGAAGTATTGAAAGAAAAACATAAATTGATTCACGATAGCTCCTTGAGTAAAAAGCATGATTGCAATGATGTTATTATAAATTCTATTAATGTCAATTGTGCTAATGATACGCAAAACCCTATGTTTGGGGATGCTAGTATTGCCATGTCCACTACTTGTTGCAATGATCATGATTGGGGTGATTCTTCTTATAATCTTGAAAAATTAATCTAATCCCCATGATGAATCAAAGATTGATAATAATGTTTGCATTAATATTGAAAGTGGGTTTGGAGAGGTCGTGACTTTAGTTAATGTTAATCCCACTATTTTGGAAGAGTGTCAACTTTGCATGCATGTGGTTCGTGTTGAGAATATGTTATGTGATATCTATTTTGTTGAATTTGATCATGATCCCACATGCAATTATTATGAGAGAGGAAAATATGGTTGTAGAAATCTTCATGTTACTAAATTACCTCTCTTCATGTTGAGATTGATCTTGTTTCTTTCTTCTTCCTTGCATATGCTAGATCTTGCTTGTCTTGCTAATTTGTTTTCTTATAAGATGCCTATGCATAGGAAGTATGTTAGACTTAGATGTGTTTGTCACATGTTTTATGATGCTCTCTTTGTGCTTCAATTCTTATCGTTCACGTGAGCATCATTGAATTATCGTGCCTAGCTAGGGGCGTATAACGATAGCGCTTGTTGGGAGGCAACCCAATTTTATGTTTTTTGTTTTTGTTGCTGTTAGGGAATAAATATTGCATCTAGCCTTAGATTATATGTGTTTTCATGTTTTGTTTTGTGTTTGTGCCTGTCGGATTCAGGGCTCCACAAAACCCGTTAAGTTCGAACACAGGGGCGTGAACGAAGATCTCTCCCACTCACGTCTACCTAGCGCCTCGCTCTCGTTTCGGTGAAAAGATTCAAGCAAACAACGAACAAACACACAATAGTTTATCTAGGTTCGGGCCACCGTGAGGTGTAAGACCCTACTTCCTGCTTTGGTTGATTGGCTCCGGGTGAGCTAGAGTATGAACTGGTACAAGGGTTCCTGAGCTCGGGAGCCGAGCTCAGGAGGGTCAGGAGGCTAGTGTTCTAGCTCCTTGTGTGATGGTCAAGTGTGTGAGTCGATCTCCTTCTCAGTGGGAATCCTAGCTACTTATATAGGTGGCCACGGTCCTCTTCCCCCGAAATGTTTAGGCGGGAAGGGATTCCACAACGGCCATTTTGAGCGGGAACACAAGGACGTTCCTACCATGACAAAAGCAGTCTTCGCCTGCAAAAGGATCAGGCGATGACGCGGTGGTGGGCTCGATGATGACATCCTTCTTAACGTCCTTGCAGTCTTCGGTCTTGTTGCACCAATGAGGAAACCTTTGCCCCGCTCCTTGGGAACCAACAACTGCACTGTCCCCTTTGCACCGAAATGGCAACTGTGCCGCTGGCGGACGCTGGCACCCGCTAGCGTGGTGCATCACTGCTGACATCACTGCCTCCTCCTGAGGCAGGCTTGGCCTTGGATTCTCCGCCCCTCCGGAACGCCTTGCCGAGGACGCTCCCGAGGAGGTCTTTACGTCGTTCTCCTCACGAGTCCTGGCCCCTCGCGAGGGTCTTGAGCAGCTGGTCAATCAGCTGGGCCGTACCAGGCCGTGTGAAGGAGCGCGTCGCGGCCCGCAGACAGGCAAGTCTGGGTACCTTGGTTCCCAGTACGCCGACAGTAGCCCCCGAGCCCAAGGCGCGCGTGGAGTTGGCTTTGGGGCGAAGCCTTTAGGCGAGGAGGAAACGCCGCGGGCCCTAAAAGGCTGCGGGCCAGGCCGGCGCGAGATTTGTTGGATGGGACATGGCGGCTCCACTTCCCATGCAACATTGGCGATCGTGTGATTTGACAACTCCTTGGCATGGGTGATGAGGGAGTAATGGTTGCGACACCATTGGCTGGCGGTTGGGCTCCTCCGCCTTATAAATGGGGCTAGGGGGGAAAGCCCCCAAGCCATTTTCAGGCCAACATCGTCTTCTCCTTGCTTGTCCTTCGCTTTCTCTCCCCGTCGCAAGATCATTATGGCGCCGCCGGGGAAGCCATCCACCGCGGAGAAGGGGAAGACCCTGAAGAATCCAATCCCGCTGCCGCCGAAGAGGGGTCGCGGCCGTCCCCGCAAGCACGCCGCCTCGCCCACAACGTCTTCTCGAGGAGGCGGGCGCGGCCCTTTGAGCTCTGCTGTGGCCGCCGGTGTGCAGCACCGGGCGTCCTCCCGTGGCGAAGGTGGTCGCGGCCGTGGAGGAAGAGGGGGCGCGCAAAGGTGCCTGCTGATTGCGCGCCCTCCGCGCCCACAGTTCCATTGCTTCGATGTCTCGTCGGAGTTCATGGTGTGGGCGGAGAAGCCCGGTGGCTCGTGGCTCAGGCTTCCCCGCTCATTTGGCAACGTGCTCCAGGCCAGGGGCCTTGGGGGCATATGGCTGCAGGCCGACGGTTGTTGTAGCGGCGCATCCTGGGTGGAGGCCGAGGTGGCTTCCTCGGGCGATGCGTTCTTGGAGCGTGGCTGGCAGTCGTTTGCCCTCGCGCGCTGGCTGCAGGGGAGGTGTGTGCTCCACTTCAGGTACGATGGCGTCTCCACACTGTTCGTCAGGGTCTTCTCAGAGGAAGGGAGGCGCCTTGGGTGCGGTCCCAAGGCTGATGACGAGGAAGGCGAAGACGTCCAGGGGAGAAGTTCCTCCTCCGGAGACGGCCTCAGTCCGAGGCATTGTGAGGCCCCCCTCTGTGGCAGCAGCAGCTCCTCCAGCAGTGGCGGCCATGACGAACCACCACGCCGCCGAGCTCGGTACGGCGTGGGGAGGGGATCACCGCGCCACTGCGGCTCGGTGAAGCCGGAGGAGCCGGAGGATTCGACTGAGTGGGAGCAGCTTCTGCTTCTTCTCCCTTCTTTTCCTTCATGTTTTTTCTGCATCAAAGTTTCAAGTTGCCTTAAGGAGGCGTGTAATGGGTTGTGATGTACGTAAGAAGCGGGAACTCGTTGTCATGCTTTTGTTGCTTAAATGAAGTCAATTAGCTTTTATGCGTCCTGTCGTCCTAGGGCGGAGTCCTCCCGACTCTGGCGTCACGAGCCCCTTCGGGTCGCGAGGAGGTGGCCGGGTCCGACTCGTACAGCCCCCGAGCGGGGGTCAATCGCTGAAATCAACTGAGAGTGCCGAGCGCGGGTTAGAGCAACAAAGCCTGAGCGGCTCGGTAGGTTGCGCGGGCTAAGCAGCCCTGTGCCAGAGCCGGAGCAGGCTTGGGTAGGCGAGGTCACGGGGCCACGACGGACGAGGTCCGGTGACCGATCGTGCCCCAGCCCCCACGCGCGAGGCGCGTGAAGGAGAGCGAGTGGCATAGCCGAACTTAAAGCCGGTGAGAAAGATGCAAACACAAAACTCTCAACGAAACGCAAGAAGCGCGAGAAACATGAGAACTTCATAGCATGGGGTAGAGGAAGGGCTGATAGCCAAGGAAGTAGAAAAGGCTGACAGCCAAACACCAAGCAAAAAGGAAAAAGGTCGCGTCCGACCCCTACACTACGTCTTCCTCCTAGCGCGGAGCTAAGGACTGCCACTAGGGCATGGGTGGGAGCCCCATCTGAGGGCCCGTAGGCAACTCACAGGAGACTCCAAGGCGTGTACAACCCCAACTCATTATTATGTGAGAGTGTCACGGGCAGAGACCTTCACGGGCACAGAGCCTTGATTATGGATAGAACCTTCTGAGGTGCTCGATGTTCTAGGAATTCTGGATAGGTATTCCATCCTGCGTTTCCAGGCGCACATCACCAGGCCTAGAAACACGGGCGATTCTGAACGGGCCCTCCCACATGGGCGAGAGCTTGTGCAGCCCTTCACGGGAGAGGACCCGCCTCAGGACCAAGTCACCAACTTCAAGTGTTCTCGTGCGGACGCTACGGCAGTGGTACCGCCGCAGCGTCTGCTGGTAATGCGCCGCCCTGAGGGCAGCCCAGCGGCTGCCCTCCTCGCTGAGCACGAGGTCCATCCGCCAGGCAGCATCCTGGCATTCCTCATCGAAGGCCAATACCCGTGGGGAGCGATGCTTGACCTCGTGAGGGAGGATCGCCTCCGCCCTATAGACGAGAAAGAAGGGAGTCTAGCCCATAGGTTTGGTGGCAGTGGTTCGGATTGACCACAACATGGACTGGAGTTCGTCGATCCAGCCCCTGCCGCAAGCCTCGAGCTTCTTCTTGAAGCTGCGCATCTTGAGGCCACACAAGACTTCCACATTGGCACGCCCAGCCTGGCCGTTGCTCCTGGGGAGGGCCACCGAAGCGTAGCAGATCTGTGTTCCAAGGTTAGCACAATATGACCTGAAGAGATTGCTTTTGAGCTGCGAACCGTTATCCGTGATGATGCGGTTGGGGACCCCGAATCGCCTCACGAGGCCTTGGATGAACTTGACAGCTGACCCGACTGGGATTGTGCGAACATGCTCCACTTCCGCCCACTTGGTGAATTTGTCGATGGCGACGTACAGGAAGCGGTAGTCCCCTGCGGCCCAAGGGAAAGGACCTAGGATGTCCTATCCCCCGACTACGAAGGTCCAGGAGAGCGGTATCGTCTGGAGGCCTTGCGCCGGCTGGTGGATTTGCTTGGCGTGAAACTGGCACGCCTCGCAGACTCGCACGAGCTCCGTGGCGTCGTTGGGCGCCATGGGCCAATAGAAGCCGCTGCGGAAGGCCTTGCCCACGAGGGTGCGTGACGATGAGTGGTGACCACAGTCCCCACCGTGGATATCAGCTAGCAGCTCTCGCCCTTGCTTCCTCGAGATGCACCTTAGTGAGACGTCGTTGGGGTGCCTCCTGTAGAGTTCGCCGTCTTGGATGCAGTAGGCAGAGGCCTGTCGGACCACGCGTTCCGCGTCTTCTTCCTTGTCTGGTAGGGCATCGTGTTGCAGGTACATCTTGAGTTCTTGGGTCCAGCACCCCTCCTCGGGCTCCGCAGCAAGCAACAGGCGGGCTCCGCAGCGAGCAACAGGCGGGCTCCGGACGGTGGTCCGCAGGGCGGGGCGCCGTTTGGAGGTGCTATTGGTAGCCCCTGCCAAGGGGAGGCCGGCTCGGGTACTGATGGTGCTGTTGATGGTTTGAGTAGTCGCTCCTCGAAGACGCCTGACCTTTGGGGCTCCCGCCTGGATGCTCGCTTGGTGATGTCGTCCGCTTCTTTATTGGTGCCTCGCGGCATGTGCTGCACGTCTAGCCCTTGGAACCGCTTCTCCATCCTGCGCACTTCCTCCAGGTATGCCCCCATGTGCTCATCCTTGGGCTTGTACTTCTTGTTGGAGAAATCAACGGGGAGCTGTGAATCGCCCCTGATGGTGAGACGCTTGACCCCTAGCGCAGCGGCGGCCTTGAGCCCGGCAATCAGGCCCTCGTACTCGGCAATGTTGTTGGAGACCTTCTTGCCCTGCTGGAAGCAGAGCTGCACAGTGTAGTACAACTTATCCTGAGTGGGGGATACCGGCACGGCGCCAGCCCCCGCGCCGAGGCGTGAGAAGGCGCCGTCAAAGTACACCACCCGTCCGTCTAGGGCTTCATCGCCGGGGGCCAGCGAACGGTCTTTGTTGGCCCCCCGCTCGGGCGCATCAGTCCATTCGGCCATGAAATCTGCCAGCGCTGCTCCTTTGATCACCCGCGTGGTGCTGAATTCTAGCTGGAACGCTTGAAGCTCGATGTTCCACTCGGCGACCCTCCCGACGACATTTGGGCCCCGTAGCACCTTCTCGAGGGGGTACTACGAGACGACCTTGATGGGGTGACCTTGGAAGTAGTGGCCCAACTTCCTAGAGGCGACGACGAGCGCCAGAAGCAGCTTCTGGGGCATTGGGTAGCACGAACGCGCGTCGCATAGTACTGTGCTGATGAAGTATACCGGGTGCTCCATGAGGGTCGGCGCAGTAGGGTCCGCTGGCGCCTCTGGAGCCTTAGGAGCCTCTTGCTGAGCGGCGGGGCCATCGGCGCCCGTGATCGAGTCTGTCCCTGAGGCCGTGTCAGGGGGCGGAGCGGGCCCTGAGGGTGCTGAGCCGCCTGGTGGCCTTGGGATCCGGAGCTTTTCCTCGCGCTCCACGACCAGCGCTGCGCTGGCGGAATGAGGCATTGCGGCGACGTAGAGCGTCATGGGCTCCAGGGGTCATGGTGCTATCATGACCAGCAAGCTGGTGAGGTACTTCTTGAGGTCCTGAAAAGCGGCGTCGGCTTCCGGAGTCCACTCAAAGGGCCCCTTCTTCTTCATGAGCTTGAAGAACGGGAGGGCGTGTTCCCCGAGCTAAGAGATGAAGCGCCCCAGGGATGTCACACACCCGGCGAGCTTCTGCATTTCCTTCAGGTTTGTGGGTGGCCTCATCTTCTCGATGGCCTTGATCTTCTCCGGGTTGGGCCTCAATGCCTCGGTGCGAAACCAGGAACCCTAGCAACTTGCCGGAGGGTACGCCGAACATGCACTTCTCTGGGTTGAGGCACAACTTCACCTTGCGCAGGTTGGTGAATGTTTCTTCTAAGTCCTGGATGAGGGTCGTGGCTTCTTTGGTCTTCACCACTATGTCGTCGATGTAGGCCTCCGCATTCCTCCCGAGCTGAGGGCCGAGGGTGATGTGCATCAGGCGCTGGAAGGTAGCGCCCACGTTCCTCAGCCCGAAGGGCATGCAGGTGTAGCAGTAGACCCCGCATGGGGTCAGGAACGCCGTCTTCTCCACGTCTTCCACCGCCATCTTGATTTGGTGGTAGCGCGAGAGTGCGTCGAGGAAGCAGAGCAGGTCGCACTCAGCCGTCGAATCCACGATTTGGTCGATGCGCGGAAGAGGGAAGGGGTCTTGAGGGCAGAACTTGTTGAGGCTCGTGAAGTCGACGCACATGCGTTCTTTGCCTCCTTTCTTCGGGACGATGACGGGGTTGGCCAGCCACTTCCGGTGCCGTACCTCCCGTACGACACCAGCCTCCTCCAGCTTCCTAACCTCCTGGACGATGAAGGCCTGCTTCTCTGGGGTTTGTCTTCGTGCCTTCTGCTTGATTGGGCGCGCATTGGGGCACACCGTGAGGTGATGCTCAATGACATGCCTTGGTACCCCGACTAAATCTGTGGCCTTCCAGGCGAACACGTCCTTGTTGGCTCTGAGGAAGCCAACCAGCGCCGCCTCTTGTTCGGGATCCATGCCCGTGCCGATGGTGAAGGTGGCTCCTGAGCCTTCTTCGTCGGCAGTCACTTGCTTCATCTCGACGGGGTCTTGAGAAAAGAGCTGCATCTTCTTGGTAAGCGCGGCCTCCGGAGGCTCCGGAGCCCCCTTCGCCGTCGGGTGAGCTGCGGCAGCGGCGGCCTTGTACGCGCGCCCGAGGACCTGAAGGGCGGCCTTAGGGTCCCCTTTGATGGTGATGACGCCGCTGCTCCAGGGCATCTTGACGGCGTTGTAGCCTGGGTGAGTTGCCGCCATGAACTTTGCCAGGGCAGGGAAGCCGAGGACGGCATTGTATGGTAAGCGGATGGGTGCGACATCGAAATCGATGAGCTCAGTCCGTTAGTTAGCCGGTGTGCTGAAGGTGACCGAGAGGCGGATCTGGCCGAGCGGGACGGCCGAGCCCGCGGCCCTCGAGAAGGGCTTGGTGGGAAGGAGCTGCCTGTAGGACACAGGCAGGTGACCGAAGGCTGCGGGAGAGAGGATGTTGAGGCCAGCGCCGCCGTCGATGAGGGTTCTTGTCACGGCCACCCCGCAGATAGTAGGCGTGCATACCGTGGGGAGAGCGCCCATGCCGACCGCTTTGGGGGCGAGGTCACCGGGGCCAAAGGTGATGGCGAGCCCCGGCCTGTCCTGCGCCCGCAAGGCCTCTCGCAGCTGGGCAGTAGCTCCAACCTGCTGAAAGTGCAACTTGGTGTGTCGAGCAGACGCCGGTGCTTCAGACCCACCAAGGATGCAGGCGACCCCGAAGCAAGGCCGCCTATCGGAGCTGACGCCCCACAGCTCGCAGCTGTGGGCCGTCCGCGTGGTGCGGGTTTCGGTGGGCGGCCGGTATTGGGCCCGCCGCCGCCCCACCAAGAGCGTGACCGGCGAGGCCACATGAAGCGGGAGTGGTGGTGCAGGCCGTTCTCCAGTGGCCTGGCCGGTAGTAGCGTCATGGAAGAAGGAGGAGGGGCGCGCATCGGTGGCGCGGTCCGCTGATGCTGTCGGGTCGTCGGGGGAGGAGCCAGCCCCCACATAGCTGTGGCTGGCCGCAGCCATCGTAGAGGCGCCACACCGGAGAGGGGAAGCGAGGTCGTCGGAGAGGCGAGATTTCGACACGCCCCCTACCTGGCGCGCCAAATGACGGATTCAGGGCTCTGCAAAACCCGTTTAGTTCGAACACAGGGGCGTGAACGAAGATCTCTCCCACTCACGTCTACCTAGCGCCTCGCTCTTATTTCGGTGGAAAGATTCAAGCAAACAACGAACAAACACACAAGAGTTTATCCAGGTTCGGGCCACCACGAGGTGTAAGACCCCACTTCCTGCTTTGGTGGATTGGCTCCGAGTGAGCTAGAGTATGAACCGGTACAAGGGTTCCTGAGCTCAGGAGGTGAGCTCAGGAGGGTCAGGAGGCTAGTGTTCTAGCTCCTTGTGTGATGGTCAAGTGTGTGAGTCGATCTCCTTCTTAGTGGGAATCCTAGCTACTTATATAGGTGGCCACGGTCCTCTTCCCCCGAAATGTTTAGGCGGGAAGGGATTCCACAACGGCCATTTTGAGCGGGAACACAAGGGCGTTCCTACCCTGACAAAAGTAGTCTTCGCCTGCAAAAGGATCAGGCGATGACGCGGCGGTGGGCTCGATGATGACATCCTTCTTATCGTCCTTGCGGTCTTCGGTCTTGTTGCACCAATGAGGAAACCTTTGCCCCGCTCCTCAGGAACCAACGGCTACGCTATCCCCTTTGCACCGAAATGGCAACTGTGCCGCTGACGGACGCTGGCACCCGCTGGCGCGGTGCGTCACTTCTGACATCACTGCCTCATCCAGAGGCAGGCTTGGCCTTGGATTCTCCGCCCCTCCGGAACGCCTTGCCGAGGACGCTCCCGAGGAGGTCTTGACATCGTTCTCCTCGCGAGAGTCTTGAGCAGCTGGTCAATCAGCTGGGCCGTACCAGGCCATGTGAAGGAGCGCGTCGCGGCCCGTAGACACGCAAGTCTGGGTACCCTGGTTCCCAGTACGCCGGCAGTGCCAAGTAGAACCTTTGGTAAGACTTGTGTGAAGTTTATATGATCTTGCTGTGAAAAACAGAATCGTTAGCGCTAGCTAAAGTAGTTGTGAGATTTTATTGGAGCGTGATTTTTAGTTGATTCTTTTTGCTACTGATTGGTAGACAAATTGCGAAAATTTACCAATTCAGTTTGATGTTTTTGGTGTTCCAGAAGTAGGCGAACCCTGCAGATTACTACAGACTGTTCTGTCTTTCACAGATTCTGTTTTTCGTGTGTTGTTTGCTTATTCCGATGCATCTATGAGTAATATTGGAGGATATAAACCATAGAGAACTTGGAGTACAGTAGGTTTAACACCAATAAAAACAAAGAATGAATTCCTTGCTGTACCTTTGAGTAGTGGTTTGCTTTCCCTTACTAACGGAGCTCACGATAATTTTTGTCTAAGTTTTGTGTTGTGAAGTTTTCAAGTTTTGAGTATTGCTTTGATGGACTATGGAACAAGGAGTACCAAAGGCCTAAGCTTGGGGATGCCCATGGCATCCCAAGTAAATTCAAGATAATCAAAAGCCTAAGCTTGGGGATGCCCCGGGAAGGCATCCCCTCTTTCGTCTTCGTTCATCGATAACTATACTTGGAGCTATATTTTTATTCGCAACATGTTATGTGTTTTGCTTGGAGCGTCTTGTATAATTTGAGTCTTTGCTTGTTAGTTTGCCACAATAATCCTTGCTGCACACACCTATTTGAGAGAGTTAAATATGGCCTAGAAATTGTTAGAACACTCTATGTGCTTCACTTATATCTTTTCAGTTGAATAGTTTTTGCTCTAGTGCTTCACTTATATCTTTTAGAGCATGGTGGTGGTAATATTTTGTAGAAATTCTCTCATGCTTCACTTATATCTATTTGAGAGTCTATTAAAACAACATGGTAAAGTGTTTAGGCTAAAGAAACTAGTCTTCACATGATAAACATCCAATGTCAACGTAGTAAAACATTTCACATCTAGTGCATTGAATAGAAAGAGATGTTGGATGCTTGATAATTGTTTTGAGACATGAGGATAGTGATATTAGAGTCATGCTAGTGGAGTTATTATGAAATTGAGAAATACTTGTGTTAAGGTTAGTGATTCCCGTAGCATGCATGTATGGTGAACCGTTGTGTGACTAAGTTAAAGCATGAGGTATTTGTAGAGTGTCAACCTTTGTGTGGAGGTCGGGGGCGCGCGATGGTTAACTCCTACCAACCTCCCCCCTAGGGGCATGCATTGATTGCTTTGTTTTGATGACTCGTAGATTTTTGCAATAAGTATATGTGTTCTTATGACTAATGTTGAGTCCATGGAATATACACACTCTCACCCTTCCACCATTGCTAGCCTCTCTTGTACCGCGCAAATTTCGCCGGTGCCATAAACCCACTATATATCCTTCCTCAAAACAGCCACCATATTGTTCCCCAAAACAGCCACCATACCTACCAATCATGGCATTTCCATAGCCATTCCGAGATATATTTCCATTCAACTTTCCATCGTTCCGTTTATATGACACACATCATATTGTCATATTGCCATGCATGATCATGTAGTTGACATCGTATTTGTGGCAAGGCCACCATGCATAATTTATCATACATGTCACTCTTGTTTCACTGCACATACCGGTATACCATCGGAGGCATTCACATAGAGTCATACTTTGTTGTTGTAGTATCGAGTTGTAATTTCGTGTTGTAATGAAAGTGTGATTATCATCATTATTAGAGCATTGTCCCATGGGAGGAAAGGCTGAATCTATAAATCCCCTCCACAAAAAAAAAAGAAAAAAAAGAAAGGCCAAAGAAAAAAAAGGAAAGGCCCAAAAAAAGAGAAAAAGGGACAATTGCTACTATCTTTTTCCACATTTGTGCTTCAAATTAGCACCATGATCTTCATTGTAGAGAGTCTCATGCTTAGTCACTTTCATATACTAGTGGGAATTTTCGTTATAGAACTTGGCTTGTATATTCCAACGATGGGCTTCCTCAAATGCCCTAGGTCTTCGTGACCAAGCAAGTTGGATGCACACCCACTAGTTTCTTTTGTTGAGCTTTCATTCATATTTAGCTCTAGTGCATCTGTTGCATGGCAATCCCTACTCACTCACATTGATATCTATTGATGGGCATCTCCATAGCCCGTTTATACGCCTAGTCGATGTGAGACAATCTCCCTCTTTTTGTCTTCTCCACAACCACCTCTATTCCACCCATAGTGCTATATCCATGGCTCACGCTCATGTATTGCGTGAAAGTTGAAAGGTTTGAAAAGATAGAGCATGAAAACAAATGCTTGGATGAAATCGGGGTTGTGCATGATATGAATATTTTGTCTGATAATAAGGGAGCATAGCCAACACTATATGATTTTGTAGGGATAACTTTCTTTAGCCGTAGTATTTTGAGAAGACATGATTGCTTTGTTAGTATTGCTTGAAGTATTGTTATTTCTTATGTCAATATAGACTTTTGTATTGAATCTTTCAGATCTGAACATTCATGCCACAATTAAGAGAATTACATTGAAAAACTATATTGGTTAGCATTCCACATCAAACATTCTTTCTTTATCATTTACCTACTCGAGGACGAGCAAGAATTAAGCTTGGGGATGCTTGATACGTCTCCAACGTATCTATAATTTTTGATTGTTCCATGCTATTATTTATGAAGTCTTGGATGCTTAATGGGCTTTATAATTCACTTTTATATCATTTTTGGGACTAACCTACTAACCCAAAGGCCCAGTCCAGATTGCTTTTTTTTTTGCCTATTTCAGGGTTTTACAGAAAAGGAATATCAAATGGAGTCCAAACGGAATGAAACCTTCGCGAGAGATATTTTTGGAGAAAATCATGCACGGAAAGCATCAGGACCAAGTCAGGGGACAGTTGGGCTGCCCTCGAGGGTGCGGGGCGCCCCCCTTCCCAGGGTGCGCCCCCTGCCTCGAGGCTGGCCCACGCGGCCCCCGATGCCCTCCTTCTTCCTATATATACCTACGTACCCCAGGAACTCCATACGCAGAGAGAAAACCCTAATTCCACCACTGTAGCTTCAATTCCCGTGGAGATCCCATCTTGGAACCTGTTCCGGAAGGGGGCTCCATCACGGAGGCCTTCATCATCATCATCGTCGCCCTCACCATGAGTTGTGAGTAGTTTACCACAGACCTTCAGGTCCATAGCTAGTATCTAGATGGCTTCCTCTCTCTCTCTGGATCTCAATACAAAGTTCTCCTCGGTCTTCGAGGAGATCTATTCGATGTAATCTCTTTTTGTGGTGTGTTTGTCGAGATCCGATGAATTGTGAGTTTATGATCAAGGTTATCTATGAAAGATATTTGGTTCTTCTCTAAACTTTTTATGTGTGCTCATAATATCCTTGCAAGTCTCTTCGAATTATTGGTTTGGTTTGGCCTACTAGATCTATAGTTCTTGCAATGGGAGAAGTGCTTGGCTTTGGGTTCAATCTTGCGGTGTCCTTTCCCATTGACAGTAGGGGCAACAAGGCACATATTGTATTGTTTCCATCGAGGATAAAAAGACCGGGTTTTCATCATATTGCTTGAGTTTATCCCTCTACATCATGTCATCTTGCCTAAGGCGTTACTCTGTTCGTATGAACTCAATACACTAGATGCATGCTGGATAGCGGTCGATGTGTGGAGTAATAGTAGTAGATGCAGAATCATTTCTGTCTACTTGTCTCAGACGTGATGCCTATATACAATGATCATGCCTAGATAGTCTCATAATTATTCACTTTTCTATCAATTGCTCGACAGTAATTTGTTTACCCGCCATAGAATATCGCTATCATGAGAGAAGCCACTAGAGAAAACTATGCCCCCCGGGTCTATTCTCAATATATCAATCTACATCTACTTTACTTTTCTTGCTTTTATTTGCTGTTTGATTAAACCAAAAATACCAAAAAATATAATTTTCATCTCTATCAGATTTCACTCTCGTAAGTAACCGTAAAGGGATTGACAACCCCTTATTGCGTTGGCTACGAAGTTCTTATTTGTTTGTGCAGGTGCGAGGGACTCGCGCGTGGTCTCCTACTGGATTGATACCTTGGTTCTCAAAAACTGAGGGAAATACTTACGCTACTGTGCTGCATCTCCCTTTCCTCTTCGAGGGAATACAACGCAAGCTCAAGAGGTAGCAGCCCGCGATGCTTCGTCCTCGACTAAGGCTTCGCCTCGAAGCCAACTCCGCGCGCGCCTTGGGCCCGGGGGCTACTGTCGCCGTCCTGGGAACCAGGGTACCCAGACTTGCCTGTCTGCGGGCCACAACGCGCTACTGCCGCGGCCTAGTATGGCCCAGCTGATTGACCAGCTGCTCAAGACCCTCGCGAGGGGGCTAGACCTCACGAGGAGAACGACGTCAAGACCTCCTCAGGAGCAGCCTCGGCCAGGTCGCTTCGGAGGGACGGAGAATCCAAGACCAAGCCTGCCTCAGGAGGATGCATTGACGCAAGCAATGACGCACTGCGCCAGCGGGTGCCAGAGCCCGCCAGCGGCGCAGTTGCCGTTTCGGTGCAAAGGAGGCAGCGCAGACGCAGGTTCCTGAGGAGAAGGACAAAGGTTTCCCCATTGGTGCAACAAGACCGAAGACCGCAAGGACGACAGGGAGGATGTCACCGCCGAGCCCACCACTGCGTCACCGACTGATCTTTTTGCACGCGAAGACTGCTTTTGTCATGGTAGGAATGTCCTTGTGTTCCCGCTCGAAGTGGCCGTTGTGGGATCCCTTCCCGCCTTAACATTTCGGGGGAAGAGGACCCTGGCCGCCTATATAAGTAGCTAGAACCCCCATCATGGAGGGAGAGATCCAAAAACTCTGCCTCCACGCAATGGAGCAAGAATTCTTGCCTCCCGACCCTCCTGAGCTCTCCTCCTAAGCTCAGGAACCACTATACTAGTTCATATTCTAGCCCTCCTGAGGCCAATCCACCAAAGAAGGAAGTAGGATTTTACACCACAAGGTGGCCTGAACCTGGGTAAACTCTTGCGTGCTTCACTTGTTGTTTGCTTGAATCTCTTCACCGAGCGAGGGCGAGATGCTAGGTAGACGTGAGCGGGAGAGATCTTCGTTCACGCCCCTGTGTTCGAACTTCTTGGGTTTGCGGAGCCAGTAATCCGACAACCAAGGCTCAGTGGAAGCACTAGGAGGTATTTCCCCATAAGATAGGCTACCAAGGGCAAACAACTAGGTGTCGGATCCCAGACATACCAAGCATTTCAATAACATACACACAATATGCTCGATATGTGCAAATACAACTTGGCATCACAACAAAACTCTATGAATCAAAGTATTTATTCATTAGGATTCGAGGAGCCAGATATTACAAACATGGGTATCATGACCCAACATACACATGATACAAGCAACGGAAGCATAACATGTCTGAGTACAGACAACTAAAAATGAAAAAGGCCGAGAAGCCTGATTATCTACAAGACCCTCCCAAGGGTACAAGATCATAGCTGAGGTAACAAGCTAAACGTCAAAGTCGATGCGGAACCACTAGTGAGACTGAAGTCTCTCTGCAAAAACATAATTAAGCAAATGTGAGTACAAATTTACTCAGCAAGATTTACATCAGAACTAGCTACATATGCATCAGTATCAACATAGGGGTGCTGGAGTTTAACTGCAGCAACCCAGCTTTAACTCAGTGGCTATCCTGTACTACGACTACTAGTAACTCTTTTGAGGTGGCGCACACGAGTCCACATATTCACCATATCAGTACACCACTATAGATCCGCTCCCGTCTCCCTACGCGAAGCCCATCCATAGCAATCACGCTTATCTTGCACATTTTAGAGTATCCACTTTCACTTGTCTATGAACTATACAGGCTACCCAGAAGTCCTTTACCGCGAACGCGGCTATTCGAATAGATGATGTTAATCCTGTATGAGTGTACTTATTCACACATGCTCTCGCCACTTACCACCATGTACACGTCGTGTATCTCGGAAACCTTCAAGCGAAAGCCTGGCGAGGGAGTCGGCCATGACCTCACTAACCACACAAGTCCCTAGTCCAGGTTTATCACCTATTTCGGTTCCATCCGCAAGGAGATCTATCCAGGGTGTCGCTCACGGCCCCAAACGATGTGTACAGGGTTCCAAAGCCAACCAAATGGGCGACGCCTGGTATACCCGGCCACAATGCCTAGTCTTTCCCAAGCCCACCTGTACCGGGTGCCACTTGGTAGAGTACTAACACTACCTACAAACACCAGAAACTAGTTGCAACTCCTGGATAGAAATCAGGTTGATTAATAAGTCGAGAGGGCAGTTAAGCGTTCCAATGCGTGGTAGTAACTATTCATGGATAACAAACACAGAACTCAGTTCCTGAGGATGGTTTCAATGAGACAACCCACCATTTACTCCTACATGGCCTCTCACCGCTTCCTTTACCAAAGCGTGTTCACAGAATTATCTCTCAACAGTAGGACATGTTCACAACTTTCCAATTCATCCCCGATGAATTAGACCTGACTTAGGAGAACCCCTAAGCACCTAGTGTTAGGGCTTGTTTCCTTAGAGAGGACCATCGCTAGACAAAGGTCGAGAATAACATGGATAAAAGAAGGGGGTGCAAACACGCAACTGTTTCACTTGGTGGCGAACATGAGGCGTATGAAGAACTATATACCTTCTTTGACCATTGAGGAACGCATCATCACAGATCAGAAAGGCAAGGAGGAAGCATTTTATAATGCTTAAAAGAATTGTTGGGCAAGGACGTGGCATGAGAATTCACTCTCGATTTGGAGGGCCTCTGTGTTACTGACGTTGATCTCTCAGAGCAGGATCGTGTGTTTATCGAGGAGGAGATTTGGGAAGTTATCAAGGAGTTGCCCTCGGACAAAGCACCAGGGCCGGATGGATTCATTGGCCTGTTCTTCAAGAGAGCTTGGGTGGTTATCAAGGCGGATCTCATTGTTGCGATACATAAACATTTCCTTGTAAATGGTAAGGGTTTTGGGAGACTAAACCAAGCCTTGATCACACTGCTACCAAAGTCTCCGGAAGCATGCTCTGTCTTCGACTTCTGACCTATATGCCTTGTGCACAGCATGCCCAAGATTGCTTCTAAACTCCTAACCGCAAGACTCAGACCGCGCATGGGAGAGCTCGTCGATGCAAACCAATCCACTTTCATCATGGGGCGATGCTTACATGATAACTTCCTTCTGGTGAGGCAAATGGCTCGCTCGATGCACCGAAGGAAAGCGAAAGGAGTTCTGCTCAAGCTTGACATAACCAAAGTGTTTGATTCCCTGGCGTGGCCTTTCCTGTTCGAAGTGCTATGAGCCAAAGGGTTCTCGGAGCGGTGGATATCTTGGATCGCCACTCTTCTGACTACTGCCAGTTCAAGAGTGATTGTGAATGGCTGTGCAGGTGACAAGTTCATGCACAACAAGGGTCTGAGCAAGGGGATTCGATTTCTCCTTTGCTTTTTGTTATTGCCATGGATGTACTTACGGCAATCATTATCAAGGCGCATGAGGCTCGAGTGATGAGTACCATCAATGGATGTAGCCCGATGCAGCACTTGTCCTTATATGCGGATGATGTTGTTCTTTTCATCAAACCCACATGGCCAGACTGTCACACCCTGATTTTCATGCCACAACATTTAAGCTAATAATCATGCTAAAATTTGGTTTGACAAAAACTTTTGAGTGTTTTTTACTTTGCTTGATTGGTTTTCTGTTTGCTGTTTGCAAGTGCTCCAAAAATAAAATAAATCATCCTACTCTTATACTCCTGCTCCTTGATCCAAAACCTCTTCCCCATGATCATGCCATGTGTATAGGACATAATAGTATTTTCTTACAAAATATTTTGGCCAAAAATTAATTTTCTAAAATTAGTTTTCTAAAACCCCTGAATTGAGGTTTGTACTGCAAGTACTTGATTTGGGGTGTGAAAAATCTTTTAAAAAGTATATTTGACTCCTATTACGTATAGGACTCCCTTAAACCACAAAAGCATAATTTTAAAAGGTATTCTCCTATTTTATTTAAAGGCTTTTTCTTTAGGCCAAAAAAGGTCTTTAATAGGTTAAAATTATTTAACTATTTCAAAAATATTTGTAAAAATTCAGGGAAGCTCATAGGACATATATTGTCCATATATAAGGGTTTCAACACATGGTCATGTTCAAAATATTGGTCAAATCCTTCAAAAACCCTTTCTTGATATTTCAAGCTTTTGAAATATTTACAAAGGAAATTTTCTTGATTAATTTCAAGAAAATTCTAGCATGTCAGCTATGACAGATTTGATGATCTTGCAAAACCTCATGCCTTGAAGAGCAAGGAAACATCATCAAACCCCCTCAAAACCATTTCTGTCCATTTTGAAGTTTGAGCAACTTTACATTGACAAACTTGTCCAAATGCTCTCAAACTTGGTGCACATGCTAAAATGGTCTAATTATGCATCTGGACCAAATGGCACAAGTTTTGGATAAGGATAACTTGATCAAAGTGCCCCAAAACCCTTTCTGACCATATCCAAATTTCACCAACTCTACATTACCAACTTTTTACTTGTGACCTCAAACTTGGTGGACATGCTAACAACCCCAAATTATGACACTACACCAAGTGGTGCATCAAGGAGGGATGATTTGCATGACTAAATCTTGTAAAAGCCATTTCTGTTGATTTCTAGGGTATACCAAAGTTACATTGTCAACTTTCTTTCAATGAGCTCAAACTTGGTGGAACACCCAATTTTCATGTAATATTTCATCCTGTTAAGTCTCATGTTATTTGGACTTCATCTACTTTCCCAAATTTACATCAAACACCTTCTGCCATTTTAGCAAAACAATTGTTCTGACCCCTTTCACTATTCCCCTTTACCTCTAATTTTTACCATAGATGAACCTGATCACCTTCTACCTCTTGTAAGTTTTGCAAGGCCATGGACCAATGATTGGTGGGTGAAAACCACACTCTTCCTCTCTGGACAGCCATGGCAGCATCTCTTTCCCCCCTCTAGTTTACTTTCCTACCTCTCCCTTAGTACCAAAGCTTCCCCAGAGCATCTACAGAAGCACCAGAAGCTAGTAGACAAGGTGGGCACGCCAATGGCACTTTGTTTGTGCCATGGCATGTAGAGAGCATGCTCTGGAGCGTGCTACAGTGCCCTCCCGCACTGTAGCGGCCCTCTGCCCGATGCTCTTGACCACCTCGGCACTCCCGCGCACGCTTGCCGATGTCCCTTGAAGTCCACAGCACGCCACCATGTCAGCCCCCTGCTTCCCCTCTCTCCTTCTCCGCTGCTGAGCGCACCCGACGTCGCCCAGCTCGCCAGTGGGCGCACGAGCTCGGGGCCCTCCTAGAGCGCTCCCGCTTCCCATTTATCTCCCTCTCGACCTGGATGACCCTCACGAGCACCCTAGACACGATCCAGAGCGCCAATTTGGCCTCTGCCATCGCCTAGGGCGTGGCCGTGGACGCCGCCCACGGTGCACCAACGCCCCGCCGTATAAGGCTCTCCCCGGGCCTCCCTGTCGTCTCCATTCAGCCTTTCTTACCCCCAGCTATCTCCCGAACCACTCACTCCTCCCCAGAGCTGCTCCATCGCCACCCATGGCCGGAGTCGAGCCACCGGCCGCCGCTCAAATTCAAGCTCTCGGTGCCCCTCTCTCCCTCATACCTGTATAATAATACCATACCGACCTCCACCAACCTTCGCGCATCCTCGGACCCTCCTAATCCCTGGCGTACTGCGCCGCCTAGGCTTGCCGTTGCCGCTGTGCGCCCTGCCTAGCGCGGCTCGGTCCCGACAGGCCTCGTGGCCAGGGAGACCACCAGCGGTCGCGACGCGGAGGAGGGCCTCCTCTTGGACCCGGTACTCGGCCCCAGGTGCGGCGAGACGGTCGGAATCCTCGCCGGCGAGAACGGCGTCCTCCCCTGACTCTACCCGACGGGAAGGAGAAGGAGGACACGAGGTAAGAGAGAGAGAGAGGATGCGTGGGGCCCGCCTGTACGCGACCCACAGCTGGGCCCAGCATTTTAAGTGGACACGGATCAGGCTTAATCCATTTTCCCCTCCCAAAGGCGCACGGAAGGAATACGCCCCCGACGTGGCCCCTTCCTCGCACGCAGCTGAGCCATTGGGCCTAGCCAGTGTCTATCCTGAGCGCTAAGCATGTTTTAGGTAAAAACCCCTTTCCTTTCTTTTCTTTTTCCAGAGAGATTCAAAAATGCACATAATAACCATTTCAACTCCAAATTTGATGATTAAAATTTCCAGAGATTCCATAAATCAAGTCCTATTTAATGGGGTATAGTGAACATTTTTGTGTGTGCTTGATCTTCACTGTATCCATTAAATAGGTTATCTATCCACATAAGTCCACCTAAAAAATTCATAATATATTCATTTCAACTCCAAATCCAGTGAAACCAATTTCTAAATGTTTCTAAAATCATGCCTAATTTAATGGGTACTTTTACTCATTTTTATAAAAAGGCATTCTGTAGACAACTTGCAGATCCATTAAACCCCTTATATCCATCATATTGAAATGTTCCAAACTATCCATTGATCCAATGCCAATGAAACCACTGTGGTTATTCCTTATATGACCAGAGGTATCCTAGAAAAGTCCAACTCACATTTTTAGAGCACTTTTTGTTCGCCTTGTTGTGTTGCTTATTGTATTGTTTCCGACGATAGTTGACGAAGTACACGGAGTACTTGGAGAAGGACCAGAAGACTTGAAGACTCTGATGAACCAGGCAAGCAGCCCTTTGACCATGATGAACCATTTTTCATCATAATAGCATTTTCGTTGCTTTGCCGAGTGCAGGATATACCTTGAATGGCAACCTTGCTAGGCTTGCCTCCGTTGCCTACCCCGTTGATACTTACATTGTTCATGACTCTATCCTCACTTAGAGTTGTGTTGATGAGTTGTAGAAATGTGCTATAGTAGTTGGCTACGCTAAATGGATCAGGACTATGCATTGAAAGAAACAAGTGTGGTTTGACATACTAGCAAATAACCCAGTGGGTGCCACTAATGTCCCTAGGAGATGATGAGGTACTAGGGCAGTGGTGGAGAAGTAGTGTACCAAGGCTTGATGAAAGTGTTGTTTACAGAGATGGATTAGATTTAAGATTTTTCGATCGTCCCAACCAAACATGCGCAACCACTCTACCCTTATATGGGAAAGGGCATTATTAATTACCTTGGCCGATACTAGCATGGTGCCCGCATTACTAGTGATGGGGGTGACACGAGGTCACTCTCGGGATGGGGTAGTGCTTGGATAGGCGGCCATGACTGTTTTTATCGGGCACCAGACACACCGTTGGTACCCCGTGCTTTATGGTATGTGATGAATATGGGAGCGAGGCTCCACAATTTTAAGATGTGAAATGTTGGGCACGAGGGCTATTACCAATTGAGGGGACTCTATGTTAGTGTCGTCTAGGGAAAGATAGCGATCGGGTGCTTACCCCGGGTACTTGAGGTACCGCGGGTCGTGGATGACATGAAGGCTTCCCGGATCTTGTGGGTAAAGTGTGCAACCTCTGCAGAGTATCAAACTATTCGAATAGCCGTGTCCACGGTCGAGGACAGTTGGGTGGTGCTGCTTAGACTATGTCCATAAGTTTCTGGAAAACAACACGGTTTGGGTAAAATCTGTTGGCGTGATTCACGAGGAAGCCACGATGAGCTTGAGCATGAGTTGTTCATAACTCTTTATCGATGTTGATGTCTATAACCTCCTATACTTGTTGCAGACGCATCCATATCCTTGATAAATGTTGATCATACTCTTGTATGAGAAAAACTAGCTTTTTGCAAAACTGCCAACTTAGCAGTAGAGACTTGCATAATTATTCTGTTATCACTATTGGGTTGCTTGCGAGTACATTCAAAGTACTCATTGGCTTTCCACTGGTTATTTTATTGGCCAGGCATGAAAGAACAGGTGTAAGATGAAGATCTCTTTGGTGACGAACATGCGAGCTAGGACGCTTCCCAGTCAGAATGCCTATAGGGTTAAGGTAGATGGCATGGGTCCAAGTTGTTATTGAAGATTTCTGCTGCGATGTTATACTCAAGAGTTGACCATAAAGGTCCTACTTGTGTAATACGGTATGTATGGATGTAAGACTCTTGTTATTCAGCTTCTATTTGTTCAGTGAGCATTGACCTCTGGGATCACTGTACATGTGAATTCGGTGATCTCGACTTATGAGTCGGGGTCCCCACAGAGCTGGTATCAGAGCCATCCTGACTGTAGGAAGCCTTAGTTAGCATGGTCGTTGGTTAGGGTAAAACTATTTCCAAAACTATTACTAAATTTCGAAAACTAGAGTTTATTCTCCTCGACCTCTTCCCCTTCAAAACTCTTGCAAACGGTTGTTAGCACCCTCAAGCCCCTGACCACGGGATTCCTTGTAACCCTCGTGGATAGCCTAGAAGGAGTACACCTTGCCAAACATTCATCCACATCTTTTGAATGCAAGACTGGCGACACCACAACAATACCAACAGAAGATATATCCTCAAGGAATGAGGACATGAAGACCTAGTAGATGGAGACGCCCTTGACACTGTCCCAAGATGATGCAACCTTGGTGTATGATGAACAGGGCAAAGTTATGCAAGATCATGATATACATCGCTAATAGAGTAACCCTGTCACTACCGTTGTTGTATCGGCAACCACCGGTTGATGAGAACCTCGCCATTTGGTCCGCCTCACAATAGTGAGAAGGAAAACGGTTCTCTTTGTTCCCCGCTCTCGGTGACGATATTGTCAACAATGTGTCCGATAGATTGGACCTCTACTATGCCTTGTTAATATCATTGCATAAAGGATTGCCACCTGGAACCACCAACGCCTTAGAATGCAAAAAGGTTCGTCATGAATAAGAAGACAAAGGAAGACCAAGTCAATGCCACCTACGAGGAGCCACCTTCACCCCATCATCTCATCAGTCCAGAAGTTGTTGAAGATTATTCAGGATCAACCCAGGTCGTTTCACCGAGAAAGAGACGTAGCACCGCCTGAGGAAAACTCAGAAGGCTCCACGAGGCTCGAGGCATGACTACTCAGTCCGAGAACCCCTAGGGTAGGATGAGTCGTGTACCCCTATGCGCAGTCGAGTCCGTATGATGGTCCGAATAGAGCCATGATTGTTTGTTGGTTGTTTTTATTTGTTTGTGTTTTGATATAAGTCGCACTTTTGCCCTAGGCAACAAGTACACGACTATATCACCTTCCTTACCTTGTTTATTTTGTTTGGCCCTTTTTGCACCTGTTTGTTTGCACTTGCACTATAGAACCCCCTTTAGGCATTCTTCTCCTCTATGCTACTTTTTTCTCCTTTCTTCTCTCTCCTCAACTAAAGACCGGCAAGACAAGAAGTACCAAGGATTCCACCTCAGCAACCAACTAACAATGAAGACTTCTGCTACAACCCCCACGACCAAGTGCAAACCCGTAGAGTTATGTTTAACCCTCAAGGTTAGAAACCATCCCTAGACCCTCCGAGACTTCATGATATGCCCCAACTCGAATCCTTAACCATGTGCTTAACCCAGGGAATTGCAAGAAAACAAGTTAAGATTCCGTAACCTTTGTCCATAACTGGGTCCATTATGAAACTAGTGGGCATAGTGAGCGAACTCATTGTCATCCTAATATAGCACAAGAACTGACGATGCCATAAGATAGACCAATTTGAGGATATAGGGATAGAGGACAAATGACTTGATGCGATTATATCCATGACTTTGAAGAATTGTATGAGACTAATTGGTGGACTTACTATAGAAATGGATAGCCCTTCCAAGTATTTGGGGATTATATGACATTAGAAGATCGTGTGGAACAGCACATATTTCGGATATGTAGAAATAGTGGATTATGTAGTGATTGATGGAAGTTAACGGACTGTTGGAGTTGATTCATAGGAAGGAAACAAGATCTTGGAGTGGCTTACGACGTGTTTCCTAAGGATAGTGATGCATTATCTTGAACCTTGCAAGAATAGGCTGAGCACTTGGATTGTGGTGTTTAATTCAAGCTTAGCAGCCCGTATGCTCTACCCATGGATTCTTAGGGGTAGCCATACATATGATTTTCGGGGATGGTAGACATGTATAATTTTGTTAGACCTCCTCTTAGGAGTCATGAGGATATGTATGGCATGAGTGGTGATTGGAGTTGACCTATGCGAGATGATGGTTTCGGTGGTATAAGGATTGTAGGACTAGGTAGAACTATTGGCATCTCAGAAACTATGCTTAAGGATAAGATGATAAACGATCACTCGCACACTAGGATCCTTAAAACCCTTAAGCCCCACCAAGACACAAAATGGTCAGATCATGACCACGGGCTTTGGCTGTAGGTCAAGAAGACCTTGGCCAATACACAACTGTGACGACCACCAGTACCCTTGCCCACCTTATGAACTCTGCGGACAAGTCACCATGGAGTACTTGGATAAGTTGGTTGTCGTCCTTAGCGACATACTTGTCTACCCGAAAACGGAAGAAGAGCCGTTTAGCAGGTTAAAAGACATTTGAAGACCGCCATGTCAAGAAGGGAGAACTACACCAACCATCGTCATCAAGAAATAAATTTCTGTGTCGAAGACCAGGTGTGTCTGCAAACCACTCCTCTCGAAGGAACCAAGCATTTCCATGTCGAAGAGAAGCTCACACCAA
Source organism: Secale cereale (assembly GCA_902687465.1). Classification (NCBI taxonomy): domain Eukaryota; kingdom Viridiplantae; phylum Streptophyta; class Magnoliopsida; order Poales; family Poaceae; genus Secale; species Secale cereale. The sequence continues at coordinate 298,166,235 of LR738710.1, forward strand.
GATTTATCGGCCCCCTCCAAGATCACTTCAAGACGAAGAATAGACGGCTACCAGCTGGAGTTACCACCAGAGTCACCCACTGAGCACACCATATTTTCCACATGACACTACTCCAGAAATGTTTTCCAACTTCCTAACTAGCCCGGTCTCTGCGGGGACATCGATCACCGAGCCGTTAACATCTAGCCCAAGCTAACCTACGCAAGAGACCCCTCAACAACCTGCATAAAAATGGGCAACATGTGTGAAGCCACACCATCAAGTACTTCAAGGTTCCATGGAGCACCACTCGGAAGCAGAACCAACAAGAAGAAGTGAAGACTACCCCATATCCAAGTTTTCGTATTCCCTTTCACGCCTAGTTTGGGAATCTCGGGGACGAGATTCTTGTAAGGGGGTAGGTCTGTCACACCCTGATTTTCATGCCACAACACTTAAGCTAATAATCATGCTAAAATTTGGTTTGACAAAAACTTTTGAGTGTTTTTTACTTTACTTGATTGGTTTTCTGTTTTCTATTTGCAAGTGCTCTAAAAATAAAATAAATCCTCCTACTCTTATACTCCTTCTCCCTGATCCAAAAACTCTTCCCCATGATCATGCCAAGTGTATAGGACATAATAGTAGTTTCTTACAAAATATTTTGGCCAAAAAGTAAATTTCTAAAATTAGTTTTCCAAAAACCCCTGAATTGAGGTTTGTACTGCAAGTACTTGATTTGGGGTGTGAAAAATCTTTACAAAAGTATATTTGACTCCTATTAGGTATATGACTTCCTTAAACCACAAAAACATAACTTTAAAAGTTATTCTCCTATTTTATTTAAAGGCTTTTTCTTTAGGCCAAAAATGGTCTTTAATAGGTTAAAATTATTTAACTGTTTCAAAAATATTTGTTAAAATTCAGGGAAGCTCATAGGACATATATTGTCCATATATAAGAGTTTCAACACATGGACATGTTTAAAATATTGGTCAAATCCTTCAAAAACCCTTTATGGATATTTAAAGCTTTTGAAATATTTACAAAGGAAATTTTATTGATTAATTCCAAGAAAATTCTAACATGTCAGCTATGACATATTTGATGATCTTGCAAAACCTCATGCCTTGAAGGGCAAGGAAACATCATAAAACCTCCTCAAAACCATTTCTGTCCATTTTGAAGTTTGAGCAACTTTATATTGCCTAACTTTTCCAAATGCTCTCAAACTTGGTGCACATGCTAAAATGGTCTAATTATGCATCTAGACCAAATGGTACACTGGATAAGGATAACTTGATCAAAGTGCCCCAAAACCCTTTGTGACCAGATCGAAATTTCAACAACTCTACATTACCAACTTTTTACTTGTGACCTCAAACTTGGTGGACATGTTGACAACCCCAAATTATGACATTACACCAAGTGGTGCATCAAGGAGGGATGATTTGCATGAGTAATTCTTGTAAAAGCCATTTCTGTTGATTTCTAGGGTTTACCAAAGTTACATCGGAAACTTTCTTTCAATGAGCTCAAACTTGGTGGAACACCCAATTGTCATGTACTATTTCATCCTGTTAAGTCTCATGTCATTTGGACTTCATCTACTTTCCCAAATTTACATCAAACACCTTCTGCCATTTTAGCAAAACCACTGTTTTGGCCCCTTTCACTATTCCCCTTTACCTCTAATTTTTACCATAGATGAACCTGATCACCTTCTACCTCTGGTAAGTTTTGCAAGGCCATGGACCAATAATTGGTGGGTGAAAACCCCACTCTTCCTCTCTGGACAGCCATGGCAGCATCTCTTTTCCCCCTCGAGTTTACTTTCCTACCTCTCCCTTAGTACCACAAAGCTACCCTAGAGCATCTACAGAAGCACCCGAAGGTAGTAGACAAGGTGGGCACGCCCATGGCCCTTTGTTTATGCCATGGAATGCAGAGAGCATGCTCTGGAGCGCGCTACAGTGCGCTCCCGCACTGTAGCGGCCATCTGCCCAATGCTCTTGACCACCTCGGCACTCTCGCGCACGCATACCGGTGTCCCTCGACGTCCGCAGCACGCCACCATGTCAGCCCCTTGCTTGCCCTCTCTCCTTCTCCCCTGCTGAGCTCCTCCGACGCCGCCCAGCTCGGCCAGTGGGCGCACGAGCTCGGGGCCCTCCTAGAGCGCTCCCCGCTTCCCATTTATCTCCCTCTCGACCTGGACGACCTTCACGAGCACCCTAGACATGATCGAGAGCGCCGATTTGGCCACTGCCATCACTTAGGGCGTGGCCGTGGACGCCGCCCACGGTGCACCATCGCCCCACCGTATAAGGCTCTCCCGGGCCTCCCTGTCATCTCCATTCACCCTCTCTTACCCCCAGCTATCTCCCGAACCACTCACTCCTCCCCAGAGCTGCTCCATCGCCCCCATGGCCGGAGCCGATCCACCAACCACCGCTCAAATTCAAGCTCTCCGGTGCCCCTCTCTCCCTCCTACCTGCATAAGAATACCATACCGACCTCCACCAACCTCTCCGCATCCTCGTACCCTCCTAATCCCCGGCGTACTGCGCTACCTAGGCTCGCCGTCGCTGTCGTGCGCCCTGCCTAGCGTGACTTGGTCCCGGCAGGCCTCGCGGCCAGGGTGACCACCAGCGGGCGCGACGTAGAGGAGGGCCTCCTCCTGGACCCGCGCCTCAGCCCCAGGTGCGGCGAGACGGCTGGAATCCTCGCCGGCGAGCACGACGTCCTCCCCTGCCTCTGCCCAACGGGAAGGAGAAGGAGGACGAGGGAAGAGAGAGAGAGAGAGAGGATCCGTGGGGCCCGCCTGTAAGCGACCCGCAGCCGGGCCCAGCGTTTTAAGTGGACACGGATCCGGCGTAATCCGTTTCCCCTCCCGAAGGGGCATGCAAGGAATACGCCTGTGACGTGGCCCCTTCCTCGCGTGCAGCTGAGCCACTGGGCTGGCCCAGTGTCTATCCTGAGCGCTGAGCATGTTTTTGGTAAAAACCTATTTACTTTCTTTTATTTTTCCAGAGAGATTCAAAAATGCACAGAATAACCATTTAAACTCCAAATTTGATGATTCAAATTTCCAGAGATTCCATAAACCAAGTCCTATTTAATGGGGTATAGTGAACATTTTTGTGTGTGCTTGATCTTCACTGTATCCATTAAATAGGTCATCTATCCACATAAGTCCACTTCAAAAATTCATAATATATTCATTTCAACACAAAATCCAGTGAAACCAATTTCTAAATATTTCTAAAATCATGCCTGATTTAATGGGTACTTTTACTCTTTTTTATAAAAATGCATTCTGTAGACAACTTACAGATCCATTAAACCCCTTATATCCATCATATTGAAATGTTCCAAACTATCCATTGATCCAATGCCAATGAAACCACTGTGGTCATTCCTTATATGACCATAGTTATCCTAGAAAAGTCCAACTCAAATTTTTAGAGCACTTTTTGTTCGCCTTGTTGTGTTGCTCATTGTATTGTTTCCGACAATAGTTGACGAAGTACACAGAGTACTTGGAGAAGGACCAGAAGACTTGAATACTCTGATGAACCAGGCAAGCTTAAATACCTTGAATGGCAACCTTGCTAGGCTTGCCTCCGTTGCATACCCCGTTGATACTTGCATTGTTCATGACTCTATCCTCACTTAAAGTTGTGTTGATGAGTTGTAGAAATGTGCTATAGTAGTTGGCTACGCTAAATGGGTCAGAATTATGCATTGAAAGAAACAAGTGTGGTTTGACATACTAGCAAATAACCCAGTGATTTCCACTAATGCCCCTGGGAGATGATGAGGTACTACGGCACTACTTGGTGGAGAAGTAGTGTACCGAGGCTTGATGAAAGTGTTGTTTACATAGATGGATTAGATTTAAGATTTGTCGACCGTCCCAACCAAACATGCGCAACCACTCTACCCTCACATGGGAAAGGGCATTATTGATTACCTATGCCGATACTAGCATGGTGCCCGCATTACTAGTGACGGGGCTGACTTGAGGTCACTCTCGGGACGGGGTCGTGCTTGGATAGGCGGCCATGACTGTTTTTACAGGGCACCGGACACACCGTTGGTACCCCGTGCTTTGTGGTATGTGATGAATATGGGAGTGAGGCTCCACAATTTTAAGATGTGAAATGTTGGGCACGGGGGCTATTACCAATCGAGTGGACTCTATGTTAGTGTCGTCTAGGGAAAGATAGTGATCGGGTGCTTACCCCGGGTACTTGAGGTACCGCCGGTCATGGATGACACGAAGGCTTCCCGGATCTTGTGGGTAAAGTGTGCAACCTCTGGAGAGTGTCAAACTATTCGAATAGCCGTGTCCACGGTCAAGGACAGTTGGGTGGTGCTGCATAGACTATGTCCATAACTTTCTGGAAAACAACACGGTTTGGGTAAATCTGTTGACGTGATTCATGAGGAAGTCACGATGAGCTTGAGCATGAGTTGTTCATAACTCTTTCTCGATGTTGTTGTCTGTAACCGCCTATACTTGTTGCAGACACATCCATATCCTTGGTAAATGTTGATCATACTTGCATGAGAAAAACTAGATTTCCGCAAAACTGCCAACTTAGCAGTAGAGCCTTGCATAATTATTCTGTTATCACTCTTGGGTTGCTTGCGAGTACATTCAAAGTACTCATTGGCTTGCCACTGGTTATTTTATTGGCCAGGCATGAAAGAACAGGTGTATGATGAAGATATCTTTGGTGATGAACATGCGAGCTAGGATGCTTCCCAGTCAGAATGCTTGTAGGGTTAAGGTAGATGGCATGGGTCCAAGTTGTTATTGAAGATTATGCTGCGATGTTATACTCAAGACTGGACCATAAAGGTCCTACTTGTGTAATACAGTATGTATGGATGTAAGACTCTTGTTATTCAGCTTCTATGTGTTCAGTGAGCAGTGATCTCTGGGATCGCTGTACACGTGCATTCGGTGATATCGACTTATGAGTCGGGGTCCCCACACAGACCTCGGGTTCGTTAAGGAAACCCTCACCATCTTCGGAGTGACATCCGGGCTTAAAGTGAATTTTGCCAAATCGGCGACAATCATGATCCGGGCGGAGGACGAGGATGAGGAGCTTGTTAAGTCGGCGCTACCTTGTAAGATTATCTCTTTCCCGTGCAAATATCTAGGTCTACAACTAAGCATTAGACAGCTCAAAAGATGTGAGTGGCAGCCGGTGGTGGATGCGGCGTTGCACATCCTGCCTGGATGGCAAAGGGGCTTGGTGACTAGACCTGGGAGGCTTATCCTTGTCAACCCAGTCATGGGAGCGCGTTCCACTCATCATCTCATGATTGCGGAGGCGCTTAAATGGGCTCTGGAAAGACTGGACAGAGGATGTAGGGCCTTCTTTTGGGCTGGGACGGAAGTAGTGCATGGCGGCAAATGTGTGGTATCTTGGGCAAGAGTTTGTAGGCCAAAGCACATGGGAGGATTGGGCGTCATTGACCTCTTTAAGCATGGCATTGCCCTAAGATTAAAATGGGAATGGCCCCGATGTACGGATGCATCCAGGCCTTGGCAGGGTCCCAACTTGACCACAGACAAAATGGTAGATCAAACTTTTGGGAGCCTGGTTAAATGGAAGGTGGGAGCTGGAGACAAAATACTGTTTTGGAAAGATCGGTGGCTCCACGGCGCAACCATCACGGATATTGCCCCTCTGGTCGCGGCGACAGTCCGTACCCAAGTGGCCAACAGGACGTTGGTGCGTGATGATATGTTCTTGAATGCATGGATGGACGATATGTTGGGTAACTTATGCACGGAGGGTCTAACCCAGTTCATCGGGCTTTGGGAGATCATTTAGGAGGTGCAAATTGACGCTCAGACCGAGGACAGCCCCATTTGGGCGTGGAATGTGTCTGGAGTAAACTCTGCATCTTCAGCTTATAAGATGCTTTGTGAGGGAGGAGTCTGTTTCCACTCCTTCGGTGCCATCTGGAAATGCTGGGCATCCCTTGCATGTAAGATCTTCATGTGGCTGGCAGTGCAATATCAATTATGGACGTCGAATAGGAGGACTAGACATGGGTTACAAGACCAAACATCAAAGTACTACCTATGTGACCAGGAGGAAGACACGGTCAACCACATTTTGTAGCAGTGTGTGTTCTCGTGGCAAGTGTGGTCTAGATGCATTGCTAGGATAGGCTTGAGGATGGAGCTTTGCCCAACAAACAACTCTAGGTTGGTGCAATGGTGGTCAGATGCCAGAAAGTGAACACACAAGCAAACTCGGAAAGGATTTGACACGTTCGTAATGCTTATCTGCTGGACATTATGGAAGCAGAGGAACGCGAGGGTGTTCGATCGGGCCAGATCAGGAACAAGTGGGGTACGGTGGACACGATCTTCGACGACTTGAGGACTTGGGCCACGACAGGAGTGTGTGGAGCACAACCTATATCTGAGTAGTATAGTAGCGTGAGGAGTGGAGTGGAGGCCTGGTTACGGTCGGATTGTGGCTCTTAACCAGTGTTTTGTAATCTCTTGTCCATATTTTCTCTCTTCTATAAAGCTAAGGTACGCCTTTGGCATACTCTCGAAAAAATAAAAAAAATAAAAAATCAGACCTGACACAACTCTAAGCAAAAGCAGGCATGACAACAAGCATGAATGAGTAGGCACATCAGGGCTCAAACAACTCCTACTCATGCTAGTGGGTTCAACTATTTACTGTGGCAAAGACAGGTCATGCAGTGGAAAGGGGTTCAACTACCGCATCATGTAACAGTTGAATCATTGTTGTCCTAATGGAGTAAAAGAGAGCAGGAGCGAGAGAGTGGGATTGTATCGGAACGAACACGGGGTTTTTGCTTGCCTGGCACTTCTGAAGATAGTATAGATCTTCATCGGTGTCATCGAACTCCTCATCGAAACATACATCTACTGAGAGGGAACAATACCGACAAACAGAGAAGGAAGACAATCAATGCAATGCGACAATATGATGCATGATCATGATATGGAAAAATGCTGTGATTTGAGCTAATGCAACTTGCAGCGATATAAATGAAGTTGGTTTGAACCCGTGTTTCAAATTCAAACTCCACATGTGATTTATTAAATGCCATTTAGTTGAATTGTCCTAAAAAGTAGCCAAAAGTTGTTCTAACATGCATGAAAAGGCCATAAATAGTTTCCTCATATTTTTTGATAATTTTTCATATATAAATTATTTCATTTGGAGTTACAGTTGAATTTCTATGATTTTAGAAGTTTAAGACATTTTCCGAAATAAATAAATCATTTCTGATTTATTTAAAATCACAGAAAAACTTTACTGCGTCAGCATTACGTTAGGCTGAGATCAGCAGGTCAACTGACCCGGTCAAGGTCAAACCTGACGTGTGGGGTCCAAAAATCAGTGGGACGATGGTTAATTAGTGTTAAACAAGCCCTAACTAGAAACTGTCAGCAGTTGGGCCCTGTCACACCTCGATTTTCATGCCATCACACTTAAGCTAATAATCATGCTAAAATATGGTTTGACAAATACTTTTGAGTGATTTGGATTATGCTTGATTGGGTTTTTGTTTGCTGTTTGCAAGTGCTCTAAAAATCAAATAAATAATCCAACTCTTGTACTTCATCTCCTTGATCCAAAACCTTTTCCCAATGATCATGCCATGTGTATAGAACAATATAGTATTTTCTTGCAAAATATTTTGGCCAAAAATTATTTTCTAAAAAATAGTTTTTCCAAAACCCCTGAATTGAGGTTGTTCTGTAACTACTTGATTTGGGGGGTGAAAAATCTATCAAAAAGTACATTTGACTCCTATTAGGTATAGGACTCCCTTAAACCACAAAAGTATAATTTTAAATGTTATTTTCCTATTTTATTTAAAATCTTGTTCTTTAGGCCAGAAATGGTCTTTAATAGGTTAAAATTAATTAACTGTCTCAAAAATATTTGTAAAAATTTAGGGAAACACATAGGACATATATTGTCCATATATAAGAGTTTCAACACATGGTCATGTTCAAAATATTGGTCAAATCCTTCAAAAACCCTTTCTGGATATTTCAAGCTTTTGAAATATTTACAAAGGAGATTTTCTTTATTAATTCCAAGAAAATTCTAGCATGTCAGTTATGACATATTTGATGATCTTGCATAGCCTCATGCCTTGAAGATCAAGCAAACATCATCAAACCCCTTCAAAACCATTTCTGTCCATTTTGAAGTTTGAGCAACTTTACATTGCCAAACATGTTCAAATGCTCTAAAACTTGGTGCACATGCTCCAATGATGTGATCATGCATCTAAACCAAATGGCACAAGTTTTGGGGAAGGATATCTTGATCAAATTTCCCCAAAACCCTTTCTGACCAGATCCAAATTTCAACAACTCTACATTGCCAACTTTTTACTTGTGACCTCATATTTTGTGGACATGCTCACAACCCCAAATGATGAAACTACACCAAGTGGTGCATCAAGGATGGATGATTTGCATGGCTTAATCTTGGAAAAGCCATTTCTGTTGATTTCTAGGGTTTACCAAAGTTACATTGGCAACTGTCTTCAAATGAGCTCAAACTTGGTGGAACACCCTATTTCTATATTCCATTTGATCTTGTTAAGTCCCATGTCATTTGAACTCAATTTGATTTCCCAAAACACCATCAAACACCTTCTGGTGATTTCCCAAAACTGCTATTTTCACCTCTTTCCTTGTTCTCCATGAGCTAAGCTTTTTACCACAGCATCTCCTAGACCCCTTCTAACTCCAGTAACTCTCCCATGGCCACATATCAATGATTGAGGGGTAAAAACCTCACTTTACCCCTCTGGACAGCCTACTTTCTCTCTCTCCCTCAACCTCTCTCCTCTCCCAGTGGATGATCATGGCGTCCAATGCCATGCTCATCTTGTTTACTACCCCCTAGGGCTGTTGGACACTGGAGGACACGGCCAGGGCACAAACGACATGCCCATGCCGGCCAAAGTCGCGCTCTGGAGCGCGCTACAGTGCGCAGGGCACTGTAGCTCGGCCCTCCCGAGGCAACCAGACAACATTGGGAGAGCAAGCGTGTCCGTCGAGGTCGCCTCGACGTCCACGACACGCTACGCGGTCCGCCCCCTCCTCCTTCTCCCTCCTATCGCCTCCCTCGCACGCACGCCGGCCGCCCGCGAGCTCCAGTGAGCGCCTTTGCACGCGTAAAGCCTCTGCCACCCCCCGTCCTCTTTCTCCTTCTCCCTCGACTTGGACCACGCCCACGCACACCGCAGACAGCGCCGAGCCTCCTCCCGTGGCCACCCAGGCCATTTCCGCGGGCGCCCGTAGGCCCCGTCCACGATGAGCCGTGGACTCTCTATATAGGGCAGCCCCAGGCCTCCCTCTGGAGCCACTTTGCTCTCTCTCCTTCCCAACGATCCCCTGGACCAACCCACACCTCTCCCCGCGCCCTCAATGCACCTCCATGGCTGGAGCCGAGCCGCCGCCCTCCCCTCAAATTTAGCCAAGCCCGAGCTCTTCTCCCTCTCCTCTCTCCACCGAAGGACTCCCCTAAGCAAGACGGACCTCCCATGCTCTTCCTCTCATCCAAGGGCGCACCATAGCGCCGCGCCCAATCTCATCAACGCCACCGTCCGCCTTTGTCCAAGCCGCCATCGACTCGACCATCCCTGACAGCCGTGGCATACATGAGCGGATGCGGCGTTCTTCGTTGAGCTCATCCATAGCCAGAGCGTCGCCGGAGGTGCTCCGTAGCACCGACAGTCGCCGGCGGGGTCCTCTCCTCGCTCGGCCAGGCGAGCGCGCGGGAGGAAGATGAAGATGAAGGCCCTGCAGGCGGGGCCCGCTCGTCAGGGGCCCAGCCACTGGGTCACGCTGGCAAGTGGAGGCGGGTTCACCCGCTCCCGCGTCCCCGTAGTGAAGGCGCACTACGCGTGGGCGCCTTCGACGTCGCCCCTGTTGCCCGCGCACCTGAGCCGCTGGGCCTACCCACTGCTATCTCCCGCCCAGTGCACAAGGTAAGGGTAAAACCCTTTCCCTCTTCCTTTTCTTTTTCTGTAAACTTGTAAAATCCTTAAACAAATCATTATAACTCAAAATTTGGTGATTCAAATTTGTAGTAACTCCATAAATCATGATCTACCATATGGTGCTATTTGTACATTTTTCCAGAAATATTTTCTTCATAAATATTTATAAAAATGCTATTTTCCATTTCTGTGATGAACTTTAGAAAACCACAGAGAGCTCATAGTTGATCCAAATCCATTGATTAAAATTTCTAGGCACTTCTAACATCCTAATCTAGTTTATGAACATTTTTACCAATACTTTCTATGCCACATGAAATATTGGTCCATTTCTCCATGTATTGCCAACTTTGCAAATTCATAAGAAAATCATTTGAAGTCCAAATCCATTGAAACCAACTCCCAGATACTTCTAAAATCATTCCTTGTTAAATGGGTGCCTTTTATCATTTTTCAAAATAGTTATTCTGTACACTTCTTGAAAATGCACAAATCCCTTGATTCCATCATATTGAAATGTTCAGAAATATCCATGGATCCAATCCCAATGAAACCACTTTGGTCATTTGTTATATGACCAGAGGTATCCTAGAAAAGTCCAACTCCTATTTTTAAAGCACTTTTATTTTTGCCTTGTTGTGTTGCTTATTGTGATTGTTTCCGACGTTAGTTGACGAAGTAGACGGAGTACTTGGAGAAGGACCAGAGGATTTGAAGACCCCAAGGACTTGGTTAAGGCAGGCAAGCAACCCTTTGACCATGTTCGAGAAACCTTGTTATGCATGTCATATTGCACCTCATTATCAATGCATCGAAATCATGTTGAGGTGGTGACCATTTTGGTTGTTGGCTTTGTTACTTTCCTATTGACACTTGAATCAAGCATGACCCTACCTTCCTATGAGGGTTATACGGGTGGGAGTAGATATGATGCTATAGTAGTAGCTACACAAATTGGGCGAGGATATGCATGGTGATGGAGGCAGAGTACTTTGAAAATACTTTTTGAAAACCCTGTCGGGTGCCACTTATGCCCGAGGGAGATAATGAGTTGGGCAACCACTTGATGACGAAGTGGTGTACGGAGGCAAGTGTTTGTGTTGTTTTCAAAACCGATTGGCTTAAGTCGCGACCATTATTCCAACCTTACATGCGCAACCACTCTACCCTTATATGGGAAAGGGCATTATTGATTACCTAGGCCGATACTAGCATGGTGCCTGCATTACTAGTGACGAGGGTGACACGAGGTCACTCTCGAGACGGGGTCGTGCTTGGATAGGCGGCCATGACTATTTTCGTAGGGCACCGGACACACTGTTGGTACCCGTGCCAGTGGTATGTGATGAATATGGGAGCGAGAGTCCAAAATTTTAAGATGTGAAATGTTGGGCACGGGGGTTACTACCAATCGAGTGGACTCTATGTTAGTGTCGTCTAGGGAAAGATAGTGATCGGGTGCTTACCCCGGGTACTTGAGGTACTGTGGGTCGTGGATGACACGGAAGTTCCCCAGATCTTGTTGGTAAAGTGTGCAACCTCTGTAGAGTGTAAAACTATTCGAATAGCCGTGTCCACGGTCAAGGACAGTTGGGTAACCGCTCTTGGGCTACGTCCATTGTTTGCGAAACCTGGTGTGTGTCTGAGGAAAACAACACTGTTTGGTAAATATGTTGAAGTGATTCCTAAGGAAGTCACGATGAGCTTGAGCATGAGTTGTTCATAACTCTTTCTCGATGTGATGTCTTTAACCCCCTGATAATTGTTACATACGCATTCATATCATTGATATATGTTGATCATACTTGCATATGCAAAACTAGCTTTACACAAAAATGCCAATTTAGTAGTAGAGACCTGCATAATTATTCTGCCATCACACTTGGGTTGCTTGCGAGTACATTCAAAGTACTCATTGTCTTGCCACTGGTTATTTTATTGGCCAGGCATGAAAGAACAGGATATGATGAAGATTTCTTGGTGACGAACATGCGATCTAGGACGCTTCCCAGTCAGAATGCCTGTAGGGTTAAGGCAGATGGCATGGGTCCAAGTTGTTATTGAAGATTTCCGCTACGATGATATACTCAAGACTTGACCATAATGGTCCTACTTGTGTAATACGGTATGTATGGATGTAAGACTCTTGTTATTCAGCTTCGTGTGTTCAGTGAGCATTGATCTCTGGGATCACTGTACACGTGCATTCGGTGATCTCGACTTATGAGTCGGGGTCCCCAAAGGCCCACAGGTCAGTGAGTCAGAGATTAGTTAAGTTTAACTAAAATAAACCGAGGTTAGAAGGGCCTTGGTCCCACTTGCTAGTCACCCGGGGGAGGTCAAACCCCCGGTCGAAAGGCCCAAATAGGCCGGCGACTCGACGCCGGTGTCTTCAGACACGGCGCAGGGGTGCGGAATTGCCCTCCAGCGTCCAAGTGGACCACTGAGGCCATCTACGGGATGAGGGGGATCGTCCACATCGAGTGGTGCAAGCGGAAGGAGCTGGGGTGGGGCGAGCTCGTCGTAATCGAGCTCGTGGCGGCGGCGGTTCTCGGCCAGGATGGGAACGGCGGCTACGACGTCCAAATGAGCACGGGAGTTAGGGGGAGAAGTAGAGGAGCTCACAACGAGGCCGTCGAAGGTCTCAGCGGGCTCGGGGACGGCTCGAGCGAAGCAAACCAACGGCGACGTTGTTGGGCGCCCGAGGAAGGAGACGACAATGGAGACGGTGCTAAAGGGCACTCGGGGACGCGAGCGTCCTCTCGAAGAATCTTCGGAGCTCAGCGAGGCCGCTGGACATGGCGGGAGGTGGAGGCGGCGACGGTAGCCACGCAGACGACGACGAGGCGCGCAGCGATGCTCTCGCGTGAGCTCGGGAGAGAGCTAGAGGGGAACGAAGAGAGCGACGAGTGAGGGGGAAGGACAGGGGGCTCCGGGGCGTCTCCATGTGTTTAGATGGTACGGGGGAGCCAACAGGAGGTGGAAGCAAGAGGTGGCTTCGCCTCCTGTGCGTGCGCCACGCCCTCGTGCCTACTGGCACAAGGTTGAAGGAGGTGCGGTGGCCAGATTGTCTAGGCCAGCTTAGTCGTGGGCTGTATAGGTTTGCTTTCTCTGTCTCTGTCTCTCTCTATTTTTTGTTTTTGTTTTTCTATTTATTTCTTCTGTTTTGTTTTAGCTAGAGCACTAAAACATTTTAGATAATGTTGATACTTTTTGTGGACTCACTCTGAAATATTCCAATGTCCCTCTGCAAGTTTCAATTTTTTGGTGCTATTTAAATATATATATCATTTAAATGGCCCCAATTCAAATACTTATTGATTTATTTCAAACCCCAAATATGTCCTGCAAAATGTAAACCATTTTTGGTAGATGCTTCCACCTTAATCCATGAATGATGAACATTTTTAAAGGGCATTTTGAGTTCATTAAAAAAGATTTTATTCAACCCTATTTGATTTAATTGAACCTAGGGTTTGGATCAATTCCCATTTCCAGTTAAAATGCAACTTAAACATGAAGCAACACATGACTAGCTTGCCCAGAGCATACCAGAACTAGGGATGTGACAAGGAAATCCGCGTCAATATCCTTGACAGCGCCACCAAGCTGGCGGCCATGCAGCGCCGCGCGGAAGCCAACCAGCGTGAGATCGACCGCATCACAGGCGGAAAGCCAGCTGCAGTTGCGCCCACCCGGGCTGGTGCCATCCGGCAGCGCGGCGTCGCCATCGCCAGCATGCTGGGAGTCGGGCGCCCGATATATGAGACCCCGACGTAGAACCTACGCGCTGCACTAGCTACAGTGAAAGACCTCTGAAATATGGAGGGCGACAAGCGGCGCACTCAGATGGAGCTCCTCCAAGAGCTCCTCAACGCTGCGAACACGCAACAAGACACCTACAACCGCGTGCTGGCAGCCGGAAGCAGCCCGAGAACCCGGAGGCCCACCTCGAGCACGGCGTGATGTCCTAGTCCCCTAGTGGCGGTGGCCACAACCATAACTCGGGGGCGGCTCCCGGTCGTAGTCGGCGCTCTCAGCACACGGGCATGGCCAGCCAGCAAGCCCCCTGAACCCGGAGGGCCAACGCGAGCAGGATGAACGCCCGGCTCCCCGAAGGGAGAGGCCAGGTTTTCCGGCACCGGTTGATAATCCGACCGCCAACAAATCAAGCAGCTGGTTCTGTCCCAGGCGATGGAAGAAGAAGACGCAGTCGGCTCAGCCTGCTTCAAGCCCCGCATCCACTACGAGCCCTTCCCCAAAGGGTTCTCGCTGCCTCGTGATACTCCCAAGTACAACGGCGCTGTGAAGCCGGAGGACTGGCTCATCGACTACGTCACGACAGTTAGCATAGCCAATTGCAACAAGCGCGTTGCCGTGAAGTATGTTCCACTCATTTTGCAGGGCATGGCCCGGACATGGCTGGATAGCCTCAAGCCCAACAACATCAACAACTGGTTGGACTTCAATGAAGCTTTTGTGTGCAACTTCAACAACACTTACAAGCAGCCCCCAAGCCTCGCCAGCTCTCCATATGCGTTCAGGGGCCGGCCGAGTCCGCTCGGGACTACCTGACACGGTCGGCCGAGCTGCGCAAATCCTGCGAGGGGGTGCACGAGGTACAAGCCATCGAGTACTTCACCGCTGGGTGTCGAGAGGGCACCCTGCTCAAGCATAAGCTCCTCTGCGACGAGCCGGCCACTCTGGACGAGCTCCTGGCCATAGCGGATAAGTATGCTATGGCCGACTCCTCCATGATGTTGGAGATCCAGGTGGACTCATCCGGAAACATGGTCTTGCCGCATACCTCGGCGCCCGCTGGCGACTCCAGCCAGCGTTATCAGCCGAACAACAACACCAACAAGTGCAAGACCCAAGAGCCTGCTTCTAACAGCCGGTAGGTGGCCACCGTTGAGGATCAGGACCAGCAGCCGGCGGGCCAACCCGGCCCCAAGCGTCAGCAGCGCAACAAGGGTGCCTGTCAGCCGGCCCTCTATTTCGAGCAGGCCCTCGATGGTCCATGCAAGTTCCACAGCGGCGTGAAGCTGTCCAACCACACAACTCGGCGGTGCAACTACCTCGGCCGAATCGCCAAGGGAGAGGCTCTGTCACCTCGTCCTCCCGACCCAGCAGGTCCGGCTCCTCAGCAGCCGGCCCGCCCTACCAGCATGCTCCAAGACGAATTTCCCAACGTGCATGCTTCCTACATCGTCTTCACGAGTGAAGCCAACGACAAGCGCAGCAAGCGTCAACAACACCATGAGGTGAACACTGTTTTTCCCGAGGTCCCCCAGTTCATGCACTGGTCCGAGAAGCCCATCACCTAGAGCCAGAAGGACCATCCGGCCATGATGCCCACACCGTGTGGCTACGCCATGGTGTTGGACCCCACCTTCCCGATTGATAGGCGGACTTGCCGCTTCTCCCGATTTCTAATGGACGGCGGCTACATCATCAACATCCTCTATCGCGACAGAAAGGAAAAGTTGGGCATCAAGGAGAAGCAACTCCTGCCCAGCCGGACTGTGTTCCATGGCATTGTCCCTGGGCTTTCCCACTCACCACTTGGGAATATCAAGATCGACGTCTTGTTCGGTGACAAGAATCACTTCCGCTGTGAGCCTATCTGGTTCGAAATGGCCGACTTGGACAATCCCTACCACATGCTCTGGGGCCGGCAAGCAATGGCTAATTTCATGATGGTTCCGCATTACATGTTGCTGAAGACGAAGATGTCGGGTCCTAAGGGCATCATTACCATCGTCGGTGACTACAAGAAGTCGTCCGAGTGTGCGGCTTCCAGCTCTCGGCTGGCTGAGTCCCTAGTCATTGCCCAATGGTGAGCAGTCGGCCATGCCGACTGACCCCGAGGAGGCGGACGGTGGGGCCTCCTTCAAGCCGACCAAGGAAACCAAGAAGATCGTCTTGGACCCGGCCCACCCAGAGCTATTTCCTGTCATAGGTTCCAACCTTGACAGCAAATAGGAAAGAGAGAACGTCAATTTCCTCCGTGAGAATAGGGATATCTTCGCATGGACCCCCAAGGACATGCTGGGTGTTCCGAGGGATTTAGTCGAGCACAAGCTGAATGTTCGGCCGGATGCGAAGCCAGTCAAGCAACCCCTCCGCCGCCTGTCAGAAGAGAAGAGAATGATCATTGGTGAAGAAATCACCTGGCTCCTGGCAGCCAACTTCATCATGGAAGTGTTCTACCTAGACTGGCTTGCCAAACCTGTCCTTGTTTTGAAGAAAAACAACAAATGGCGCATGTGTATCGACTACACCATCCTGAACAAGGCCTGCCCCAGGGATCCGTTTGCTTTTCCTCGGATCAACCAAGTGATAGGCTCCACAGCTGACTGCGAGCTGCTGTGTTTCTAGTACACCTACTCTGGCTACCAGCTGATCAAGATGAACAAGAAAGAACAGATGAAGACCGCCTTCATCACCCCTTTTGGTGCATTCTGCTATCTCGTCATGAAGTTCGGCTTGCGGAATGCCGACGCCACCTTTCAGCGATGCATGTAGAAATGCCTCCTGCCACAACTCGGGCGAAATGCCCATGTCTATGTGGATGACATTGTGGTGAAGACGGAGAAGCGCGACACCCTTTTGGAGGAACTCAAGGATACCTTCACAAACTTGTGCCATCTTCAAATCAATGTCAACCCGGAGAAGTGTGTCTTTGGAGTACCAGCCGGCCAGCTTCTCGGCTTCCTTGTGTCTAAGCACGGGATCGAGTGTAACCCCATGAAGATCTAGGCCATTGAGCAGATGAAGAGGCCGACCCGGCTGCGGGACGTCGAGAAATTCACCTGGTGCTTGGCATCTCTCAACCAGTTCATGAGCCGGGTGGGGGACAAAGCCCTCCCCTTGTACCAGCTGATGAAGAAGACCAAGGGCTTCGAATCGCTACAGAGACCATGCTCCTCTACATCGCCGCCACCAATTGCGTCGCCAACACAGTCATAGTGTTGAGCGCCCAGAAGCCGGCAAGGCCCGAACGACCCAGAGGCCGGACTATGACCTGAGCGAGGTGCTGTCCGCCTCCAAGCAGAACTACCCCCACTACCAGAAGATGTGCTATGGTGTATACTTTGCCACCAAGAAGCTGAAGCACTATTTCCTTGAGCATGCAGTCAAATTTGTATGCACTGCTCCCCTTGCCGAGATCATGGGCAACTAGGATGCTACAAGCCGGGTGGTCAAGTGGGCCATTGAGCTGGCTCCTTACACCATCCTCTACCAGCCCCGCACCACCATCAAATCCCAATCACTGGCCGACTTCCTAGTCGACTGGGCCGACACCCAGTACCTGCCGCCAGCGCCGGATTCCATGCATTGGCGGATGCACTTCGATGGCTCCAAGATGCGCATCGGCTTGGGAGCCGGTATCATCCTCACCTCTCCAAAACGCGACAAGCTGAAGTACACCTTGCAGATCCTCTTCGCCGCCTCCAACAACGTGGCCGAGTATGAGGCACTCATCCACGGGCTCCGGCTATCCAAGGAAATTGGCATCCGCCGTATACTGTGCTACGGCAACTCGGACTTGGTGGTCCATTAATCTCTGGTGACTGGGATGCAAAAGACACCAACATGGCTAGCTACCACTCCCTCGTACAGCAGATCATCGGATACTTCGACGGGTGAGAGTGAGGGAGTCCTGGATTAAGGGGTCCTCGGGAGGCTGGATTACTGGTTATGGGCCGGACCGGAGTGTCATGAGGATTATCGAAGACGACTGTCCCCTGTATCCAGATAGGACTCCCATATGTGTAAAATAAAAGTTTAGAGGCCTTGTGTAATATTTTCCTTCCTCTGCAAGATGGTCATGTACAACCCTAGGTCCCTCCGGTGCATATATAAACCAAAGGGTTTACTCCGTAAAGACAGAATCATAACATCCCATGCTAGACTTCTAGGGTTTAGCCGTTACGATCTCGAGGTAGATCAACTCTTGTAACCCTATATTCATCAAGATCAATCAAGCAGGAACTAGGGTATTACCTCGATCGATAGGGTCCGAACCTGTGTAAACATCGTGTCCCCAGTCTCCTGTTACCATCGATCCTCGGACGCATAGTTCGGGACCCCTACTCGACATCTGCCGGTTTTGACACCGACATTTGTGCTTTCATCGAGAGTTCCACTCTGTCATCGACAGAAGGACTGATGTTGCTTCATCAATAATGACGGCGCCACCACCGGGGGAATTTGCCTCCCTGGCCAGCTTTTTGTGTTCGACAGCTTCGTGCTTAGTGCCAACACAGATAGCCACCTCGAGTAGGTTGACAGCTATGCCCCTGGTCACCAGATCAGGTTTGGAAGCTTGAAGTATGTTGCTGACTTGCGTGGAGACTTGATCTTCGATAGATTCACACCCATGGCTGCTGCCCCCTGCCTACGCGATGAAGACACCTTAGATCTGTCATCGGACCCCATCCAGGGTTCGACACGTGCGACGGCCCTGGTCCTAGATCCAGAGCCAATCGTTTTGTCAGAAGATGGGAAGATCAACCTCGCCATGGAAACCACAGACTTAGCGGCATTTGAGCTGCTCATAGATCCAGAATTGAGCGGGAATCTCCCTGTCGCTGGAACACCGGACTCGTCCCTAATTTCAAGCTCCGGATTTACGGGATCCGCACTCTCCGGTACCAATGGAGCGGTTGCCACCGAGCCCGGCCCCGTGGACTCTAAAACGTCTATCCAGCTCTCCCTCTTAAACGAGGTGCTAGACTTGCTGCAATCTCTCACCTTAATAGAGGATTCGCAGCCAAACTATGTCCAGTTTGAACTGGGGGCTCAGGATAGGAAATTTTGCTTCCCACCAACCACCCACTTGGTAGCCACAGTCGAGAACTTAACTGACCTACTAGACTATGCTTCAAAAGACATCGAGGGGATGGACCACGATGTCGAAGCCGATCTAGGTACAGACCCACCCATGACCGGGCGATGGACGGCCACTTGTACCTACGATGTGTACATGGTGGATACACCCAATGAGAAGGAAGACGATGGCGATAAAGATCCAGAGCAGGATAAGCCCGTCGATGAACCTCCTAAACACCAGCGTTAGAAACGCCGCTCATGATCGTGTAAAGGAAGGGAAAGTAACACCGACACCGGAGACAATGAAGATCCGGAGGAAGCCGATGACCCCGTAGAGCCAGCGGCGGAGCAGGACGAGCAGGACGATGGCGTACACAACCCTAAACAACTCGCCGATCACAATGATTATGAAGACAACAACTATCTACCTGTCTCCAAAGAGGACATCAGCCTGGAAGACGAAGAATTCATAGTCCTAGAGGAACCCCTCGAACAAAAATGCTTTCAACAATAGCTTATTGCCATGGCAAGGAGCCTGAAAAACAGCAGCAGCGGCTTAAAGCCGAACAGGATACGCTCAACGATAGATGGAATGAAGTGTTAGACTCCGAGGAGAGATACCGCCATGAGTGTCAAACAAAGGGCTATCCCAAGCGCAAACTTCTGCCCCATTTCAACGATGAGGCCCTTGCGCCAATTCTGCCGAAGTACGATCAAGCTGATCAACCAGACCGACCACCTCATGGATGGGACAAAGCGGCCAGCAATGCCTTACACCAGCCCACACCTCCCCACCATAAAGGAAAGGATGCAGCGGTTCAGGGCCATAAGTACGATTTACATCAGGACCTGAATAGAAAAGCTGGTCAGGACAGATCAATCTACGGATCAAGAGAATATGCTCCCATGTGAGACGACGACTATCAAGCCAAACCTGCCGGGAACAATCAAGTTCGGAACCAACACCGAACACAGATACAATCCGAATTACACCACGATGTTGCGTGATACAGGGGCGCTACACACCCTCTATGCTTTACCGATGAGGTGATGGATCATCAATTTCTAGAAGGGTTTAAACCCGTGAACATCTAGGCATATGATGGAACGACGAACCCCGCTGTATGGATAGAAGACTTTATTTTGCACATCCACTTGGCTCGTGGAGATGACCGCCACGCCATCAAATACTTACCACTCAAGCTGGATGGGCCAACTCGGCATTGGTTGAGCAGCCTCCCAGCAAACTCCATCGCAAGCTGGGAAGATCTAGAGGATGCTTTTCCGGCCAACTTTCAGGGGACTTATCTTCGGCCCCTGGATGCTGATGATATAAGTCACATAATCCAGCAACCCGGGGAGTCCGCCCACAAGCTTTGGAATAGGTTCTTAACTAAAAAGAACCAATTTGTTGACTATCCGGACACCAAGGCCTTAGCGGCATTCAAACACAGTGTCCGGGACGAGTGGCTGGCTAGACACCTCTGCCAAGAGAAGGCGAGGATAATGGCAGCCCTTACTACACTCATGACCCACTTTTGCACGGGCGAAGACAGCTGGCTAGCTTGTAGCAGCAATAGCACCAGCGACCCTGACACTTCCGAAGTCAGGGACGACAATGGTAAGCCACGACGCAACAACAACATGCGTCGGGAAAATACCGGAGACATAGATAACATAGTACTAAATGCCAGATTTAGTGGATCCAGGCCCAGTCAATGGAAGAAGCCACTCAAAGTCAACATAGATAGTCCATCTAGTTTGGGAAAAATACTAGAAAGGCCTTGCCAGATTCATGGCACCCTTGACAAACCTACAAACCACACAAATAGAAACTGTTGGGTTTGCAAGCAGGCCGGCAAGTTAAATGACGAACACGATTGGAAAGGAACCCAAAGCGAGAACGAGGATGAACCTCGCCAGCGGAACCCTTGGGGACATAAGAAATTTCCACCGGAGGTAAAAACCGTGAATATGATCTACACCACCCATATCCCAAGAGGGAGCGCAAGCACGCACTCAGGGACGTTTATGCCGTAGAGCGTGTCGCCCAAGTTCAACCCATGGTTGGCTTGCCCGATCACCTTTGATCGCAGGGATCACCCAACCAGTATCCGCCATGGAGGTTCGGCGCCCTAGTGCTCGATCCTATAATCGGTGGATATCATCTTTCTCAAGTCCTTATGGTCGGCGGCACTAGTCTAAATCTGATATACCAAGACACTGTCCGCAAGATGGGGATAGACCCGTCAAGGATTATGCCTAGCAGCAGTACCTTTAAAGGAGTGATACCAGGCGTAGAGGCCCGCCGCACGGGCTCACTAACACTCAAGGTCATATTCGGCTCTCCTGATAACTTTTGAAGCAAATACTTAATATTCAACATCGGTCTTTTCCGAAGTGTCTATCATGCCCTATTCCAGCTTTAATGTGGTCCCACAGTACACTTACTTGAATCTCAAGATGCCTGGATCATGCGGTGTCCTCACGGTCAATGGAAATATGGAGCGCTCCCTCCGTACAGAGTTAGACACCGCGAACCTAGCAGCCAAGGTCCAAAGCGGCTTCTTCAAGCCGAACAATTCATCGGTCATCAAGACCACAGACAGTGCTAAATGTGTCTGGCCCGCACTACAATGCGGCAGCTCAGAAGAACCTGAGCTCGATTAGCAGTTACGCCCCCGCGAACTACCTTACAAGGCATCAGCATACGTACCTCACATACACAATTACGCCCTTAAAATACCTTGGGTGGCGCGAGGGGCACACTTCATACAAACAGTTCATAGTTCGGCTTGACCCTATTCGGACTCTAAAGTATATTTTCTTTGAAAGGTTCATTAAAAGAACCCACCTTATCTATGGCTGTGCATGACATTCTTTTCCAGAGTTCTCTTTCCTTTTTTAAAGGCGGCCATCATAACTCCCCTCTTCAAAGACACATTACAAAGGAGAAAACAACATAGACGTGCAGCATGGCACCCGTCGAAATTTATTTTTCTTCGTTAGATTCAGGCCCTGTGTAAACCTTTTCTCTCCTTCTTTTTTAGTTTCTTTTGTTCTGTTGGCATGTAAAGTTCCCAAAGATGTTAACGGCTTTATCTGTAATCACACGGTTCTCTGTATTAAAACGTGATACAAAATAAGCTGTTTGGTTCCAATTCGCTTGGAGTTCATTTTAATACCACCTGTGTTCTCTCCCCACGTCAGATTACCATATGTGCCCTATTACCTCGTCTTAATACCACGGGTTGTATTCGGCATGGCACACCTCCAAGTCCGAACACCTATAGAGAATTGTCCGGCGTCCCGGATATTGCATTATATGCATCAGCTCTGAATCATGTCTTTGGTCTATAGTTGGGTTGCCCGGCTCCTGTGCTTACAACCTTAAGTTTCACATTGTTCGGCTAAGGTAGTAAAGGGACTACTACGATTGTACTTCTGGCTCGTCCGGTCAAGTACCCCAGTAGAGAAAGACTAAATCTGACTGTCATGATGAGCGCGATTTGTTCAGCGATTCAGTGACCTAGTGTTATACTACTATCGATGGTGATCTACTCCGTGTTATACGAGGGGCTGGTCTTCGCCCAGCCGCGTAAAGCAGGCACCATAGTTCGGAAAGCCGCACACGCACTAGGGCTTGTACTTAGCCCCACAAGTCAATCTCCTATGGCTAAGTGAAAGCATTAAAGCCACATTTTTTGATTGCCTGGTTCGCTCCGCGGACACCACCTTTATGGACCAAGACGTTGGATACAAAGTGTTTACGCGCATTGCCAAACACCCTATAGTATCTACATGGGGGATGACGCCAACGAATGGAAACTTTCGGATAAAAATAAACGGCCGCATAGGAGGAAAACTCGCTTAGAATACAAAAGTGCAAAATTATATAGCCATCAATTCATAATCTTAGTCTTTACAATCCGGATACAATTACTCAATGATTACATCCTTTGAGCACTGGCCCTCTACAATGCGGGCTCCTTCTAAGACACCACCGAAGTACCTTTCCGGCTTCCGATGATCCTTGCCCTCTGGAGGGCTAGCAGTCGCTATCTCAGCAGCCTTGATCTTCGCCGAGTGCATCTTGACGTGGGCCAAATGCTTAACAACGTGGACCCACAGACTTGCATCGACGAGTCGCTTCACCAACCCCAAGTATCTACTTGGGATTGGATCAGCGGGCCATAGCCGGACTATTAAGTCCCTCATGGCTGTACCCTCCATATTATGCAGCTCGACCAACTGCTTCATCTGGTCGTTAAGAGGTACTGGACATTCTGGCACGAGGAATTGCAACCAGAACGGCTTCTCCGTGTTGTTCCCCTCCTATGAACGGAAGAATTGGGAGGCATCGGCGATGCTCCTCGGGAGATCTGCAAACGCGCCTGGAGAACCGCATAATCGCGTCAGCGCAAGATACCTCCGCCCACCGAAGATACTCTGCAAGAGAAAGGTCTTACCAGCTGCTATCTGCCGCGCTTGATTGATCTCCTCGTGAGCGTTGCGTGCTTCACTCTGCGCCTCCTTGGCATCAATGACTGACGTGTTGACTTCGGAGGCTTGCTTCGAAGTCTTCTGCTCCAATGCCTCGCACTTGCGAATGGCATCTCGTAGTTATTCTTTGACTTTGGCCACCCGCGACTCGTGTTGTTGACGCACGACCTGTTCGGCCTTCAGTCTGCAGCCGCTTTGTCGGCGGCTACTTTGCTCACCTTGGCCTCTTCCTTGGCCTTTGCGAGCTCGCCCTTAAGGTCCTCAACCTCAGTTGTGTCAACTTTTACATAAATCATATCACACAATGAGCTCACACTTACACATATCAAACATATAGTGTTTTGACATGTCAATTCTTTGAAAATTTGCTCTATTAGATGCTATAACATGGATCCTTTGTCCGATTCTGTTCAGAATCACACAAAGCATCAGGGGCTACTGTCTATATACCAGGTTTTATAACCTCAATATATATATATAATATACAAGGAAAGAGTTCTTTTTAGAACATTACGTTGCATACCTAGAAGCCTGTCAATACGTTGTGGGAGGCTTCGTTCAGTCCGCTTTTGGCAGACTGAATCTTCTCCATGACTGCACCCATCAGGGTGCAGTGTTCCACTATGATGGAAGAACCTCGCAGTGTTTCCTCTGAGTTGTCGGCGCCTCCGGATTGACAGAGGGCGCCGTTGGAGCAGTTGCTCCTGCCCCCATCATGGGGGGCTGACTCCCCGATTCTGGAGCCGCATTGGACCCCCATCGTCAGTCGCCATGGAGATTGCTACCCCTTAGCTGGCGACAACCGAGGGATTGGCCTCAGGCGCCTTCTCGACCGCCCCGCTCCCACCCGCCTGTGCAGGGGAAGCCCGTAGAGAGGACACCTTGGTGTCCCCTAATATGGGTGACGAACCCCGTGGAGGAGTTTCGCTCTCCACCATCTCCGCCGCTAGAGAATCCCCGATGACAGTGAAGCCTCGGGGAGTTTGTCTGGAGGACTATATAAAGACAGAATTAAATTACTTAAAACGCTAAAAACTATTTTGACCGAACATAAGTAGCGATTGCTTGAGTACTTACGATTCAGCCAGGGGCTTGATCCTGGGCTGTACTCGGATACTGTGTTTGGACGTTGAGTCCGTACTGTCCGGAATGTTCAGCTTCTTCTTGGGCACCGCTTTGCCCGCGTCAGCGGGGGCCGCTCTCTTCCTCCCCTTTGCCATGATGGGGGAGTATCTCTCTTCTTCGTCCTCCTCCTCCTCAACTTCTTCATCGTGGGAGGAGTGGGAGTCGGTTTCCACGGACAACGTGTCCATGGGACCCTTAGGGCGGAGGTTGCTCTTGGCCTCCTTGCTCTTCTTCTTGGCCTTCTTCTCCGGCACCTTGTACGGTGCCGGAACCAGCATCGCCATCAATTGAGTCGTCTCTGGGTCTTTGGGCAGTGAAACGGGACACTTGATCTGCTCCACTTTCTTTGTCCAGGCCTGAATGGAATGTAGAAATTCTAACTCCTGTTATAATTGAAATATGGACTCGGTATGTATTCGACAGAAATTCTGGTTACCTGTGAAGTCGAGAACACGCTATTGAAGCCCTTGTGCTCGGTCTCCACTGGCCACCTCAATTGAGCCTTGAAGAGTTGTTTCCAGATGTCTTTGTGCATGGTGCCGAAGAGGTGCTTCAGGGTCTGGGGCTCTTCCGGATTGAACTCCCATAAGTGAGAGTCCCGGCATTGGTAGGGGAGAATGCTGCGGAAGAGCATCACCCGTATCACGTTTGTGAGGAGGGTGCCCTTTGTCATCATATTGGAAATGTGGTTTTGGAGGGCTTGCACCTCTGTCTGAGACCCCCAATCCAGGCTCTTGGAGGTCCATGAGTTTAGCCTCTCCGGGGGTCCAGATCAGAATACGGGCGCCGTGGCCCACTTGGCATCGTAGGGTTCGGTAATATAGAACCACTCCTGCTCGAGATCTTGTTCATCTCCACAGAAGCCCCTTTGGGCCAAGTGGCGTTCGAGAGCTTACTCACCATGGCTCCCCCGCAATCAGCATGTTTACCGCCGACGACTTCATCTTCGGATTGAAGATCTTGAGCCATGAGCCAAAGTGTGGGGGGACACGGAGGAAAGCCTCACATACGACTATGAAAGCCGATATGTGGAGGATAGAGTTCAGGGCCAGATCGTGGAAATCCAGCCCGTAGAAGAAAAGGAGGCCCTGGATAAAGGGGTGAAGAGGAAACCCCAGCCCCCGAATAAAGTGAGGGATGAAAACCACCCTCTCACTCGGCTCGGGGACGGGGATCACCTGGTTCTTGTCGGGGACCCGATGCGCTATGTCATTGGCAAGGTAACCCCCACTTCATAGATTCTTCACGGCCTTCTCCGTGATCATGGAGGCCTCCCACTTTGTTGGCGTTCTGGGAATGGGGGTACCCATACTTGCCTGCCTTTCGGCCCAGAGCATGCCTCGCTAGGTGGCCTAGTGTGGCCCAACTTCTTCAGCAACACTCAGGACCCTCGCGAGGGGCCAAGCCTCGTGAGTCGGATGACACATGACATCCCCTGAGGCGGCTTCGCCAGGCCGGTTCGTGAGGATCAAAGATATCAAGGTGAGGGGAACCTCGCGAGGTCCTCATGACGTGAGCAGTGACAACTAAAGCCAGGTGGGTACCAGCGGGCGCAGAGCGCCAGTTTCCTCTTTGGTGCTAAAGGAGCAGGTGGAGGCGCCGAGTCCCGAGGCGTTAGGCAAAGGTTTCCATATCAGTGCAACAAGACCAAGACCAGCAGGACGGAGGTCATCGCGGAGCGTGCGACGGCATCACCACCAGAGCCTTTGGCAGCGAAGACCACCTTTTGTCAGGATAGCTTGTACTAGTTGTTCCCCTTCAAATTTGGCTGTTGTGGGATTCCTTCCCGCTCAATATTTGGGAAGAGAGCCCTATCCACTATAAATAGGACTAGCCACCACCATTGGGATCATCTCATCAGGGACACAGTTGATCTCATCTCGAGTTGATCAGATAAAAGGCCACACACCTCAAGCTCACCCGAGCACAAGAACACCTCTCCCCAGGAGGCAGTTCATCCATGTACTAGTTCTCCCTCTTCCTACAAGGCAATCCACCACACACACAGGATTAGGGTGTTACACCACAACGGTGACCCGAACCAGTATAAATCTTGTGTCTCTTGTTCATCGGATCTGACGAGCTAGGTCTAGAATTGTCGAGTAGAAGGGCTAGGGCAGAAGGAGAGATCTTCGTGCGCACCCCAGAGTTCGAACCATAAGGGTTTTGCCAGAACCCTAAATCCGACATTTGGTGCGCCAGGTAGGGGTGCGCTGAGACTTCCCTTCCGTCGTTCAGTGCTCCGTCGTTCCAGCAGTCCATGGACGATGATCGCAGAGCCCGTGCTGAGCGGCGGGCTGCCCTTGCTTCCCGCGTCGCTCAGACCGCTCCTGTTGACGGACCACCCATCGTTCTCCATCGCCTGCTGCCAACGCCGCCACCGGTCCGGCACGGCAAGAACAGCAGGCATCGTCTCTACACCCATCCGTGCGGCACGATGGACCCATCGCTACCCCGTCGCTAACTCCGGTGATCTCTTCATCCCATGCTCGCCGCGGACCCGCAGATGCACATGCTGTGTTGCTCATGGCGCGAGAGCTCCTACGCTACCGCCCCGTTGACGACTTCTACAAAGAGTGGCTCGACCGCACCGCTGAGCTCGTTAGCGCCGCTGGGGGCTCTTCGGCGCTGTCCCTTTCCCTGCCTTGTCTGCCTCCCCACAAAGACGACGAGGCCCAAGAAACTCCACTGATACCCCAGCGTCAAGGCATCGTCCAAGACCCAAGGCGTTTGGCCCCACAGCGTGACCGCCCATGCATGGTGCCAGCGCGCGAGGAAGGAAGCTGCCAGGAGATCCAGCGGCCCTGTGGCGGAGCACCCGCGCTCCCTCCACCACAATGTCGAGACCGCGTGCCCCGCCGCGATGGCGTGCGAAGACGAAGACCAAGTCCCACCACCCCAGCAAGCACCGGTGTCGATAGCAGGCTACAAGGCCCTCGCTCCCGAGCTGCGCAATGTCAACTTGCCTGGGAAGTTCAAGCCCGACCTGCGTCCATGCTACGACGACACCCCCGACCCTGCGGAGTTCCTGCAGCTCTACGAGCTGAGCATCGAGGCGTCCGATGGCAACAAGAGGATCATGGAGAATTGGTTACGCATGGCCCTCAAGGATGGCACGCGCTCATGGCTTTTGAACCTGCCCGCGGGATATATCTCCACCTGGAGCGAGATGCGCGATCGGTTCATCGCCCACTTCCAGGGCACTCGAGATCGTTCCCCGGCCGTGAGCGACCTGCGGCGTATGAAGCAACAACCCGGAGAAACCCTACAGAAGTTTATCCAGCGCTTCAACAGTGTCCGCGTCAAGATCCCCAAGGTCACGGACGAGACCGCACGTCAAGATGAAAGTAGAGCTCGCCATCCATGAAGATCTATGCACGTCCTTGGAGCTGTTCATCCTCGCAACCAAGTGCGCCAGGGCAGAGTAGGGGCGCTCTTGCTCGTCGAGCTCCCCGTTGCTGAAACCAAAGACAAGAAGGTCAATAGCAAGGACGTAAAGCGCAAGGGAGCGGCAGTGATTGCAGCTGAACCAGAGATGAAGCGCGGCCGCGACTACCCGGAGCCACCCAAGAACGGCCAGGTGTTTTGCGCCTTCCACAATGTGCACATCCACAACACCCATGACTGTCAAGAGCTCAGGGCTCTCCGCGAAGGGCGCGTCATCCAACGCCCTGAACGCAGCAGCCGTGGCTACGGCCGTGGGGGAGGACGGACCGGAGGAAGCTGGGACGACTGTGGACTCCGTCAGGAGTGGCGTGATCAGCCTCGGGAGGACCATTGGCACGGCCAGCCTCGCGAGGACTCCTGGAGGGATCAGCCCTGAGAGGACCGTCCTTAGTGCAGGGCCGGCCTACCACCTCTGCCACCACCAAGGAGGAAGGACGACCAAGACGAGGGGGCTGGGGGCTTCCAGGAGCCGCGTGCCATCGCTTGCATCTTGGGCGGAGTACAGGCCCGAGCTTCTCAGCGCCTCTTCAAGGAGTTCGCTTGTGAAGTAAACACGGCTATCCCCAAGCACGAGGCCACCCTTCCGCTCAGGTGGTCCAGGTGCCCCATCACCTTTAGTTCGGCAGACTAGCTCAAATGCGCATCTACGACTGGCGCCCTCCCGATGCTCTGCTCTCCCGTCATCAGCAATGCCCAAGTTACCAAGACCCTCATCGACGGCGGCGCATGGCTTAATTTCCTGTCCATCGTGACATTTGACAGCCTCCAAGTACCCTACGAACAATTACTGCCTACCAAGCCCTTCTTCGGAGTGACTGATGGCTCCACCACTCCAGTGGGGCAAGTTCGCCTACCTGTAATGTGTGGCAAGCAAGACAACTACCACACCGAGCTCATCAGCTTTGATGTCGCCCACATCCATCTCCCTTACAATTCCATCCTCGACTACCCAGCCGTTGCCAAGTTCATGGCAGAAACTCACCACGGCTATAATGTTCTCAAGATGCCTAGAAGCGGCTGCGTCATCACCATCGCCTGCGAGGAAAAGGACACAGTGTGCTCGCTCGAGCGCGCTTACCAGGCGGCGGCGGTTGAGGATCTGGACAAAGACAACATCATCTACCCACCGGAGATCATTCCCAAGAAGAAGAAGCAGCTGCTGGCTCTGAAGCCTCATGAGGACGCATCACAGGGAGGCAGCACCACAGGGACTCCTCCCCCTCTCGCATAGGAAGGCGTGCCTGGCGCCCCTATCAGGCTGGGCTCAGGGGCTCTCCTCTAGAGGGCCTCAGACCTAGCCAACGTCACGAGGGAGGCGCTCGGGTACCATGTGGAAGAGTGCTTCGCTACACACTTCCCTCCGGAGGCCTCAAGGCGCGAGGTACCAAGCGCTCAAGAGTTCATTAGCCAGACCATTGAAGACCTACATGAGCCAAGAGCCATGCGAGGCGAGCGCCACCCGGCTCCGCCGAGTGCAGTTGTCGGCCCAGGCTCAAGAGACGGGCTGCGCATTTGCGTCAACGTCCCGGCACTCAACATGATTGTGTCTCGGGAGCTTTACTGGCCTTCCCAGGTGGGCCGGTTTCAGGGTCCCCCTCATAGCTACGTGCGCATGCACTTCGGCCTGCCGAACCAGGCGACCCTGCACCAGCGCCACATGCGGGAAGTCCTGGCGGCTCGCGAGGCCAGGCACGAGGAGATCCAGGCGGAATTGGACTCAGCCCTCCATGAGATCTAGGGAGCCCCGGAGCCTCGCGAGGAGCCAGGGCCAGACGGCACGTGAGGAGCAGCGCCTTCGCCGAGCAACCTCAGCTACACCGACACTACTTCAGCAACTATGCCAGGTGACATCTTTCACTTTCTGTTCAATTGGGAGCGCCCCTCGGGCAGCATAATTCCTAGGCCGCACATGTCTGTCCCTGCGGCGTGCATCTTTTCGCATCTCAGGTCACCTTTTGGGGGTGCCCCTCGGGCCACGCTACCCCCAGGCCGTGCAGGTTTACCCTGGTGGCATGTATCTCCCTTGCATTTTACCAAAGCTAGTGCTACCATCCTAGTCGTATTACATACAGATCGATCAACCAACCATAGCACTTTCGGGTCTCCACTGCCACCCAACGGACTTCTGCTCATCTCGCGATGGAGCTGCGTACATTGGCACGTCGCTTATCCTCGGGTCCATCCCAGCAATGCTGACGAACCCGAGGGACCGAGCTCAGATCCACGGCCCGCTCCGCAAGCGTCACCTCACCAGGTCCTCGGTGCCTTCGTCTCCAAGTGGAATTATCGGAAGCCCGACGTGGGCGCGGCCCTAAGTTGTTCTGCTGCAGGCTAACCCATCGGAGTCTCAGCAGCACGGCGACAGGCAGTCCCACCGGACTCCCCTCCCCACATGGCTCGCTTGCGCGTTAAAGGTGGGGGGGGGGGTCCCTAAGCACCGCGTCTTAGGGGCTCTCCGGCCCTCACCCCTTTGTAATGCCCCGGATGTAATACTTTCCCTTTTGGGCATATAATATATCTCCGGCTTCATCTATTCCATTTCGGGTTCTTTGTCTTTCGGGTTTTCGTCGTTTTGTCGTGTGAGTGTGTGGCATTCATTCATATCATGTAGACATGTGCATTGCATTGCATTTGTGTTGTCGGTTGCATCCGGTTCCGCGTGTTCCTTCCCGTTGTCCGTTTCGCGTTCCGGAGCTCCCTCACGTGTCCGTGACGTCCCGTAGGCCTACTTTGTTGTTCGGGCGTGTAACGTTACCGGTGTGCCGCGAGGTTGTTGTCTATGTTGTTGTTTTGTTGTGTGCAACCCGCCTCCCAAATCTCGTCTCGTTTGGACTCCGTTGGCTTTTTCCATCCGTTGTTCGTGTGGGTCCAAAGTGCCTTCACTTCGTGTCCCGGAAACACACCTACTGCAGTCTTTTATCTCCTCCTAGGCCTTTTAAAACTACCCCCGCGATCGGATCCGTCGGATCGCGATCGGAGGGCTCCTAAACACCCTAAATTCCTCCCTAACCCTAAAAACTGCTATATATAGACCCTAGTCTATTTTGGCATCCCTAGTTTCCTTCCCCATCTCCACCTCTATTTTTTTTTTCCCTTTTTCCTTCTCAGATCCAATCCCCAAAATTCCTCCTGGAGCTCTAGCCGCCGCCGACCTGTCGATCGAATCGAGGGCAGCCGCTTCGGCCAGGTCAACGCGCTGAGCTCCCTCTGCACCGAGCGCCTGGCCTCGCTCCGTTCGGTCCAGCGCGAGCCAACGGCCCGGCGCCCAGCCGCGCCTGCGAGGACCACTTCGCCTCCGCATCGAACAGCCCGGCCCGCCCCAGGGGACCACATCCCCTCCGCGTCGCCAGCGGTCCGTGCTGCCAGGCCCAGTCCGGCCTCCCTCGCCGGGCCGCCTCCCTTCCCTCCGCTCCGCGCGGCCCGCCTCCCCGCAGGCCCGGTCACCTCTCCCAGCCGCCTCCGCCACCACGGGCCGGGCCCCTTCGCCAGGCGCCAGGCCGCGCGCGCCACCGCGGGCCGCCGCCAAGCAGGCTCCCGCAGGCTGCACCGCCAGGGCCCAGCCGCCAGCCACGCCTGGGCCGGATCCAGATCCGCCGGCCCGTCTCCTTTTTTTTCTCAGATCAGATCTGAGTGAGGTTGTTTCCCCATCACTAAGTCCCTGTTCTGTTGATCTGAAATGCTATGTTTGACCTGCTCTAACTTTTTGCCTGCTGCTCCGTTTTGCGCGTGTAGCATGTCCAGATGTTCGTGGAGACTTGCTCTACGTTTTATCTGTTGTTGTCATGCATGTTAGAGATCATCTAGGTGCTTGTTTTGCTGTTGCAAGAGTGCTTCATGATATAAACTGCTGCTATGTAATGTTTTTATGTCACCTTTGCCATGTGATATCTTTTAGCTCGTTTGTCCGATTGATGCAAATGACATGTCCACGTGTTCGTCTTGCCACGAACTACGTGTTGCTTGTGATAGGTTGCATGGTAGATTTATTATTGCCTTGTTCTCATCGTTGCAAAGTGCCATGTGGCTGTGATGTTGTTTCACTTGTTATGATATGCCATCTTGTTGAGCTCGTTGCTATCATCGTGTTTACCTCCATGATGCATGCTTGTGTGTTTCGGGATCACCTTCATGTGTACTTTGATGAGGTGCTTGCCTCTTGCCATGTTTTGTTTCGAGGTGACTTAAACATGCTCTTTTATATGCCATGATGATATTGCTGTTTTAGGACTTAGTGGATTTTCACTAAGTCTGAAATCTGTAACGTTCCGATGCCATGTTCGTGTGATGTTCTAGGACAAAGCATGATAGTTTTGGAGTGGATTTTGATTGTTCCTTGTAGTATATATTGTTGTCTTTCCATCCATGTCCTCACATGTCCATTTGAGTGGCTGTAGCATGTTTATCTTTTGCTCTAAAGTTTCAATAAAATTCTGCTGCCAGAATTTTATTGTCAAGTTCAATATGTCCAAGATCATTGCTATTGATCCGTGGCTCCGTTGGGGTGAACCTTTGGACTTAGTTGCTGTACTATATGTCTAGTTTGTGTTCATGTCCTTTACCATGATATTTGAATGCTGTAGCTCAATTATTTTGAGCTCCGAAGTTGCTATGTTGCTGTAATTATCAGCTTTCGCTCAAATCTTGTTTCGGGCATAACTTTTAGCCCGTAACTCCGATTTCAGCGAATCTTATATCAAACTTGATTGTTTTTCCGTGTAGGTTAATAATATCAGTTTGTTATCATGTTTTGAGGTGATTTGCTTGAGTGATATTTCCCGTGCTCCGTGTGCATCCTTAGTGCATCCATCATGCATTCATCTTTTCCGAGTGCGCATTGCATCTTGTTGATTGGTGCTTGGTGTGATTGTTTTGTTTAGAGCCGGAAGCTGAGTCTGAGTTCGAGCACGAGCACGAGGTTTCCAACGAGGTTGAGCACGAGGACCCTTCTTACGATCCGAACGACTTCTCTTCAGGCAAGATGACCGAACCCCGATAACATTACTATCTTTGCCTATTGCTAGTAGTCTCGATCTATAGTTTTGCCTCGATGCCCATGATCTTCTTGTCAGCCTCCTACTTGTAACCAATTGCCATGTTTAACCAACCTACCTACGCAAACCGTTGCTTGGCTAAGTACGCTTCGCTCAGCCCTTCTTATAGCGTTGCTAGTTGCAGGTGAAGATCGAAGATGCTTGCTTCATGTTGAAGTTTGGTTGGGTTATATCACACTATATAAATGCTTAAAATGAAATCATCTATATATTGGCAAGGGTGGAAGGCTAAGCCTTTTGCTTGGTGATTTGTTCCACTCATGCCGTTAGGATCCGTATAAGCCGGTATTATGTTCCTTGATTATGCGTTCCTAACACGGTTGGGGTGTATGGGACCCCCTCGATAAACCGCTAAGTGCTAAGTCTTTTCCAGCAAGTCCCAACATTGGTACTATTCGCCTAACACAACTAAAACTTCCCGAGGGAGTAATTAACCCGAGGCTTAATTAATTCAACCCCCCTGGGCTAGTGCTCGATTTGAGTGTTGGTCCAAACTAGAGTCGTGTGCGGGGCCCCCCTTGGCAACTTGGGTATTTCGGCCACTGTACGCTGTGCTCATCCAGTCGTGGCCTGAGACTAGATACGCGCGGCTACTATCAGGGTGTCGGCACGCCGGGAGGATTTGCTGGATTAGCCTTACCTTAGCTCGGTATATCTTGAGCACGGGATTCCGAGGATACTCGGGTCTTCCCACTTTGGAGTTGCGACTCCGCGGATCGTGGGCTTATAATGGGTCAAGTTGGAACACCCCTGCAGGGTTTGAACTTTCGAAAGCCGTGCCCGCGGTTATGTGGCAGATGGGAGCTTGTTAATTCCGGTTGTAGATAACTTGACACAATGTTTCAAATACACTACCAGCGTGTGTTCCGTGACTGTCAATTTCCGAATAGGGATTCTGGAGTTGAACACGGAGGGGTTATGATTGTGGAGCTTGTAGCTAGGATCACTTCGTGATCACTTCTCGCCGAGGCCTTCTCTTCTCGCTCTCACTTATGTAAGCTAGATGCTAGTTGCTGCTGCAAACACTTATGCTTTTTCTTCAGCCTTATCCTCACCCAAAGGCTTAGATAGTCTTGTTACCCGGAGACGGGATTGCTGAGTCCTCTGTGGCTCACAGTTACTTCACACACCAGATGCAGGTCCAGCTGTGAGCTATCCAGGTGATGGCACCGAGCTGGATTGGGAGTACGACGAGGAGCGTAGTCGGTACTATGTGCGATACCCGGATGATCAGTAGTGGAGACTCTTACTAGGATTCGATCCGCCTGTGGTTTATTTATCTAAGTTTGGTACTTTGACATTTGGCTTTTGCCCTTAGAGGGTTGTGATGTTCTTAATGTATGATGTTTGAGACTTGTACTGTAATTCTGTGACGCGGCGAGTGTAAGCCAACTATTTTCTGTTTTCTATCCCCTCTTTTACATGAGTTGTGCAAAGATTACCAAACTTGAGATCATTCTAGGATGGATTTATGCCTTTAAGTCGTGCCTCGACACGTAGGAGGTATAACTCCATCCTGGGCATTACACCCTTGGCCTTGACGACGGCATCGCGGCCTGGCATACCAACGAGGGTCGGCACCCGAGGACGCAGAGCACCGGAGGCGCGAAAGGATGGGGGGTTGGTTCAGAGAGCTCGGGCCTGTTCATACGTCAAGGGGGACCCTTGGGCATCGCAACCCAAAGGCATAACTGGACCTATAGCCCCTCACTTCCTGGTCTTGTCCTGGTTTCCGGTCAAGGCGAGCAGCTGCTGAGGTACGCGCGGGCTGGGCCCTGCCGAGGCAGAACATCAAGGCCTGAGTCCAGCATTTCCTTCCTTCAGGTCCATTCGTATGTCAAGGGGGATCCTTGGGCATCGCGAACCAAGGGCCTAACTGGACTCGTAGCCCCTCACTCCCTAGTCTTGTCCTGGTCTCCGGTCAAGCCCAGCGGTGGCTGAGGTACACGCAGGTCGGGCCCTGCCGACGCAGAACCCCGGGGCCAGCAGGAGGGAATCGCGAAATCTCGGCCTAATGAACGAGCTAGGCACACTGTACGAGGATCCGTCCCACGATCGCCAAGATAAGTCATCGATCCCTTGATGCCTTACCCACGTTCACTCAGCAGTATTCGATAGTAATGTTTCACCAATACTGCCTCGCTTTCTTAGCCTCAGGAAGCCGCTTGCACGCCAAGGGGGACCTCTTGAGCATCGTGCCTCAGGGGCTCTTACCGGACCACGGGCCGCTCACCTCCTGGCCTTGACCACAGCATCTCGACCTAGGATACCAGCGACGCCTGCAGCTTACCTTGGGACTGGGGCCCATCGGCGTAGAGCACTATGCCACCCAAAGGGTAAAAAAGGGTGGCGATATTGCTGAAATGAGGCTCGCAAACAGAGTGCACAGGTGAAATAGTAGGATACAAGAAAAAGCATAACAAGTTCTTTACACACCCCCATGGGGTCGGCTTTGAATCCTCGCAGGGAATGCCACCAAGGGTCTTTAGGAGATCCCAACTGCGACGCCATCAACAGCGGGCCACCTCCGACTATAGGCGGGTTACCACCAGCGACGTGCTCACGAGCCCGATGCGTTTCGAGCGCGCCGCGAGCTCGGTGGCGCGTAGCTATCGTCACTTGTCTCCGGGGACTCGGCAGACTCAGAGAAGCAGCTAGATCTCCGGAGGCCATCGCTGCCGCTGGATAAGCTGGCGGAGGAATCGACATCCGGCGCGTCCCCAGCAGCATACTCCTGGTGTCCCTTCCCGGGGAAACATTCCAGGCGGTGTCCTTCCTCGTCGAACACCTTGAAGTGCAGCACGGAGACGCCGTCGAACTCTAAGTGGATGGAAAGGGCGTCTTCCGAGCCGAAAGCGCGGGCGACCTCACCCCATCCGCGAGTCATGAAGACCTTGCCTGAAGAGACGACCTCGAGCTCTGCCCTCGTCACTGGGGCTCGGCACTCGGTGTGTCCCAACTACAGTCCGAGCGCCCCCCTCAGCGGCACCTCCGCAACAAAGAATGGTGGGAGGCCAATCCAAGATCTAGGAGGCATCACTGCCCACACCACGAACTCACGGCAAGAGCCTCCGGTGTGAGCTCTTAGGACAGCAACGTGCACCATAATGGCACGGTCAGTGCGGCCACGGCACAGGCAGCGCTGAGCGCCAGCTTCGTCTCCAAGGCCTGGTGCCCTGGAATAAAGGGGCAACGGACAGCCAGGGGTAGGACGCTCGTGCCAAGGCCTCGTCACCTCCGGCTTCATGACGGTGCCATGAGGACGGAGTGGCCTCTTCTTCGGGGGAATTACCGCTGGCTCCTCGCGAGGGGTCTTCCCCTTCTCGGCGGCAGAGAATCATCGAATGGGCGCCATGATCAGCACGATCGAGCACAACACAGGGAAGAAGGGGCGAGAAGAGCAAAGGATGGTGATGGGCGGCGGAGGCTCCACTCGCCGCCTTATTTATAGCCAGGAGAAGGCCAACCGCAGGCCCTCGAAATCACATGTAATGATGATTTGCTGTGCATGCAGGGACCTGTCAAGTCGCGCAGCCGTCGAGGCTGCGTGGGGAAGTGGAGATGCCCATGTCCCATCAACCGCCATGCATCAGTCAAGGCCATAGGCTTTGAGGGCCCGCGGAGCTCCGCATTTGGCCCTTGGATTCGCCGCGAAGCCAAGCCCGAGTGTGCCTTGGGCCCGGGGGCTACTGTCGGCATTCTGGGAACGGGGGTACCCAGACTTGCCTGCGTGCGGCCCAGAACGTGGCTCGCCAGGCAGCCTAGTGTGGCCCAACTTCTTCAGCAACACTCAAGACCATCCCGAGGGGCCAAGCCTCGTGAGGCGGACGACACAGGACATCCCCTGGGGTGGCCTCACCAGGCCGGCTCGTGAGGATCAGAGATATCAAGGTGAGGGGCACCTCAAGAGGTCTTCATGATATGAGCAGTGACGACTAAAGCCAGGCGGGCGCCAGCGGTCGCAGAGCGCCAGTTTCCTCTTCGGTGCTAAAGGAGCAGGTGCAGGTGTGGAGTCCCGAGGTGTCAAGCAAAGGTTTCCATATCAGTGCAACAAGAACAAGACCAGCAGGACGGCAGGACGGAGGTCATCGCGGAGACCACGGCGGCGTCACCACCAGAGCCTTTGGCAGCGAAGACCACCTTTTGTCAGGATAGCTTGTACTAGTTGTTCCCCTTCAAATTTGGCCGTTGTGGTATTCCTTCCCGCTCAATATTTGGGAAGGGAGCCCTAGCCACTATAAATAGGACTTGCCACCAGCGTTGGGATCATCTCATCAAGGACAGAGTTCATCTCATCTCGAGTTGATCAGATAGAAGGCCACACACCTCAAGCTCACCCGAGCACAAGAACACCTCTCCCCAGGAGGCAGTTCATCCATGTACTAGTTTTCCCTCTGCCTACAAGGCAATCCACCACACACACTGGATTAGGGTGTTACACCACAACGGTGGCCCGAACCAGTATAAATCTTGTGTCTCTTGTTCATCGGATCTGACGAGCTAGGCCTAGAACTATCGAGTAGAAGGGCTAGGGCGGAAGGAGAGATCTTCATGCGCACCCCGGAGTTCGAACCTTAAGGGTTTTGCCGGAACCCTAAATCTGACACACTTGCCCTTGGAACCAAATCTAGCCATTGCTGCGAAGGGAGGCGGTGGTGGAGGAGTTTAGAGTTGTGGGCGTAGGAGCTGTGGGCGCTAGGGCTGAGGAGATTGGGAAGCTAGGGCTTGAGGACAGTGTGGGTGGAAGGGGAAGGATCATTATCCTTTTATAGGCAGTGAATGTTAAACGTCCACCACTCCAGCCATAAACCTCACTGGTTCCCAACGCAATCATGTGTAAGGCACGGTTGGGCTACCCATGTTATATTGATAAGGATCCCGCGATAAGAGGGCATGATCTCTTCATTGACAAGATGTTCCAATGGGGCTATGCATCCAAACAAGAAACTGGAGCCAAGAAAATGGTTCGAAATATTAAAGGGTCAAACGTGACGCTTCACTAAAAAGTTGTCATTAAATACACAATGTCCATTTTTCGATACCTTGCCTTCGAGGCTAAGGGTTGTACTAATCCTACACAGCTGGACATAGTTCCTTTGTGTAGGGAATATTTATTCAATATGTTTGAAAGGAGGAACCTGCCTTGCAATGCTGAAGACAGTGCGCGAGACGAACTCATCGTCATCGAAGACTGGTTGACGGGCTACCGAGGGAGTCCTGGATTAAGGGGTCCTCTTGGAGCCGGATTACTCGTTATGTGCCGGACTAGTGGGCCGTGAAGATTATAAAAGATGACTATCCCCCGTATCCGAATAGGACTCACATATGTGTAAAATAGCAAGTTTAGAGTCCGGGTGTAATATTTTCCTTCCTCTGCAAGATGGTCATGTACAACCCTAGGTCCCTCCGGTGCATATATAAACCGGAGGGTTTAGTCCGTAGAGACAGAATCATAACATCCCGGGCTAGACTTCTAGGGTTTAGCCATTACGACCTCGAGGTAGATCAAGTCTTGTAACACTATATTCATCAAGATCAATCAAGCAGGAATCAGGGTATCACCTTGATCGAGAGGGCCTGAACCTGGGTAAACATTGTGTCCCCAGTCTCCTGTTTACATCGATCCTCAGATGCATAGTTTGGGAACCCCTACCAAAGATCCGCTGTTTTGACACTGACAGCGAGTTCCTCCATGTGCCACAGGCCGAAAACAAAGTAGCTGACGCCCTGGACCGGATCGGCTCTAGTCGGCAAGCCATTCTAGACGGCATCTCCCTCGAGTGCCTGCTCAAGCCGTTTACTCAACCCTCGCTAGAATCAGAGTCCAGCTCGTGCTGACTGCCCTTGAAGCAGCCGGATCTGGCTCGGGGGCTGCAGCAGTTGGCCCGAGGACTTCTTCAGGTGGCCCGGGGGCTCCAACACCAAAATTCGGTCCAGAGACTTCTTCAATGCAGCAAGCAGCGCCCGATCCCAGCCCTCCGCCTCCTAGCCCGGCCACCCTAGTGCCGGCTACCGTCATGATTGTTGTAGTAGCTCCGTCTTGGGTGCAGCCCGTCCTTGACTTTCTGGTGAGCCGCGTGCTACCGGTCGACAGGGACCTGGCCCGGCAGTTGCAGCGCTGAGCGTCTGTCTACACCATCATCAACAGAGAGCTCATCAAGCGTAGTCCGACTAGTGTGTTCCAGTGCTGTGTCTACCCAGACAAGGGCACGGCCATACTGAAAGACATCCGCCAAGGCGAATGTGGCCACCATGTCGCCTCTAGATCCATCGTCTCCAAGGCTTTTCGCCATACTTTCTTTTGGACGACTACCCTGACGGACGCCAAGGACCTGGAACATAAGTGCAATGGTTGCCAGCATTTCAGCTCCAAGCAGCACCAGCCAGCCTCTGCCCTGAAGACCAGTCCCATAGCCTGGTCATTTTCCGTATGGGGATTGGGCATGGTGGGCCCGTTCAGGACAGCACGCGGCGTCATGACCCATTTGCTGGTGGCCATGGACAAGTTCACCAAGTGGATCGAAGCAAAACCGATCAAGAAGTTGGATGGCCCCAGAGCCGTCATGTTCACCGCGGATATCACCGTTAGATACGACATCCCACACTGCATCGTCGCCGACAACGGCACAAATTTCGCCAAAGGCGCCTTGGCTCTTTTCTGCGTGGCACGAGGCATCTGATAGGACCTCACATCAGTTGCCCACCCGCATTCAAACGGTCGGGTAGAGTGGGAAAACGGCCTCATCTTGACAGGCATCAAGCCGTGACTGGTCGAGCCGCTAGAATGCTTAGCCAGCCAATGGATCAAAGAGCTGCCAACCGTCCTTTGGAGTCTTCGGACTACGCTGAATCAATCAACCAGCTTCATTCCCTTCTTCCTCGTGTATGGGGCCGAGGCTGTCATCCCACGGATATCGAGTTCGACTCGCCTTGCATCACCTTGTGCTCGGAGGCAGAAGCAAAGGAGGCATGAGAAGACAACGCCAACTTGCTTGAGGAGGCCCGGCTGCTGGCACTCAGCCGGTCCACCATCTACCAGCTGAAGTTGCACCTCTACCACAACAAGAAGGTCAAGCCGGTCGTGTTCCGCGAGGGATATCTTGTGCTCCCACTGATCCAGCGAACAGTCGGCCAGCACAAGCTCTTGGTCCCTTGGGAAGGACCCTTCATCATGGGCAAGGCCCTGGGCAATGACTCTTACTATCTGATAGATGCTCAAAAGCCCGAGCACGCAAGAAATACGCATCCGACAAAGAGACGGAGTGCCCATGGAACGCAAACCTCCTCCGTCCATTTTACAGCTAATGTAGTTTATGTACCATGCTATCTTTTGTACTAAGCAAAGATAACAGGTCCCCCGAGGCACACTCGAGGGCTACCTTTTTATCTATATGATAAGCTTCGCCTATGAATGAGTTTTTATTCTCTTGCCCCATCCGGGTCCGGTCCGCCGGCCCGGGGGCTCCCGCCTTGACCTAAATTGGCAACATCCAAAGTTGGCTAAGTAGTGTGCCAATACTAAAGCCCTCTATTGTTCCCAAGCAACAGTTTGCAGCGCGACTATCCGGCTGGCAAGAGTTAAAGGTAGGAAATGCTGTCCACGCGAAAAATGAGTAAGGAGAAACACCGATTCGGGCCAAGCCGGCCTCTCGCCTCATACCGTCCGACTGCTCAACAGCCGGCCGACCGGCTTCTGGCTAGACCAGCTACGCTCTAGGTGACAGAAGTAACTTGCTATTCTAAAATGGCCAAGTCCCTAACCCGGCCACAGATAGCAGCGCGGCTGTTCGGCTGGCAGGGCGGCAGAACCGAGCCAAATAAAGCAAAGGCAAAACCGAACCAGAACCCGGCAAAAGACACAAGCATGTGGGAAATAAATTATCTGCATCGCAAAAGGCCCAAGGCCTACATTCAACAGAGTTTGAAATACACCCCCAGCGGGTGGAACTGCGCAGGAGTAACTTGTTTATCTGAGCACAAGACAGAAAAGTGTAAAAGAAAACTAGGCCAGAGGTGCAGAAGGCGGCTCGGACTGATCGGCGGTGGCTATAGCGCCGGCTGGCGGGGCGTCCGGCTGGCGGGTTCCGGCTTGGTCGACGGCGGCGGTGGATGTAGTCTTCGGCTGCCCGCTAGCCGAAGCCGATTCGGGCTGGGTCCGGATGGACGTCCCGTTGTCTAGGGCGTCATCATCGTCTTCCTCGTCCTCGCTGTCGTCCTCGCCCTTGTCGCTGGAGGCGATCTCCTCTGCCTAGTCCTCTCCCTCATTTGGGTCCAGCCCGAACCAAGAGGGCGGCTCCTGTTTGCAGTTTTCCGCCCGCTCTGGGAGAAAACACCGACCTCGGCGTAGTCGGCAAGGATGGCCGCGCGCTTGATGGTCTCGTCGCGATCCGCCTTCAGCTCCGGCCCGGCCTCCTGGTGGAACGTGACCAGCTGGACCAAGCTCACGCCAGGGTACAACGCCTTGACGAACTCCAGCGTCGCCTTGGCGTTTGCCCGTGCTGGGGCACCTTTCTAGGCATCAAGCCGCTCGGCCGCCACGTCCAACCAGTCGGCGATCCGACTGGGAGTCCGATGCACCTGCACGTCCGGCCAGAGCCACTCTAGGACCAGTGACCCGGCGCGCTAAAGTCGGCGGAGCGCTGGCTCAAGGCGCATCCGGACGGCCAAGAGCTACTCGCCGAGAGTCCGGGGCCGGTTCGACGGGATCTCCGCGCCCATCCTCCTCTGTTGGTCGCGATGTGCCTCGATCGCCTGATAGGCAGCAATAGAGCGACTTGGGAGGAATTCTGTTTAAATGAAGACTAAAGATTAAGAAGTCGGCCTCCTGCAGCGGTCGACGACTAAGCAACGAAGGAAGAAAGGATTTACCTTCGGGCATATACTCAATCACCTCGCTGCTTGTTTGGTGGAAGTTATGAGCGTCTGTTTGGATTGTTTGGCAGCACGTGTAGCACGGGATACTGCGTTTGTACAAATTTTTGGTGGACTTTGACCTTCTATTGCAACATCTGTACTAGCGGAATCTGCATAATCCTTCCGCTTCCATTTCCGTGTGTCCCCAGTAATAACACCATCCCCTGCTATTATGTGTTCCTTCCTCTTTCTCTGTGCAATGTCAAGTCAAGCCGACAAGAAAAAGGAATAAAAATTTAGTTCTTCCGAACAAATTGATGTGTGATACAGATGAACTGAGCTTTGACGTTAGACAACCGCATGATAGGAGGACATAGTATGTATGAAAAACATGACGTCATGAGATAATAAGAACTATGGGGTGTAAACCCAGCAGAAGGCATTTCAATAAACCAGAAGCAATGCAATGGAAGGTAGACACCATATGAAAGATGCTACAAATATCGCTCTGTGAAGTTAACAGTTTCTCGTCATAACTGGCATTTAAACAAATGTGAAGCAGTACAAGAAATAAATCATATGCAAGACTCAAACAACATCACACTACCAAGTTAAAGGTCTCTCATCATTAGTGCCGTTGCATATTCACAACATTGAATATTCACAGCTATGATGTGTAAACTAAGCAGAAGGCATTTCAAAAAATTAGAAGCAATGAAAGCTAGACACCATATGTAAGACGCAACAAATATCACTTTACCAAGTTAAAATTGTCTCATCATTAGTGCCATTTCAACAAATTAGTAGTACAAGCTAGAAATTAATTGGAGATGTAAACAATGTCATACTCCCAAGTTAAACGTGTCTTGTGAAAAGTGATTGTTGTAGGTTACACAACAATAGTACTTTAATGTAAGAACATGGTGTGATAGACATATATTGTTTGTTCTATAAATAGGAACACGTGTCTTATTCACAAGTAAAATGTATAAAGTAAGCAGATGGAATTAAAAAAAATTAGAAGCAATACAAGCTAGACATGATTCATAAGATGCAACCACATATAACAGGGCAATGTTAGAGGGAGGACCTGTGATGTTGGACAAGGGTGGCCGTGCTCATCATCAACACACCTACGTTGAGTGTCTAAGCATGTGTTGTCTTCCAAATCTTTTTTGGGGGATGGCGGAGTAGAATGTGTAGAGGCCATCCGTATGGGAGGAGCACCTTTATCCAATGCCTTGCTAATTTCCTTCTGCTTTATTGATTTTCATTGTCAAGTAAAACCGACAGGAAAAATTAAAAT
The DNA here is from genome assembly GCA_902687465.1 of Secale cereale. Classification (NCBI taxonomy): domain Eukaryota; kingdom Viridiplantae; phylum Streptophyta; class Magnoliopsida; order Poales; family Poaceae; genus Secale; species Secale cereale. The sequence goes on from LR738710.1 coordinate 298,209,381, forward strand.
TAACTCTTCAGAACACATTCATGCATGATCCTGACAGTCACTACTTGATGTAAGGCAAACACATGATACAAGGATGGATTATGTAGGAAAAACAGGACGACATGGCATATTCACAACTATTTGTGTAAACTAAGCAGGAGTAATTTAATCCAATTACAAGCAATACAAGCTAGACACTGTATGCAACATGCAAGACAATATCACACTGCCAAGCTAGAGAAAGCACCTGGGATGTCGGTTTCGTCGGAAGACCGCCATCAGTCCCTGCCTTAAATTTTCCCTTCCTCTTTCTTAATTTTATTGCCTTGTCAATTCAAACCCACAAGAAAAATGAATAAAAAATTGCTTTTCAGAACTCATTGACGCAGGATGCTGATGAGCACTACTTTAATGCAATGTTGGGGATATCGCTTATCGGGAAGTTATTGGTCGACCCATGATAAGGGGTAAATCGGCCAGTTTATCGGCATATCGGCCGATTTATCGCCATATCGGCTGATTTATCGGCCGATTTAACTTATCGGTCAGACAACGGTAAGCGATAAATCGGCCGATTTATCGCCATATCGGAAGATATCTTGAACAATGCTTTAATGTAAGGCGACCGCATGATAGGACGATTGAGTGTGTAAGAAAAAAGGACAGCCTTGCATATTCACAGCTACTATGTGTAAACTAAGCAGAAGGCATTTCAACAAATTAGGAGCAACAAAAGATAGAAACCGTATGAAAGATGCAATGAATATCAGTCTACCAAGTTAAAACTGTCTCGTCATAAGTGCCATTTCAACAAATTAGAAGTAGTAAAAGCGAGAAAAGAATGTGAGATGTAACCTATATCACACTCCCAAGTTAAACGTGTCTTATGATAAGTGATTGTTGCAGGTTACAATAGTAGTACTTTGATGTAAGAACATGGTGTGATAAACATATATTGTATGTTCTAGAAACAGGAACACGTGTCTTATTCACAAATATAATGTGTAAAGTAAGCAGATGGAATTCAACGAAACTAGAAGCAATACAAGCTAGACATCATAAATAACATGCAACCACATATAACAGCGCCAAGTTAGAGGGAGCACCTGTGATGTTGGACTAGGGGAGACGTGCTCATCATCAACACATCTACGTTGAGTGTCTATGCATGTGTTGTCTTGCAAATCTTCTTGTGGGGATGGTGGAGTAGAATCTATAGAGGCCCTCCGTTTGGAAGGAGCACCTTTGTCCACTGCCTTGCTAATTTCTTTCCTCTCTATTGATTTTGAATTGTCTAAGTAAAACCGACAAGAAAAAGCAATAAAATTCGGTCTTCAGAACTCATTCATGCTTGGTACTAACAATCACTACTTTGATGTAAGGCAAACACATGATACCATGATGGAATATGTACGAAAAATAGGGCGACATGGCATATTTACAACTATTTGTGTAAACTAAGCATAAGCCATTTCAACAAATAAGAAGCAATGCAAGCTAGACACCACACGAAAGATGCAACCAATATGACTCTGCCAAGTTAAAAGCGTCTTATCATAAATGATGTTTAAACTAATTAGAAGGAGCGTATGCTATAAATCATATGAAAGATGCAATCAGTATCACACTGCATATACTAAAGGTGTCTCGTCATATTGATTGATGCGGGATACAAACAAAAGTAGTTTTATGTAAGGACATGCTTAATAGACAGATGTACTATGTACTAAAAATAGGAAGGCATGCCACATTAACAGGTATAAAGTATAAACTAAACAGGATATCACATGCAATTTAACCAGAATGGAACAATTACAATCTTAGACACCATATGCAGCATGCAACCACATATGACACCGCGAAGGTAAAGCAAGCACGTGTGATGGTGGTTCATGGCGAGCGACATCATCAACTCCAGAGCTACATTTACCGTCTCCATCTGCTGACACTACACCCTTTATAGCATGGAAATGTGTCTTACCTAAGCCCAAAGAAAGCTCGAGCAGCTGTCGGCGTCCTGGGAATGGGGGTCCCCAGACTTTCCTTCCTGCGGCTCGTGGCGTGGCTCCGTCGGCGGCCTGATAATTAAGGCCCAGCTTCAGCAACCGCTGCTCAAGATCCTCACAAGGCGGACGACGGGAAGACCTCCCTGGGAGCAGCCTCCTTAGGCTGGCTCCCGAGGAGCGGAGATATCTATGCAAGGTGCACCTCGCGAGGTTCATGTGACGTGAGCCATGACGATCAAGGCTAGGCGGGCGCCAGCGGGCATAGTGTACCAGTTTCCTCTTTGGTGGCAAGGGGGCAAGTGCAGGCGGGGAGTCCCGATGAATCAAGCAAAGGTTTCCATATCGGTGTAAGAAGACCATGGACCGTCAAGACGGCAGAATGGAGGTCATCGTGGAGCCCGGCGCGGCGTCACCATCAGAACCTTTGGCAGGCGAAGACCTCTTTTATCAGGATAGCCTGTACTAGCTGTTCCCCTTCAAATTTGACCGTTGTGGGATCCCTTGTCATGGTACTAGGCCAGACAGTAAGAGTAAGGGGTACGTAGGAGGATGCAAGGTCCTAGCTACGACAAGGTTGTACACACCAGTTTTACGAGTTCAGGCCCCTCTCGGAGCAGGTAAAAGCCCTACGTCTCGGTGCCCAAAGGCGGTCGACTGGAATATAGGTGTGTGATTTACATGGGGTGCAAACCCTCGTACCGGAGGATGGGGGTGGCTTATATAGAGTGCGCCAGGACCCCAGCCACCCCACGTTACAGAGGGTTAAATGTACAAAAAGACAGAGCGTTACTAATAAAGCCTGTAATAAAGAGCTGTAATGGCCTTTAAGGCTATGGAGTGAATGCCCGAGTGTTGCTAGTCTTGTGTGACCTTTGATCTTCTGCGCTCCGAGCGGTTTCTTGCACGGTCGAGTGACTTCATTCTGGTCGAATGGAATTGGGGTATCCAAGTGAGATATACGGTCGAGTGGATAGCACTCTTTGGTTACTTCAGTCGGTATCTTTGGTCATCCTCAGAATGTCCTTGATCTTAGGGTAGTGACCTTGGGTAGGGCGTCTAGGTCAGGCCTATGACCCTATCCTCGGCCTATGGTATCGTCGGTAGCCCCCGAATGGGTTGAGGTCCGAATGAAAAGAGAGTTGAAGTTGATTCTGTTCTGAGTCTTGTGCTCCGGGGGCATATTCTTTGAACTTGGGAATCAAACTGTTTCTTCAACATTATTTCAGTCGTCATGCTTGATTCATAAATCGCCGAGTGAACTTTGCGAGTAACCGTTGAGTGTTGATGAGGCGCGAGATTTTTCGCGCGATTGGCTGCTTTGCGGTTCTTGGATTTTGTGGGATTCGAATTTTGGGGAAGCACGCGGGACGGAGCGAGCCACCGTAATCGGACCGGATATACATGGACGCCTCGATTCCCGTACCGCCTTTTTCGCCACTTGTCGGGCGTGCAACTATTGCGGGATTTGACAGGATTGCACGGGCCCACAAGTCACTCATTCAACTGCTGGTTCATAAAAGGGCATCGCCGCCGATGCATAGGCACTGTGCGCTTCATACTTCTTCTTCCTCCTCTGCTTCTCCACCGCACCTCTGCTCCTCGCCCACTGCTGCTCCGCCTGCGCACAGCTCGCCACTATGGGCAAAGACAAGACAGCAGCCCTGGAGCATGCAAAGAAGGCACCGGTGACGAGGAAGGGCAAGATGGTGAATCGGGGGTCGACGTCGAGAACTGGGCTGCCGCCTGGTTGGCTCCAGGGGGACTGGATCTGGTCTTCGACGCAGCATGAGGACTTGGAGGAGCTGCTTGACGCGGGCTTGATTGCCCACGAATCTTGGAGGCTACCGGGGGACGAGCTCGAGCCGCAAGCGCAGGAGGGCGAGTGTGTCGTCCACGCGACCCACATCGACCGAGGTTTCTCCTTGCCTCCGCATCCTTTTTTTTGGGGTTTTCTGAACTTCTACGGCACACAATTGCACCAGTTTACTCCCAACACTATCACGTATCTTGCTGCCTTCATCTCTTTGTGTGAGAATATCTTGGGCTGCCGAACACACCGGGGTCTATTCAAACACATTTTCACCTGCAGCTACCAAGCCATCAAGAAAGGGAACTCGACTATCAAGAAGACGCGGGTGATCCAGATGTGCGGCGGCTTGGGTATACAGACTAGGGGTAAGAGCACCTTTCCCACCATCACCCTTCCTGAGTCAGTCAGAGGGTGGCAGTCGACCTGGTTCTACTACAAGGATATTCTGACCCCGGGTCAGTCGACTGGTGTTCCTCCTTTCACCTTAGATCGAGTCAGTCAGCCTCCCTCGTTGGTTGTGAGTTGGGCTGAGAAAGTAGAAGTGGATATGTTGGTCGAGCGAGTGGTCCAGCTAGTCCGTGACGGTGTGACTGGGATGGACCTATTGGAGGTGTTTCTCAGTCTACGGATTCAGCTGCTACAAGCCCGTGATCATCCGATGTGGATGTACTCGGGCACCAATGACACAGCTCGGGTCCACCTAGAGGAGGTCACCGAGAAGAAGGTAGAGCAGTTGTTGCGAAGTATCATTGGGAACAAGGACAACCCCAGGGGGACCATGAGAGTTCGTCCATTCGACGCAGACCATGAGCCGGACAAGGTTTGACTTTTATTTTCTGAGTGAATTTTCTACTTTGATTTGTAGGTGTCTCTGAATCTGATTGATGTTTGATCAACTCTTTGTCCTGCAGATTTATATTGAGATGTATTCGGTGCCCAATGGGGAGCAAGTCCAGGAGGGGTGGAGGGCATTGGCGAGGTCACTGACTGGAGGTCTGATGAAGAGACCGACAAGGAAAGTGAGGACTCAAGCAGTGGTGATGAGGTCAAATTGTCACCTCGCATCGAGAGGCTCTCCAAGATGACCCATGATCCAGAAAGTGCGCGCACCAAGACAGCTCCCTCTAGTACTCAGGTACAGAAACGCACTCGGATGACTTCACCTGATCCGACCGAGAAGGCCCCGAAGCAGCCTAAGGTTGCGGCTTCGAAGCCTCGGAAGGCCCTGCCTAAGATCAAGGTGGACGTTCTGATTGCTTCCACGCGAGTGTCATTCTTCCCTGTTCTTCTCTTGCTCAAGAAATCTTACGCATTTTGTCGATTCATCTAGTCTACTTGACCGAGTGGGTTCTGAAACTTTTAGCGCTGCTACTTCTGGGACCTCTATGGAGATTGATAAGGGCCACAACGATGAAGAGAATGCGGATGTGGCCACTTCCAGCGCAGGTATAGTTCCTCGGTCGTGACTTTACTTTGTTGCTCACTCTATCAGTCGACTGAGTGCTCTTCTTGGTTTAATGTCTCGCAGTGCCACCCAACGTTATCGAGCTTCCGGACGATGATGATGAGTACGTACAAGTGCCTCGGAGGAACACATGAAGGAGAGGCAGGAAGGTGTCTGCTGCTTCAGACGCTCAACAACAGGGCGACATAGTTCGGGCTGCAGTTTCTTTTGCTCGTCCTTCGGCGCCGACTACCCAAGCTCTTGCCTCGCCTGTGCAACCCCAAGCTTCAGATCCTCTGGATGCCTTGACTGCTCCATCGTCTTCGCTCTTTGCTGCCTACCATGTCCCAGAGGACCCAGTGGATGCAGCTAAGGAAGCTATTCATCAATCAGGTCTCATGATGGAACAGACGAGGGCAGCGTACGAGGCTAGCATGGTCGTTTATAATGCCAGTTCAGCTCTTCAGACCAACATCGAGGTGAGTCATTTTCTGACTGAGTTATCTTCCGACTGGTTGTTGTTCTGCTAGGATATTCTACCTGAAAACCGATGCTTTGTTCGTAAGATGATGTCTGAGGATGGACGTTTGAAACCTTGACTGGACGTCTGTCTTGAGACTATCCTTGTTTCGCTCACCCACTAGGTGTTCTAGCTTTTGCTATGTAACTCTTGTATTTCAATTGGCTCGGTTGTGTCGATTACCAGTGGGGGCACGCAGAGTGCACCCACTGGGTGTAGTCTCCGAGACCATGGTCTACGGCGGGCAGTCGGCTGTGGTCTAAGAACGAATGTTGTTGCTATTTCTTGCAGTCTTTCCACTCGTGCTAGATGGATCGAGTCGAGTGGGAGCCGGTGGGGGCACGCCAAGCGCACCCACTGGGTGTAGTCCCCGATACCGTGGTCGACTGCGGGCAGTCAGCCGTGGTCTAAGAACGAATGTAACTCTCGCTTTTTTTACTCCTTCCACTCGTACTAGATGAATCGAGTCAAGTGGGAACCAGTGGGGGCATGCCAAGTGCACCCAGTGGGTGTAGTCCCCGAGGTTACTGTTGAGTGTTTGACTCAGCAGTAGTCTTAGAACTCTTTTGGTGTAGTAATTTACTCTGTGCACTTCATCAAGTGGAAACAACTGTCTTTATCTTTGTTGACTGACTTGCCTTTTTTGTTTACAGTAGAAATCTTGCGAGTTTGGGAATCAATTCGCGGAACTTCAGAAGAAGCAGATCCAACTCAATCTTGATATAGGATTGGCCAAAGAGAACTTGCAGAAAGCTAGAGATTAAGCATCTGGTATGAATGGTATAGAGCCTGTCGACTGTACTTGAATGAACGTGTCTAGTGAAAAACTGACCACTTTAGGCTGATCTAACGAGCGTTATCTCTTATAGATCAAATGAAGCAAGCTTTGGAGCAGAAGGATCTCGACTTGGTGGCGTCGCAGCAAAAGGCGCAGGAGAAGACCGAACTTGCTAACCAGAATATGGCTTCAGTTGGCAAGTTGGAAGAAGAAAATGCTAATCTGAAGACCGCCCTTGACGAAGCCAATAAAGAAGTGTGGCGACTGAAGAAGGATAAGCTGGCTCTGGATAACAAAGTTGGAAGTCTCACTCAGAAGAGGGACGAGATGGAGACTTATCTGGGAGGACTCGCCAAAAAGATGTTCCTCGTGCTTGAAGGTATCCTTCCTTTCTCCGACTTATTCATAACTGTCGACTCGCCATCCAACAGTCGACTCACCATATCTTTGTATGTGCAGAATTCTGCCAAAACTATGAGGAAGAGACTGTCGAGACGGGTCTGGATCCTTCCAATTCTCTTGTCAAGGATGAAGCTGCGATGAATGTACTGCGACTGGAATCTCCCCTTACCAGCGTCACTGGTTATCTTGCATGACTGAAAGTGGCGATGTCTCGAATCGTTACAGCGCTATGGGGGGAATGGTGCTCAAAAATGACCTCGAGTCTCTGATGACTCGACTTAATGAGATCCCAGGTCGAGTGCAGGAATGGAAGAAGTCATCTTCCCGGTGTGGTGTTGACGTGGCTCTGTCTCTGGTCCGTGTCCATTGTAATGAGGCCAAGGAAGAGAAGTTGGCGGCTCTCAAGGTCGCCAGCACCAAGAAGCTTCAATCCTAGTTGTTCATGGAGACTTTCCTTTATGCAGCCCCCCGCATTACTGATAGAATCGACCTGGACGAATTTGTTGAGCCTGCAAGCCCTCCCCTTCCTGAAGAGTGAACAAACTTTATGCCTTGATTCAATTTTCCTTGGAATGCCGAGTGGTTTTTTAACCATTAAACTCCTTCAGGCCTGATGCCCGAGTACTTCTGCCCGAACCTTGCGGGATTCATCTGGACTCGGTTTTCTCTAGAATATGCTTGCTTTGTTTCTGCTGTTTTCGGGTCTTTCGATTCTGAGTGGGCCCTGGTACTCCACTCGAAACGGACATTGTACTTGTGGTGCAGCTTGGAGAACAAAGGTACATTGTACTTATGGCGCAACTCGGAGAGCAAAGGTACGTTGTACCTATGGCGCAGTTCGGAGAGCAAAGGTACATTGTACTTACGGTGTAGCTCGGAGTGCCACCAAGCCCCCGAGTGTCGCTACGAAATGAAACCTATGGGATCACTGGAATCCCTTCTACGGTTGGCGGGCGCGGAGTTGTGCAAAGAGCAGGTCTAAGAGTCAACACAGCGATCGTTTACCCAGGTTCGGGCCGCGAGGATGCGTAATACCCTAGTCCTGCTTTAGTGTATATATGAGTGTTCTTGAGTTCTTCAGCTAGCTACGGTGCCTATCCAGCTTTCCAGGGTCCGAATCCCCCTCCAGTATGCCGCGGGCCTCCTTTTATAGTTAAAAGGGGCTGCCACAGTGGCACACATGAGATGGAAAGGTGTACAGTGTATGGGCTAATCCCACACCATTACGGGACAAGGCACATTCAATGCGCTGCTTAGGTGTCTATTTACTTTAACGGGGACGGGAAAGAAGCACGTCCCGTCTGTGGGCGCTCTGTCTGGTAGCAACACGCATCCAGGCCAGCGAGGCAGGCAGCTGAGGTGGCGTTGCGATAGGGTCTTCATGAAGATCTGCAAGCCACCACGCAAGTGCTTGGCTATCTGGCCCAGGAACCACGTATCGCCACCTGGGTACCTGCCTGAGCCAGCGGGTCGGTCGCCGCGCTGGGGCGGTGACGCTGCGGCAAGGGCCTGCCGCAAACTTGCTTCTGTTCCCAGCAAGGGTCTTGCCGGGGCCTCCGTGAGTGCCCTGCGGCAAGAGGCTTGCCGGGGCTTCGGGGTGTCTTCGGCTAGGAGCCTTGCCGGGGCCTCACGGGCTTCATCGGCAAGGAACCTTGTGATCGCCAAGTCTTCTGGTTCTCATCTTGAGAGTCATAGGTCTTTGTCTTCACAAAGATCCGCATGCCATCACGCGGGCGCTTCCCGAGCCTTGGCTCTAATGTTGTTGGTATCATTGGAGCCCATAGGATTCAAGGGTGGCTGCGACGGAGGCGTCTGGGTGGATCGCCCCGGCAAGAGCCCTTGCCGGGTGGCGCGCAGGCCGCCCCGGCAAGAGTCCTTGCCTTGGGGAGCCTGTCTCCTTGCTTGGTCTTCTCGTGCTGCCTGTCTTGGCGTCGTTCTAGTAACTCCGCGTTCCTGGTTTCCTTCTTCTGCCCTGTTATGTTCGGCCACACGCGTGGCTCTGACTGCCCGTGCACAAGTAAGGGGTACAAAAAGAGTGCCCCTACTTTTGTACACCGACAGGAACCCCCGGGCCCGGGCCATTCATAAGTGCAACGTGTTGTTGGGCTAGGCCCAGAACAGTGCGCGAGCAGTGGGGTTGGATTCCCTTTGATGCAGTAACGCCCCCGATGGTTGCGCTTCCCCATGATATGTGCTGACGTGGTGGTCGTGCGTGGGGCGGTTTGCTGCGTGCTGGTGTCATGTCGCAGTAAATGGTGGTGGAGGGCGGCCCGCGCCTTCCCCATAAAAAGGGGAAAAACCGCAAGCGCGTCTCCCATTCACCCCCTTCACTCATCCAATCTCGCGCTCGCCGTTCTTCTCCTTCTTCCCCAAGCCAGAGCCTTCGCCTCCGCTCGCCGCCGCCGCGCTCCCTTCTGTCTCCGACCCCTTTCTTCCCCTTGCGGCTACAATGGCGCCCAAGTCTAGATGGGGGAAGGCAGTGGCCGAGGTCGCGGGGGAGAAAGAGCTTCCGGAGAGCGAGCTAGCGACGCTGCGGACGAAGCACGCCTACTTCCCTCCGACGGTCGACGTGGTCCAGCTCAGGGACTACTTCAAGCCCTTGTGGGGGTGTGAGACGGCGGGGCATCCAGCCACGCATGTCATCCCTGCCCAATGCACAGAGGCCGGCCAAAATCGGTATCCTTTCTTTGTCGACTACTTCTATTGCGGCCTCTGTCCCCCTTTATCCGATTTCTTCAATGACATCATGCACACCTATGGCTTCCATCTCATCGATTTTATGCCGAACGTCGTGGCGTGCATGGCTTTTTTCACCCACCTCTACGAGGGTTTCGCCGGGGTGGTTCCTAGCACGACGCTCTTCCGCCATTACTTCTTCCCTCGTATCCAAGGAGGGGTAGCCATCTCCAGCTGTGTCACCTAGATTTCACGGACCCAGGAAAAGGCCACGTATCCGGACGATGCGAAAAGGGAGAGGTGGGATGAGTGGAAGAGCCGGTGGTTGTGGATAGAGGAAGAAGACCCACCAGAGTTCTGTCGAGTTCGTCAGAGCCCGCCGGTTCGTAAGGGAGACTGGGGGTACGTCGACGTAAATGAGAAAAAGCTCTCGATCGCCACCACCAGGATCCATCGCCTTGCCCAGGCCGGGATCACCCTTGAGATGATCAGGGTTGATTTCATCCGCCGCCGGATCGCGCCGCTACACAACAAGGGGAGGCCAGCTTGGCTTTTCAAGAACCCGGCTGACATCATGAGGCTTCGCCCCAGCCTAAAACATAACTTCACGGTGATGCAGCACAACCACATCTGCTAGAAGCTCTTCCAGCTTGATGTGGATCGCGACGGCAGGGCCGAGAGGACCGACAAGGCTGCAAAGGCCGGTAAGGCCGTCAAGGGGCCCCTTTTTGGGTTGCCGGCGGGAGTGGTCACGCTAAGAAATATCCCCCGCTGGTCCGACATCATTGCCATGATGCCAGACTTCAACGCGCACGGCCTTGACCCGTCTTGGATCGAGCCGCTGGCGGATCAGGTGCAGGAGTTCTTCGACACTCTGTCAGAGAAGCGCGTCCGTGACGAGCCGGTGCTCGTCCACGACACTACCTAGGCCGAGCTCAACTATATTGCCGCCAGGGCGGCGGAGGTGGCACTTGCCCTAGAGGCCGACAGCGTTGGCCATGTGGAGGACGAGGCCACCGTGGCCGCCGAAGAGGAGGAGTTCGCCGGGTGGATGAGGACTACCAGGGAGGCCCGCCGTGCGGGCGCCGACGCCGACGCTTCCCTTGTCGAAGACGTGGTCGAGGAGTCGACCAACGAGGACGCCGAGGCTGCTAACCCTCCTGGCATGACGAGGCGGCGGGTCCTGCGGCGGGCCGGTCCGGTCGGGAAGCATCGTGCGGTGGCAACAGCCCTGAGAGCCGCTCGGCCTTGAGACTGGGACTCCGAATGTGCACATCGACGGGTTAAGCTTGATATCATAAGTTCTCAAGTTCGCAAATGTTTCAGCGAGGTCAGCCAGTAGGTAGGAACCTTTACGTGATTTGAATACAATGTCGTCCAAGTATGCTTCTACATCCCGTCTGATTTTCTTCAACAGACACTTCTGAATCATGCGCATGAATGTCGCGCCAACATTCTTGAGGCCCAAAGGCATGGTACGTAACAAAAACACCCGAAGGGGTGATGAATGCCGTTTTCATTTCATCGGGACCAAACAGTCAGATCTGATGGTACCCGGAATATGCGTCCTGAAAGGACAAATGCTCACACCCCGCAGTCGAGTCGACAATTTGATCGATGCGGGGGAGAGGGAAGTGATTTTTCTGGCAGGTCCGAGTGATATGTTTGAAATCGATGCACATGCGGAGTGACTGTCCTTCTTGGGGACCATGACAACATTGGCGAGCCACTCGGAGTGGTATATCTCGCAGATGAACTCAGCTGCCAAAAGCCGAGCCACCTCTTCACCAATTGCTTTTTTCTTCTCTGCGGCGGACCGACGGAGATTCTCTTTGACATGTTTTGCTTTAGGGTCCACTCGCAAATGGTGCTCAGCCAGTCCCCTGGGTACACCCGGCATGTCGGATGGTTTCCAAGCAAACATGTCCCAGTTCTCCTGGAGGAACTCAATGAGCGCTTCTTCCTATTTGCTATCAAGTGTTGTTGAGATGTGAGGAGCAGGATTGGGGTCAGTCAGATGAATGTGCACAGGCTTCATTTCTCCGGCCAACTGAAACGCTGATTCGGAAGCAGGTTTCTTGGCACGCAACAAATCACTTGGATCTGCGTTCTTCCGGTACTCTCCCATCTCCACTACTACCATCTGCTCATCAGCAATTTTCGAGCCCTTCTAGAAGCACTCTTCTGCTTTTTGCCGACCTCTTGTGACTGTGATCACGCCCCTTGGGCCTGGCATCTTCAGTTTGAAATACACATAGCACGGTCGAGCCATGAAACGGGCATGTGCAGGTCTGCCCAGGATTGCGTGGTAAGCACTGTGGAAATCCACCACCTCAAATGTCAACTTCTCCTTGCGATAATTGGTCGAGTCACCAAAAACCACGTCAAGGGTGATCTGATCGAGTGAGTCGGCTTTCTTCCCTGGGATGACACCGTGGAACCGTATGTTGCTCTCACTCAGTTTGGACATCGGAATGCCCATCCTGTAGAGGGTCTCAGCGTATAAGATATTCAAGCCAATGCCGCCATCCATCAGGATCTTGGTCAGTCGAGAGTCGTCAACAACTGGGTCGACCATCAACGCTTGTCGCCCAGGGGTAGCAATGCGCGCTGGATGGTCGGACTGGTCGAATGTAATGGGAGTCTTTAACCATTTTAAGTATGTCGTCTTTGCCGGAGCAACCATATTGACTTCTCTGTTGATAACTTTCAGTCGACTCTTGCTCTCGACGTCAGCAAAAATCATCAAGGTGGAGTTGATATGGGGGTAACCTCCATCTTCTTCTTTGTCCTCAGTCTCCTCAGATTCTTTCTCCTTCTCATTGGGCTGGACCTTTTGGAAGCTCTGAATCAGGAGTCGACACTGTCGAGTGGTATGCTTGGCGTAAATGAAATTCCCTTCTTCATCCTTCTTGGTGTTTATATGACACGACAAATCAAGCACATCAATTCCTACTTGATCCTTCACTTTCCTGGGGATCAAGGTGCCTTTATGTTTCCCTTTGTTCTTCCCCAGGTTCACGACTGCAGCCTCTCCAGGAGTTGCGGGTTCTGCTTTGCACTTAGGTTTCCGATTGGAATTTCCATCATGTTGGGCAACTGGTTTCTTGCAGCTACAGAGTAGGTACGCTTCTTCGCCTTTACCGTACCGACCGGCTATCTCCATCATCCGAGTCAGAGACATATCTCCAGTCCCACTGAATTTCAGTATTAACTCTCTGTACTGTATCAACCCTCTTTAAAGGCGCAGACTGCCAGCGGACACAGTCTGGTTGGCCCATAGCCGAAGATCGCCCCTGCGGCGTGAAGGTTGTGGGCCCCGCCAAGAGCTGAATCTGGGTCGGAATCATGATCAGTATGACCGTCGACTCGGTGAAAACGGCCGTCGAATCTGGGTCGGAATCATGAAGGTTTAGGGGCACTCGTCGGCGGTCGTTGTGACCGAGTTGACGGTCATACTGATCATGATTCCGACCCAGATTCTTCTCTTGGCGGGGCCCACAACCTTCACGCCGCAGGGGCGATCTTCGGCTATGGGCCAACCAGACTGCGTCCGCTGGCACAGACCTGCTATGAATTCTGTTGCGCGACTAGGAAACGGCTGCATTTTGATTACCTACTGCTCGGAGCAGCGCTTGAATCTGCAGCAGACCTCTTCCAGCTTCTGATTGGGATGGCTGGATCGACTCTGCAATACAAGCTGCAGCTATGAGGTTCTGAATTGAAGTGCGATATACCCGGGGCTCGTGAGGAAACAACTATCGCTGCCGTCGACTGGATTCGGGAATCAGTCGGCGGGCTCGATCATCGAGTGAATGCTAAAGGTTCTCTAGCCGCACGCGCTCGGCCACGGTGGCTATGCGCGCGGCTTCCAGGGCCTGAGTCTCAAACGTCTCTCCCAAGATGGGGGTATGTAGTGCTTCTTCGTTACGGCGACGCATCTCTTCTCTTTGTTCCGCAGTGAGGGGCTGAGGCACGTACCCATCTTGATCGTATGACTAACCATCATTGCTGTCGCCACCATCACCCCGAGGATACCCGGGCGGACTGCGCCGAGAGCCGACCATGAGGACCTCCGCCATGGGGTCGATTCTCCCGCAGTCGGAAAGTGTACCTATGGAGCCAGTCGACAGGTCGACTCGCCCGTAGTGGTATTCGTCGGGCTCGATTACCGTGACCTGGGGGGTGGTCAATTGTCGACTCGCCCGTAGTGGTATTCGTCGAGCTCGATTGCCGCGACTTGGGGGGTGGTCGATTGGCGAGCCACCACGTGCTTCACCCACTGCTAGAGCCGTGACTGCCCGGACCGCTTGCAGCGGCGTGCAGCGGGGAGAGCAGACGACGTGGGGACCGACCGATACTGGGTCAACGGCTGCCGGAGAAGGACGACACAAGCACTTGCGCGAACGTGCGCCGCCCCGCGGATGGGAAGTGCCTCGACGTAAATTGGGGCCTCCTGAAGCCAGGCGTAGTCGTCGGCGATGAAAACGAGTGCACCGAGTCAAATCTCGCAGCCCAACGCCAGACCACTGCCGGAAACTATGCTGATGACAATCGGAGAAACACTTGCAACCTCACCGGAAGTCGCTAAGACACCTGCCCCATGGTGGGCGCCAACTATCGTGGTACTAGGCCTGATAGTAAGAGTAGGGGGTACGTAGGAGGAGGCAAGGTCCTAGATACGGCAAGGTTGTACACAGGAGTTTTACGAGTTCAGGCCCCTCTCGGAGAAGGTAAAAGCCCTACGTCTCAGTGCACGGAGGCGGTTGACGGGAATAAAGGTGTGTGTGTTACAGGGGGCGCGAACCCTTGTACTGGAGGAGGGGGTGGCTTATATGGAGTGCGCCAGGACCCCAGCCGCCCCACGTTACAGAGGGTTCAATGCACATAAAGATAGAGCATTACTAATAACGCCTATAATAAAGAAATGTAATGGCCTTTAAGGCTATGGAGTGAATGCCCAACCGTTGCTAGTCTTGTGTGACCTTAGATCTTCCGCGCTCCAAGTGGATTCTTGCATGGTCGAGTGACTTCATTCTGGTTGAATGGAATGGGGGCATCCGAGTGAGATATACGGTCGAGTGGATTGCACTCTTTGGTTACATCAGTCGTTATCTTTGGTCATCCTCAGAGTGTCCTTGATCTTAGGGTAGTGACCTTGGGTAGGGCGTCTAGGTCAGGCCTATGACCCTACCCTAGGTCAATGGTATGGTCATCCCTTCCCGCCGATATTTGGGAAGAGTACCAAGGCCACTATAAATAGGACCTTGCCACCAACACAGAGGGGCATCTGATCTGGGGCATCTCATCTTGAGCCGCTCCGACCATAGAAGGGATCGAATCCATTCCACCCTGACCATACCACAAGCTCATCCGAGCCCAAGAACACCTCTCCTCCTGAGGTTGTTCATCCATTGTACT
Source organism: Secale cereale (assembly GCA_902687465.1). NCBI lineage: Eukaryota > Viridiplantae > Streptophyta > Magnoliopsida > Poales > Poaceae > Secale > Secale cereale. Next base: position 298,224,417 of record LR738710.1, read on the forward strand.
AGTTCATCCTCAGCCCCACGAGGCAATCCACCAGACACACTGGAGTAGGGTTTTACACCGCAAGGTGGCCCGAACCAGTATAAACCCCCACGTCTCTTGTTCCTTGAGTTCGTCGAGCTATGCCGTGGAATCATAGGGTGAGCATGCTGGGGAGAGAGTGTTCGTCATGCACACCCCAGAGTTCGAACCTATCTAGGGTTTGCGGAACCCGAAATCCGACATTTGGCGCGCCAGCTGGGGGTGCACTGAAACCTCTCCTCCATCGATCGACCCTTCACCGCTCTACCACTTCCATGGCTGACGCTCGTCGGGCTCATGCTGAGCAACGGGCCACTATCGCCGCCAGTCGTTCTCCATCACCTGTCGCCAATGCAGCCACCGGACCAGTGAGGCACGAGCAGTAAGCCGCGTTGCTGACTCCAGCCGGCTCGTCATCCCATGGTCGTCGTGGACCCACGGATGCGCAGGCTGCGCTGCTCATGGCGCGCGAGTTCCTGCGCTACTGCCCCGTCGATGATATCTACGAGGACTGGCTAGACCGCATGGCCGAACTTGTCAGCGCCACCGAGGGCTCTCCTGCACCTCCCCCCTCGCTACCTCACCCGCCTCCCTCTGTGGGCAACGTGGCACAAGAAACACATCTGCTACCTCCACGTCAAGGCGTTGCCCTAGCTCGAAGACGTGCGGCCCCGTGGCTCGACCCACCGCGCGGGGCGCCCGCACATGAATAAGGAAGCTGTCAGGAGGTCCAGCGGCCGCAAGGAGGAGCTCCTGCACTCCCACCACCACCACATCAAGACCGTGCGCCCCCTGCGATGGTGATGCATGAGAACCAAGACCAAGCTCCGCCTCCACGACGGGGTCTGGCGGCCACATCAGGATGCCGAGCCTTCACCTGAGCTACACAACGTCATCTGGCCCGGGAAGTTCAAGCCCCACCTACCTCCATGCTACGACGGCACCCCCGACCCTGTTGAGTTCCTGCAGCTTTACGAGCTGAGCATCGGGGCGGCGAATGACAATGAGGAAATTATGAACTGGTTCCCCATGGCTCTAAAGACGGTGCGCCTCGTGGCTCCTGAACCTGCCCGCAGGATTGATCTCCTCCTGGGGTGACATGCGCGAGCGTTTCATTGCAATTTTCTAGGGCACTCGAGACTGCCCGCCAGCCACAAGTGAGTTGCAGCACTTCAAGAAGCAACCGGGGGAAACCATGCAGAAGTACATCCAACGCTTCAACAACGTCCGCCTCAAGATTCCCAAGGTGACGGATGAGGCCATCATCTCAGCATTCTCCGATGGCATCTGTGATGTCAATATGAAGGAGGAGCTTGCCATCCACGAGGTTCTGTGCATAGCCCTGGAGCTGTTCAACATAGCGACCAAGTGCATGAGAGCTGAGGAAGGGCGCCTTTCAATCGTCGAGCTCCCAGCTGTTGACCCAGTAGAAAAGAAGGTCAAGCCTAAAGATGTGAATGGCAAGGGGGTGGCCGTGCTTGCGGAAGAATAGGAGATGAAGCGCGTCCACGACCACCCAGAGTCATCCAAAAGCAACCGCCCGTTCTGCGCCTTCCACAACGTACACAACCACAACACCTATGACCGCCAGGAGCTCAAGGCCATTCGCGACGGGCACTTCGGCCGACGCCCCGAGCGCAACGACCGAGGCTATGTCCATGGAGGAAGCCGAACTGGAGGTCTCTGGGACGACCGCGGCCCCCGTCAGGAGTGGCGTGATCAGATTCGTGAGGACCACTGGCACGACCAGCCTCGCGAGGGTTCCTGGAGGGACTAGCCTCGTGACGACCGCCCTCAAGGCCGGCATCCCTCCGTTGCCACCACAACCAAGGAGGAACGACAATCAGGACGAGGGGGCTTCCAGGAGCCTCGCGCCATCGCCTGCATCTTCGGCGATGCACAGGCTCCGACCTCTTAGTGCATCTTCAAGCAGTTCGCCCGAGAAGTGAACGCGGATCTTCCCAGGCTAGAAGCTACATGACCGCTCAAGTGGTCCAAGTGCACCATCACATTCAGCTCAGCTGACCAACTCAAGTGTGCGGCAACCACCGACGCACTCCCGCTGCTCTGCTCGCCCATCATCAGCAACATCCAAGTCACCAAAACCTTCATCGATGGCGGTGCAGGGCTCAATGTTCTCTCCGTCGACACGTTTGATTGTCTCCAAGTGCCATATGACTATTTGCAGCCCACCAAGCCCTAATCGGGGGTGACCGACGACTCCACGACCCCAATCGGGCAGATCCGGCTCCCCGTCACCTTTGGCACCCGCGACAACTACCACACCAAGCTCATCAACTTCGACGTCGCCCACACCCGTCTCCCATACAACGCCATCCTTGGGTACCCATACATGGCCAAGTTCATCGCAGTGACTCACCATGGATACAACGTCCTCAAGATGCCAGGAAGCCGCGACATTGTCACCATCGCGTGTGAGGAAAAGGACGTTGTGTGCTCCCTTGATCGCGCCTACCAGGCTGCAGCAGTCGAGGACACATACAACGAAGGCATAATCTACCCCCCCCTGAAGCCACCCGAAGAAGAAGAAGCAACTCATCGCCCTGGAGCCTCACGAAGAAGCAGCACTTGACAGCCGCGCCTCAGGATCCTCGCCCGTGGACGGGGTACATCTCTCCCTCTCATAGGGAGGCACGCCTGGTGCCCCTCTCAGGTTGAGCTCGGGGGTTCTCCTCTGGAGGGCCTCCAACCAAGCCAATGTCACGAGGGAGGCGCTCGGGACAATGTGGAGGCATGCTTCACCGCACATTTCCCTCACGAGAGCACGAGGCGCGAAGCGCCAAGTGCTCAGGAGTTCATCAACGAGACCATCGAAGACTTGCAGGTACCAAGGGCAATGTGAGGCGAGCGCCGCCCCACACCACCAAGTGCAGCTGCCATCCTAGGCTCAGGCGACAGGCTGCGTGCCTGCGTCAATATCTTAGGACTCTGAAAATGATAAATTTGCATCTACCTCTGTCTACACAGGCTTTTGCTGAGCTGGAGTGTCTTCAACAAATGACAAATGATTATGCTTGCATTGCAAATAATGACACATGGATATGGCCTTTTAATAAGGGGTGCTTCAGACCTAAATCCTTATATGTGCATGAGCATTAACATATTGTTGTTGATCCTATTTTCCAATGGATTTGGAAATCCTCATGTACTCTGAAAATTAAAATGTTTGGATGGATTTGCTGAGGGATCGTTTAAATAGCAGAGATATGCTACAGAGGAGGCATTGGCATGTGGAGGATGATACTTGTGTTCTATGCCCATATCTTTTTCATGAGGATATTGCTCACTTGTTTTTCTCCTGTAATTTCAGTGTTAGAGTCTGGGATTACTTGCAGGTTAACTGGGATCCTCAGCCTGGGATGACCACTTATAACATGGCTGCAAAGGCTAGGAAGGATTTTGGGCATATTTTCTTCACTGAAGTGGTCTTCACAGCTGCTTGGAATATTTGGAATATAAGGAATGGTAAGGTTTTTAGGAATGGGAGGCCTACTTTCAGAGCCTGGAGACATAACTTTATTCATGATATAACCATGCTCTCTCATAGGATAAAATGTAAATACAGGGATAGCCTTCCGACTTGGATCTCTAATCTTCCTTAGTTAGCTCTTGTTATCCAGTTTCGGTTGTAAGTATCTCTTTCTCCTCTCTTTTGTAAATATCTTGTAAATGACTTTCTTTTCCTCTGTTTTTTGAATAAAGAGGTGTGAGGCTGTTGCCTTGCAGTACATAGTCAAAAAACATCCCATGAGCATCTACTGGAGCTCTACTGGCCGTCTCAGGTGGGCCGGTGCAAGGGCCCTCCTCACAGCTACGTTCGTATGCCTTTAGGCTTGCGGAACCAGGCAGCCCTGCACCAGCGCCACATGCGGGACGTCCTAGCGGCTCGCGAGGCCAGGCATCAGGAGATCCTGGCGGAGGTGGCGACGGTTCTTCGCGAGCTCTCAGAACCTCAGGGGGCTCACGAGGTCCCGAAGTCAGGCGGTTCTTGAGGGGCGACATGTGCAGCGAGCGTCTTCAGCTACATTCACATCTCTCCAACAACGATGCCAGGTGACTCCGTTTTAGTTTGTTCAGTTGGGGGCGCCCCTCGGGCTGCATCATCCCCAAGTCACATGGGCCTGTCCCTGCGATGTGTATCCTTTTGCATCCTTAGCTTACCCTGTTGGGGGCGCCCCTCGGGCTGCATCATCCCCAAGCCACACGGGTCCGTCCCTATGGCGTGTATCACATTTACATTACCTGAATTAGCTTGTTTCCTCCCATGAGTTACCTTATGATCATCACCTACTCACCAACCACCTTTTGCGGCCTCCCGTGCTGCTGACCGAACTCCTGCTCATCCCGCAACGCGGGCTACACATGCTGGCATGGCGCTTGTACTCGGGTTCGTCCCTACAACACTGACAAATCTGAGAGATCGAGCTCTGACTCGCGGCCCGCCTTGCGCATGTCACCTCACCAGATCCTCAGCGCCTTTGTCTTCCTGCGGAAATATCAGTGGCATGGCGGCAGACGTGATTATGAACTATACTATTTCGTCAAGCTAACCCGCACGAGTCTCCGGAGCCCACCTACAGGTGGCCCTGCCAGCTATCCCATTCTCACATAATTCGCTTGTGCGTTAAAGGGGGGCTCCTGAGCATGGCGACTCAGGAACCCCTACTGACTCTCCAGCCCTCACCCCCTAGCCTTGACGACGGCAACTTGGCCTGGCGTAATAGCGGCGGCTGAGCTTTGCTCGAGGGTCAGGACCCGAGGACGCATAGCATCTAGAAGAGCGAGAAAGGGGGAGGCTGGTACAGAACGCTAAGGCTTGGTTTCACGTTCCCTTCCCGAGGTATGTTCGTATGTCAAGGAGGACTCCTAAGCATCGCGTGTCCGTAGCCTAACAAGTCAAGTAGCCCCTCACCCCTTGGCCTTGTTCTGGCCATCTGGATGAGCCAGCGGCGACTGAGGTATGCGCGGGGCCGGGCTCTGTAGATGCAGAACAATAAAGAAAGCGGGAAGGAAATCATGAAATCCTAGCCACACAACTGCCGAAGCACAGACCAGGCGCGCCACACGGAGAACCACCTTAGGCCCATCAAGATGAGTCATGAGTTCAAATTAGCGCGATGCTGCGAGCCGACGAATTTTCGATTTCTGCAGTCTTGCTCCGGCAATGCCGCCTTCCTTTTTAGCCTTCGGGAAGCTGCTTGCACGCCAAGGGGGGACCTCTTGAGCATCGCGCCTCTGGAGCTCTTATCGGACCTTGGGCCGCTCACCTCCTGGCCTTGACCACGACATCGCGACCTGGCGTACCAGCGACGGCTAAAGCTTGTATGGGGACCGGGACCTGCCGGCATAGATCGCCAAGCTACTGTAAGGACGAAAAGGGGGGACAGTGCCGAAGCAATACTTGCAACCATGGTTTCGTAATGAGAATAATAAACATTGGAGCAAAAGCATTACATGTCCTTTACATGCCCCCATGGGGTTCGTCTTGATTCCTCGCTGGGAACAAAAGAAGGAAATCGCAAGGGGCCCTAACCGCGGCTGCTGCCGCCGACGCCATCATCAACAGAGGGCCACAAGAGGCCTGCACCAACCCCACCTGGGTCATCGGTGACAACGGGCTGATGTCGCTGTCGCGCTCCGGGCACGACGTGAGCTCGGTGGCGCATACATGTCGTTGCTCGTCTCCGGAGATAAGCCAGGCTCGGGTGAGGTGCTGGATTCTTAGGGGCCGTCGCTGCTGCTGGTGGAGCTGTCGGCAGGGGTAGGCCCGGCGCCTGCTACCGCGCCACCCTGGAGGCTCACCCTAGGACAACACTTCAGACGGTAGCGTTCCAAATCAAAAACCTTGAAGAACAACATGGAGGCGCCGTCGACCTCGACCTCCGCCTCCGAAGCCTGGCTGTAGCACGCAACATGCTGCACCCACAGCTCAGCAGGACCTCTTGCCGGCATCAGCTCCGTGAAGAACCTCGAGAGCCGGATACAAGAAGGTGGTGGCATCGCTGTTCACACCACGAACTCATGCGAGGATCCCTCAGCATGGGTTCGGGTGCCAGCGGCTCATGCGAGCATAGCTTGGCCACCTCGTCCACGATGCAAGCGGCGCGGGGTGCTGCCCCTCTTCTGGAGGCCTGCGCTTGGGCGTACAAGGGCAATGGGTAGCCGGGAGGAGGTCGCTAGCACCAAGGCCTCGTCACGTCCAGTCTCACACCAGCGTCGCGGGGGCGGCCGAACCTCTTCTTCGGCAGAAGTGGTCCCCGTTCCTCGCAAGGGTTTTTCCCCTTCTCACCAGTGGAGAATCTCTTATCAGCGCCATGGGCATCACAGCAGGCCAGCGCAACAAGGAGGAAGATGAAAGGGCAGGCGACAAGAAGAAGGAGATGAGAAACGGGGGCTTCACCCTCTCTTCATTTATAGCCAGGAGGAGGACAACCGCTGGCCTCCATGATCGCACGTAATGATGGTTTTTCTATGCATGCAACAGGGTCTCGTCAAGTCAAGCAGTTGCCGAGGCAGCATGGGGAAGCGGAGACGCCCATGGCCAAGCCTCGCAAGGCGGACGACGGCAAGACCTCCCTGGGGGTAGCCTCTTTAGGCTGGCTCCCGAGGAGCAGAGATATCTATGCAAGGTGCACCTCGAGAGGTTCACGTAACGTTAGCCATGATGATCAAGGTCAGGCGGGCGCCAGCAGGCGCAGTGTACCAATATCCCCTTTGGTGCTAAGGGGGCAAGCGCAGGCATGGAGTTCCGAGGAATCAAGCAAAGGTTTCCATATCGGTGCAACAAGACCAAGGACTGTCAGGATGGCGGAATGGAGGTCATCGTGGAGCCCGGCGCGGGGTCACCACCAGAGCCTTTGGCAGGCGAAGACAACTTTTGTCAGGATAGCATGTACTAGCTGTTCCCCTTCAAATTTGGCCGTTGTGGGATCCCTTCACGCCGATATTTGGGAAGAGGACCAAGGCCACTATAAATAGGACCTAGCCACCACCATGGAGGTGCATCTGATCTCGAGCATCTCATCTTGAGCCGCTCTGACCATAGAAGGAATCGGATCCATTCCACTCTGACCATACCAAAAGTTCATCCGAGCCCAAGTTTATCCATTGTACTAGTTCATCCTCAGCCCCACGAGGCAATCCACCACACACACTCGAATAGGTCATTACACCGCAAGGTGGCCCGAAACAGTATAAACCCCAGCGTCTCTTGTTCTTTGAGTTTGCCGAGCTAGGTCGTGGAATCATAGGGCGAGCGTGCTGGGGAGAGAGTGTTCTTTGTGTGCACCCCAGAGTCTGAACCTCTCTAGTGTTTGTGGACCCCGAAATCCGACAGCAGCTTCTGTCTTTTCTTTCGTGCTTTTGTCAACCGATTGGTAGAGGCTGAAATACCCATGCATAAAATACAATAGTGAGAGTATGGGTGAATTGTGTGCAGAGATAGTGCACTATAAAAGTAGCAGATAATAGGTGGTTGAAAAATAAATGATAGGAGACATATGATAGCTCTACAACATTGCATGGCAAACAAAATTATATTATACTCCGTAAGGTTTTGTAATATATGAGCACATGGATGACTGGTAAATGCACGTACACCTCCAGCACACCACCACATATGGTCCTATGAAAATAACAGTCAACTGGAAATAAATAGACCAGTCGATTTTTATGAACCATCTGATCTAGAATGAACGAGCAGATGGGCTTCGCCTACCTCCCGCTAGTCACAGTTGATGATCTTTCTCGAACCGCCAGCAAGCAACGGCCCAGACCCCTGGCTCCGCCGCCCAGCCCTCCCCTCGACCTCACACCACCTCCGTGCTTGGCAGCGCCCCCCGGCCAGGTCGGGCGCCATCAACTCCTAGGCCCCACACACCCCTAAGATAAACACCGAGGCACTGCTTCCCTGGCGTAATAGGCGGACTAGCGCCTATTACGCTGGGGAATGCTTCCATTAATTGGGAATCAACTGACCAAGAATTGAAATCAAGGGGGGGCGATGGAACTCTAGCTAAGGTGAAATAGTATATGACGAGAAACCTTGTGCATCGCGAGTTACTAGGAACATCTTGTGTCAGGAAGAAGGTGTAGGAAGAAGCGGTCAACTAGTGTCTTCTATGGGATGAATAACATGCAAGGAGACACGTAAGATTTGCGTGAGAAAGGGAAGAGGAGTACCAATTTTGGTTGCCGATCCAGTGCCCTCCTTATTTAGCGACGATCTTCTACCTTTTACCGGGGGAACCTATGTTTTGGAGGAGGGTGGAGCGTTGGATGAACCCATGGCGAAAATTTTAACTATGTTGCGGTAGCCGTCTGTCGGCGGAGGGGAAGCAGATCCGAGGCGGCGAAGAACGGCGTAGCAGGAACAACTCTGGTGCAGTGGACGGTGGCAACGTTGGAGCGATAGCGGTTAGGCGTAGGACGGTGTGGTTGAAATGGCTTGGGTACATCGCACATCGGTGTCCTGGAGGCAGCTTGGCCTCGGTTTTAACTACTACTCGTGGAGGGCATTGCGGTTGCGGTTGTGGTGGACGACGACATCGGGGTATCGGCGGTTGATGTGTGGGATGGGGTGGCTGCCGGAGGACGCCGGGGTTTCGTGGCTAGTGGGAGGTAGTTTTGGCACCCACAAAGTACGAATGGAGAATCAGACGG
>LR738710.1:298244347-298275794 GCA_902687465.1 Secale cereale
CGGCGGAGTCCCGTGGGCCGGTGCGCCGATGAGCTCCTGCTCGACGCTACAACGCACGGGAGGCGACGGGGGCGTGTCTACGGTGTTGCTGGACGAGCCCTACGTCCATTAGAGGAGAGAGGAGGAGCGGGGAGGCTTCCAGACCTTGCGCGCGTGCGAGCCCGAGGAGTGGACGTTGCGGGCGGCCGGTGCGCGTGTGGCGACGGCCACTAGAGGGCGCAGGAGGAGGGGGGACAGCGCCGGGGTGGTTGCGGACGTCGAGGGGCGTCGACTGGCGCGAGGGGGGAGCCCGAGGCTGTCGGGGGCAGATGATTGGCCGAGGCTACAGTGCGTGGGTGCACTGTTGCGCGCTCTGGAGCGCCCTTATCGCATGCCACGGCATGCCATTGGGCCTCTGGACGCGTCCACCGTGTCTGGGGGGTCCAGGGTGATGCAAGCACTACGGCTGAAGCTTTGGATGCTCTGGAGAGTCAAGGAGAGAGAGAGGAAGCTGGTGACTTGGTAAGAAATGGATGTCCAGCAGGGTGAACTAGGGTTTTTACCCCTCAATCATGGAGCTGGGGTCCTGGGGAAGTTACTGGAGGTAGCTAGTAACCAGATGAACGTGTGGTAGAAAGTTGAGGCCAAGATAAATAGTAAAAGTGATCAAGAAGAGGGTTTTGGTAATTCTGCAGAAGGTGTTTGATCAGTGTTTGGTCAAGCAAATGATCTCCACTTGCCATGACACTTAACATGATTGAATGACATGTGAAAATAGGGTGTTTCACCAAATTTGGGCTCATTTGAAGAAACTAGCCAATGTAACTTTGGTGAACCCTAGAAATCAACAGAAATGGCTTCATCTTGTTTGAGTCAAGCTAATAATCTCCCCTTGATGCACCACTTGGTGTAGTTTCATCATTTGGGGTATTGATCATGCCCACAAAGTTTGAAGCTCCAGGTAAAAAGTTGGTAATGTAAAGTTGTTCAAATTTGCATTTGAACAGAAAGGGTTTTGGGGTGTTCTGATCAAGTTTCTCTATTCCAAATCTTGTGCCATTTGGTCTAGATGCCTTATTAGGCATTTCCAGCATGTGCACCAAGTTTGAGAGCATTTGTTCAAGTTTGGCAATGTAAAGTTGCTCAAACTTCAAATATGGACAGAGTGGTTATGAAGGGTTTTGAGGATGTTTTCTTGCTTCCCAAGGCATGGGACTTGGCAAGATCATCATATATGTCATATGTGACATGATAGAATTTCCTTGGAATTTTTGGAGAATATTTCCTTTGTAAATATTTCAAAAGCTTGAAATATCCAGAAAGGGTTTTAGAGGGATTAGCCCATTATTTTGAACATGACCATGTGTTGAAACTCTTATATATGGACAATATATGTCCTATGAGTCTCCCTGAATTTTGGCAAATATTTTTGAAATAGTTAAATAATTTTTCCCTATTAAAGACCATTTCTGGCCTTAAGAAAAAGCTTTTAAATAAAATAGGAAAATAACTTTTGAAATTATACTTTTGTGGTTTCTGGGAGTCCTATGACTACTAGGTTTCAAATGTACCTTTTGAAATAATTTTCTCACCCTAAATCAAGCACTTGCAGTGCAAATCTCAATTCAGGGGTTTTTGGAAAACTAAATTTATAAAATACATTTTGGCCAAATTAATTTTGTAAGAAAATACTATACTGTTATATAACACTTGGCATGATCATTGGGCAGAAGTTTTGGGTGTGGAGATGAATTCCACAAGAGGGAATAGTTGACTTTAATGAGCACATGAAAAAGCACATGAAGAAAAACTCAACTCCAAATAAAAGCCAAATGATGCTAAAAAAATTTGCTGGTCCAAATTTTCATGCTTCATTGATGCAAATAACATGTTACAAAATGCAGGGTGTGACAGACCGACCCCCCTTCCAAGAATCTCGTCCCCGAGATTCCTAAACTAGGTCTTAAAAGAGATCGGGAAACTCGGATCTAAGATAGTCTTCATGTTGCCAGGTTGCTTCTGCTTCGGTGTGGTTGCTCCACTGGACCTAGAAGTACTTGATGGTACGGCTTCGCGTCCGTCGTTCTGCTTCGTCCAGAATGCAAATGGGCTTCTCGCGGTAGGTCAAATCAGGCTGCAGATCAATGGCTTGGTGATCAACATCCTTGTAGAGATTGGGCTTGTCTGGAACTTGGAGGCATTTCCGGAGTTGTGACACATGGAATACATTGTGCACATCGGATAGCTCAGGTGGTAGTTCCAACTGGTAAGCCACTTCTCCTCGTCGTGCAGTGATCTCAAAGGGTCCGATGAACCTTGCTGCGAGCTTCCCCTTGACGTGGAAACGCTTGGTTCCCTTCAGGGGAGTTACCCGCAGGTACACATGGTCCCCGACATGGAAACTCATGTCCCGATGGTGAGTGTCAGCATAGCTCCTTTGCCTTGACTTGGCTGCCTTCAAACGCTCTCTGACTAGTTGGACTTGCTCTTCTGCTGCGCGGAGAATATCCGGTCCAAAAACTAGTCCTTCTCCAGTCTCTGACCAGTTGAGGGGTGTGCGGCATCTGCGTCCGTACAACACCTCAAATGGTGCCATCTGAAGGCTTGACTGGTAACTGTTGTTATAGGAGAACTCGGCAAAAGGGAGACAATCTTCCCACTTGGCTCCATATGCCAAGACACAGGCTCGGAGCATATCTTCGAGAATCTGATTGACTTGCTCTGTCTGACCTCCGGTCTGTGGGTGGAAAGCCGTGCTGAAAGATAACTTGGTTCCCAAGGCTTCTTGGAACTTCTTCCAGAACCTCGAGGTGAACTGGGTTCCTCGATCTGACACAATCTCCTTGGGAACGCCATGAAGACTTACGATTCTGTCGATGTAGAGAGCTGCCAGCCGGTTGCCATCATAAGTGGTCTTGACAGGAATGAAATGGGCCACCTTGGTCAAATGATCGACTATGACCCAGATAGAGTCATGTCCTTTATTCGACCTTGGTAATCCAGTGATGAAGTCCATTCCGACTTTATCCCACTTCCACTCAGGAACTTTGAGTGGTTGAAGCAATCCTGCAGGTCGCTGATATTCAGCCTTGACCCTTTGGCACACATCACACTTTGCAGCATAGGTTGCAATCTCTCTTTTCATCCCGTGCCACCAGAATCGTGCCTTCAAGTCTTGGTACATCTTGGTTCCTCCGGGGTGGATGGAATACGGAGTGTCGTGGGCTTCTTGCAGAATCAGGTTCTTCAGCTCTGTGTTGTTTGGTACGCAGATACGACCTTTGTACCAAACAATCCCGTGCTGGTCTTCGGAGAATCCTGGGGCCTTGCCCAGCTTCATCTTCTTCTTGATGCCTTCAATGCTTGCGTGTCCATCTTGTGCCTTCTTGACTTCGTCCATCAGGGTCGGTCTGACTTCCAAATGATCCAGAAATCCAGGGGTGACCAATTCCAAACTGAATTGTTCGAGTTCCTTAAACAAGGCTGGCTGCCTTTCTTGAATAATGGCATTCAAAGAGCAAGCCTTCCTGCTTAAGGCATCGGCCACCACGTTAGCCTTCCTGGGGTGATATTGAACACTGAGGTCATAGTCTTTGATGAGTTCTAACCATCTTCGCTGCCTCATGTACAATTCCTTTTGGGTGAAAATGTACTTCAGACTTTTGTGGTCTGTGTAAATCTCACACCGTTTCCCTAGGAGGTAATGCCACCATGTCTTCAAGGCATGAACTACTGCCGCTAACTCAAGACCGTGAGTAGCGTAGTTCTCCTCATGGGGTCGTAGCTGCCTAGAGAGGTATGCTATGACTCGGCCTTCTTGCATCAGAATGCTTCCCAATCCTGTTCGAGAAGCATCACAATATATCACAAACTCCTTGTGAATATCAGGTGTTGCCAGAACTGGGGCGGTGGTCAATCCCTTTTTGAGCTCTTGGAAGCTCTCTTCGCATTTTGGCGTCCACTCGAACTTTTTGTCCTTCTTGAGGAGCTGAGTCATTGGCCGTGCAATGCTAGAGAATCCGTCCACGAATTTGCGGTAATACCCCGCAAGTCCGAGGAAGATTCTGACTTCCTTGACGGTCGTTGGAGATTGCCATTGGGTCACAGCCTCGATCTTTGCGGGATCAACTGACAATCCTTCTTCGGTCAAGACATGACCTAAGAATCCAACTTTATGCAGCCAGAACTCACACTTGCTGAATTTGGCATACAGTTGGTGCTCCCGAAGCTTGTCTAGGACCATCCTCAGATGCTGCTCGTGCTCTTCCTCTGACTTCAAGAAGACAAGAATGTCATCGATGAAGACAACAACGAACTTGTCCAAATATTCCATGAAGACTTTATTCATGAGATACATGAAGTAAGCTGGGGCATTGGTTAACCCAAAGGACATGACCGTGCACTCGTACAGGCCATATCTGGTTACGAATGCCGTCTTCAGAATATCTTGGGGTCTGATCTTCAGCTGGTAGTACCCAGATCTAAGGTCGATCTTGGAGAACACCTTGGCTCCGCTGAGCTGATCAAACAGATCTTCGATCTTGGGAAGTGGATATTTGTTCTTGATTGTAACTTCATTGAGGGAATGATAGTCAATGCATAAGCGGATGGTACCATCCCTCTTTGCCACAAACAGAACAGGAGATCCCCAAGGGGAGGCACTTGGGCGGATAAATCCCTTCCTCAGCTGCTCTTCCAGCTGCTTCTTCAACTCAGCTAATTCTTCCGTCCCCATTCTATAAGGCTTCTTATAGATGGGTCCTGCTCCGGGCACGAGCTCGATGATGAACTCAATGTCACGGTCAGGGGGCATTCCTGGTAGTTCATTTGGAAAGACATCAGGATACTCACATACCACCGGTACTTGCTCTATCCCAACTTCAGACAGACAGTTGACTTGACCGGCTTGAGCGGGAGAGGAGTTGGAAGCAAACTTGACTTCGACTTCCTGGTCATTGGTCACAGTGACTGTCCGATTGGCACAGTCTAACAAGCCTTGGTGCTTGCTGAGCCAATTCATGCCTAGGATCACATCCAAGCCTTGTGATTTCAGGACGATGAGGTCTGCTAGGAAATCTACACCGTTAATGGTAATGCTGACTCCCTTACAACTTATCTTGGCTCTCATCTCGGCTCCGGGGGTTTGTACCACCATAGGGTTATTCAGGGGTGTAGGGGTCATGCCACTTTCTAATGCAAATCTTTGAGTGACAAATGAATGCGTTGCTCCAAAATCAAACAAGACAGTTGCAGGTGCTGAGTTGACAAGGAACGTACCCAGCACGACGTCCGGGTCTTCCTGGGCTTCTTCAGCAGTGACGTGATTCACACGCCCCTTCCCATGGTTAGGTGGATTGCGAGGAGCTGGGTTCCTTGGTGGCATCCCGCGGCCTTGTCCCTGGTTCTGCGCATTGGGGCGTGGGGCATCAGGCTTCTTGTTGGGGCACACCCTTGAGATGTGTCCGGACTGACCACATCCAAAGCAAGTGACTTGGTTTGGATTGTTGATCTTGTTGCCACCACTGGTATTGGGGTTGAAAGCTGGCCTTGGGTTGGCATACTGCTGAGGCTGAGGGTTGGTGCGAGGTGCAGGAGCTCTTGGTTGCTGATAGGTTGGCTTGGTCGGGGCTGACTGCCACGGACGAGGCTTCTGGTTGCTGGAACTTCCCTTACTGACCATCTTGCGCTTGCGAGTGTCTTCCAAAGCACGCCGCTTGTCTTCAAGCATAAGTGCTTTGTTTACCAGGTCAGGGAAGGATGGACAGTCGCACATGACAAGTGAGTATTGCAGAGTCTGATTGAGGCCTTCCATGAAGCGCTCCCTTTTTGCAGCATTAGTGCTGACATCTTCAGGGGCATACCTTGACAGAACACTGAACTTCTGCATGTACTCCTTGACAGTGCCACTTCCTTGCTTCAGGGCTCGGAACTCACGCTTTTTGATAGCCATGATTCCGGAAGGAATGTGGGCCTTGCGGAATTCTGCCTTGAAGTTGACCCAAGTGATGTCTTGTTCAGCATGCATGACCTTGAATCCATCCCACCAAGCTCTAGCAGTCCCCCCGAGGCAGTGGGCTGCATAAGCCACCTTCTCGCGGTCTTCGGTGCATCCGACTAGTTCCAGTATTTCCTCAATGGAGCGGACCCAGTCGTCTGCATCCAGGGGTTCAGCAGTCTCGATAAAGGTTGGCGGTGCATGCTTCTTGAACTCTGCCAACGTGGAACGTCCATTGCCATTCCCCGCCGGCTGGCGGTTGTTGGTGACAGCTTGAGCAATCAGCTGAAGGGCTGCAGTGTTGGCTTGGCGCTCCTCTTGGAAAGCTTGGAGAAGCTGAGCCATGTCCATGTTCGGAGGAGGTGGTGGTGGTGGAGCTTGGTCGTTGGTTTGGTCGTGGCCTGCCTCTGGCTGAGCGGATGCTCCGGCTTCAGGCTGCTGGGTAGAGGTACCAGTACGAGTTACAACAGGCATCCTGTTGGAGCGGTAAAAGGTCTCATGACTCGGAAGAAGGAAAGCAAGATAGATGGGTGCCTAGTAAGGGGGTGGGTGTGACACTAATCAAATCATGCAAGGGCCGAAAGACCAAACACATTCATTAAAAATCCAAATGGGTGATGTAGTCGTTTACACATTCCCGAAGGAAGAATACGACATACATCCAGACACAACAAAAGCAAACACTAGATGGTTTCATATGAACCATACAAGGACTCGACTGCGCATAGGGGTTACACGACCTGTCCTACCGTAGAGGTCACAACTGGCATATCCGAGCAGCGAATAATGCCTAAGCGGAGGAATGCTCGGTCGCGTATTCTGGCTCTTCTGGGTCTTCCTCCTTGTATTCATCTGTCTGGGCCCCCTTGTCACTTGAGGGTGTGGGGGAGTGGAGGAGTTGGATACGATGGTGCTTCGTCGGTGGTGCAGGGAAAAGCTTGCGATATTCCCTTGCCGTCATCCGGCGTCGCCGAGGTGGTTCTTCATTCTTGGAAGATACATCCTCGGAGGGCCTTCTGCCTCGATATGCGATAGCGGACTATCCAGAAGGTGCTCCTTCCTTCTTGATCCTATTTGTCTTATCTTGAGCTCGACGAAGAAGTGCCCTGGTCTTGTGAAGTTCTTCTCGAAGCTTCATTGATTCCGAGGCCAAGTCTTGTGCCAAGCTGTCGGCACATAGACTGAAGTAGGTCTGGAACCGAAGCGAGAGTCCTTCCTTCAGTGGAGGGGCTAGTGCGCTGCTTTCTTCTTCACCTTCCTTCCGGTAAGGTAAGAAGCGAGTTGTCATCTTGGCTGCCATCTCCGGAAGAAGCTCGCGGAGACGGGTTAGTGCCTTGAGTGCAGCAGCCTCGACAGCGAGAGGTAGTGTTGCCATCTGGGGTCCCTCGAAGAACCAACTTGTGGGAGGATCGTTTGCCTTCACGATCACTTCCACATGGTACTCCACCTCAGTGTCGCTAACCCAATGCTCAAGGTAGGTGAGGATGGGCGCTCGGTGGAACTGACACTCCTGGAGGCTATCCTCGAGAAGCAAGGGAAACCCAGTGGTCAGGTGCTCTGCGGGTACAGCGGCCATCTACAAAGGTGGAATAGGAGGGGTTAATAAGCTGATGAATCTCAGGTTTAGAAAAGAAGAGAGGTTCAGAAGGTTTTTGAAAAAGGGGTCCCATCTAATTAACACCCATGCTAACTAAGGCTTCCTACAGTCAGGATGTCTCTGATACCAGCTCTGTGGGGACCCCAACTTAGAAGTCGAGATCACCGAATGCACGTGTACAGTGATCCCAGAGATCAATGCTCACTGAACACACAGAAGCTGAATAACAAGAGTCTTACATCCATACATATGGTCTTACACAAATTAAGGCCATTATGGCCAAGTATTACATAGATAAAGCCTCACAGGCTGAATAGCAAATAACTCAAATAGCGGAAGTCTTCGATAATAGGTAGAACCCATGCCATCTGCCTTAACCCTACAGGCATTCTGACTGGGATAGTGTCCTAGTTCGCATGTTCGTCTCCAAAGAACTCTTCATCATATTCCTGTTCCTCCATGCCTGGCCAATTAAATAACCAGTGGCAAGCCAATGAGTACTTTGAATGTACTCGCAAGCAACCCATGATGTGGTTCAAAGTAACAGTGTAATTGAACAATAATGAACAATCAAGCAAAGGGCAAGAATAAATATTCTACCATCAAGATTATGCATCAATAAACTCGCGTAACCTCGAAGACAGGTTACCGATATCAACATGAATATGATTCAACTCATCGAGTCAAGTCACCACCTTGACTCATCAGACACATACTATCACCGATGAAGTAAAATTCTGGACATAGTTTAAGTAGCACCACCCAACTGTCCATGACCGTGGACACGGCTATTCGAATAGTTTTACACTCTGCAGAGGTCGCGCACTTTACCCATAAGATCCGGGGAACTTCCGTGTCATCCACGACCCGCGGTACCTCAAGTACCCGGGGTAAGCACCCGGTCATTATCTTTCCTTAGACGACACTAACATAGAGTCCACTCGTTGGTACACGGCCCTCGGGTACAAACAATAGATCACGGGACTTTCCCTAATTTCAATGTCACGCGTACCCGAAGGGACCAACGGTGTGTCCGGTGCCCTGTAAAAACAGTCATGGCCGTCTATCCAAGCACGACCCCGTCCCGGGAAAGACCTCAAGTCTTCCCGTCACTAGTAATGCGGGCACCATGCTAGTATCGACCTAAGTAATCAATAAAGCCCCGTCCCATAAGGGGTAGTGTGGTTGCACATGTTTGGGTTGGGACGGTAGTCACACATAAATCTAATCCATCATTTCACCCATGCACAAGTTTTACCGGCACATCACTTCTTTCTCAAGTGATGACCTAACTCAACATCACCCTCGGGCATTAGGGGCACCCGATGGGTTCATGCAAAGATTTCAACCACGAAGGTTCAAATCACACATGCATAACTAAGCATCATTACTAACTATTAGCATGTCATCTAGCACATAGCAAGATCAAGATCATGGCATGCATCATGTGGTGGTTCAACTAGGTCACCAACGTAACCCTATCATCATGCATCGGAAACAAACGGGTTCCGAAGAACAAGTGTATCATGGTCAAAGGGCTGCTTGCCTGGATTGGCTTGGTCTTCAAAGTTTTCAAATCCTTCTCCTTCTCCTTCTTCAGCAACTTCGTCAAATACGGTATCTATACGTCGCATAATAATAACGGAAAAATAAGACCACAAATAAAACAGAAAAATCAAAGTGCTCAGAAAAATGTAAACTTATTTTTGTTAAATACTAGAGGGAAATCTAAGATGGGGAAAATTCTTAGTTGGAGTTTTGGAGTAACAGAATGGAATCTAATGATTTTAGAACAGGAGTTTTATTGCTCAAATTTGAATTTAAATTTGAACAGAACAGAAAAGTTTCATGGATGTGTGTGAAAGTGACACCATTAAATAGGTTGGAATATTACAAGAATTTAGGAGTTGGAATTATTTCATTTGGAGCAATATTCATTTCTATAAAAAGGTTTGAAATAATTACAGAAAAGAAAAAGGAGAAAATGCCCTGTGCAACTGGGCCAGAGGGGCCACAGTGCACGGCCCAGGGCATCCAGCCCGGCCGCACGGGTGCCAGCGCGCGCACGTCAGGTTTTCAAACCTGACGGGCGGGGCCCGGCGGTCAGCGGCTGCGAGGGGAGGGAGAGAGAGGTGAGGATGACAGGCGGGGCCCGCCTGTCATCTCTAACCTCTTGGCCACGGCGACGGCGAGCTCACCGGCGTTGATTCCGGCCACGGCGACGACAACGGAGGGCAGGGACGGACTCAGCGTCGTGTTGCGGAGGTAGGGGTGGTGGTGCGGCACGCCGGGGAGGTCGGGTTCGTCGGCGGCGACGTGGGACAGCGGAGGATCGTCGGGAGGTCGTCGCTCCGGCCGGTTCCGACTGCCACAGAGAGGGAAAAGCGAGGGGGAAGCATCAGTGACGCATGGTGGTTCCAAATCGGGCAAAAGGAAGGGCGGCGGAGGCCCGTACTGCGAGATCACCGGCGGCCCGACGCGGCGGAGCTCCGGTCGATCCCGAGCACTGGAGCTCTCTAGGGATGAACTGGTGGTGCTGGCGGACTCAGGGAGATGTGGTGAAGCTGTTGGTGCTGAGAGGAGGGCTCGTGGGGTCCTATGTATAGGGTAACGGCGGAGTCCCGTGGACCGGTGCGCCGGCGAGCTCCTGCTCGATGCTACAGCGCACGGGAGGCGACGGGGGCGTGTCTACGGTGTTGCTGGATGAGCCCTACGTCCATTAGAGGAGAGAGGAGGAGCGGAGAGGCTTCCAGACCGTGCGCGCGTGCGAGCCCGAGGAGTGGACGCTACAGGCGGCCGGTGCGCGTGTGGCGACGGCCACTGGAGGGCGCAGGAGGAGGGGGGACAGCGCCGGGGTGGTTGCGGACGTCGAGGGGCGTCGACTGGCGCGAGGGGGGAGCCCGAGGCTGTCGGGGGCAGATGATTGGCCGAGGCTACAGTGCGTGGGTGCACTGTTGCGCGCTCTGGAGCGCCCTTATCGCATGCCACAGCATGCCATTGGGCCTCTGGACGCGTCCACCGTGTCTGGGGGGTCCAGGGTGATGCAAGCACTACGGCTGAAGCTTTGGATGCTCTGGAGAGTCAAGGAGAGAGAGAGGAAGCTGGTGACTTGGTTAGAAATGGATATCCAGCAGGGTGAACTAGGGGTTTTACCCCTCAATCATGGAGCTGGGGTCCTGGGGAAGTTACTGGAGGTAGCTAGTAACCAGATGAACGTGTGGTAGAAAGTTGAGGCCAAGATAAATAGTAAAAGTGATCAAGAAGAGGGTTTTGGTAATTCTGCAGAAGGTGTTTGATTAGTGTTTGGTCAAGCAAATGATCTCCACTTGCCATGACACTTAACAGGATTGAATGACATGTGAAAATAGGGTGTTTCACCAAATTTGGGCTCATTTGAAGAAACTAGCCAATGTAACTTTGGTGAACCCTAGAAATCAACAGAAATGGCTTCATCTTGTTTGAGTCAAGCTAATCATCTCCCCTTGATGCACCACTTGGTGTAGTTTCATCATTTGGGGTATTGATCATGCCCACAAAGTTTGAAGCTCCAGGTAAAAAGTTGGTAATGTAAAGTTGTTCAAATTTGCATTTGAACAGAAAGGGTTTTGGGGTGTTCTGATCAAGTTGCTCTATTCCAAATCTTGTGCCATTTGGTCTAGATGCCTTATTAGGCATTTCCAGCATGTGCACCAAGTTTGAGAGCATTTGGACAAGTTTGGCAATGTAAAGTTGCTCAAACTTCAAATATGGACAAAGTGGTTATGAAGGGTTTTGAGGATGTTTTCTTGCTTCCCAAGGCATGGGACTTGGCATGATCATCATATATGTCATATGTGACATGATAGAATTTCCTTGGAATTTTTGGAGAATATTTCCTTTGTAAATATGTCAAAAGCTTGAAATATCCAGAAAAGGTTTTAGAGGGATTAGCCCATTATTTTGAACATGACCATGTGTTGAAACTCTTATATATGGACAATATATGTCCTATGAGTCTCCCTGAATTTTGGCAAATATTTTTGAAATAGTTAAATAATTTTTCCCTATTAAAGACCATTTCTGGCCTTAAGAAAAAGCTTTTAAATAAAATAGGAAAATAACTTTTGAAATTATACTTTTGTGGTTTTTGGGAGTCCTATGACTACTAGGTTTCAAATGTACCTTTTGAAATAATTTTCTCACCCTAAATCAAGCACTTGCAGTGCAAATCTCAATTCAGGGGTTTTTGGAAAACTAAATTTATAAAATACATTTTGGCCAAATTAATTTTGTAAGAAAATACTATACTGTTATATAACACTTGGCATGATCATTGGGCAGAAGTTTTGGGTGTGGAGATGAATTCCACAAGAGGTAATAGTTGACTTTAATGAGCACATGAAAAAGCACATGAAGAAAAACTCAACTCCAAATAAAAGCCAAATGATGCTAAAAAAATTTGCTGGTCCAAATTTTCATGCTTCATTGATGCAAATAACATGTTACAAAATGCAGGGTGTGACAGGTACCGCATGCAGGTGGCGGAGGCTGCGGCCGCCAACAAAGAGGGCAATGAAGCGGGCGAGGAGCTGTTTGGCGAGACCGAGGACGAGGCAGAGGACAATGCCGGCTCCGATGAGTCCCCGCTCTGCTGGCGTCGACGAGGCCCTGCTCCGCCGAGGCCCTGCGTCGCCAACAACGAGGCAGAGGACACCACCGGCTTCGCCAAGGCCCCACCTTGCCGGTAACGAGGGGGAGGATTTCCCCCGCTCCGCCGAGGCGCTGCCTGCCGGCAACGAGACACAGGACATCGCCTGCTCCGCCGAGGCCCTGCCCCGCTGCCAACGAGGCCGCGCGACACAGAAAACGAGGAAGAGAAGAACACGGTAGGTCGCTGCCGCTCGGGTCCAAGTAAGGCCACCGCTGCCCTAATCGCTTTGACAAGCTAGGCGGGTTGACCACTGACGGCCGGTTGGCTTCTTGGCGGTGACGTGGAGTCAGAGAGCTATGTTGGAGAAGGACGTTGATTCTACTTAACTGCTGGTGCAGTTGGCTGACTGACATGTGGGGCCAACAGGCATCTAGGCCACATGTCAGTTACGCAACTGCACCTGCAGTTAAGTCACCGAAGCTTTTGTTCGGCTCAGCCGGACACAGGTGGGTAGCTTTGGTTAATTAATTATACCTCCAGCGCACCCCTTTTTAGTTGAAGAATGTATGAAATGTAATGAAATCCGACAGTATATGAATGAATTTATTTCGATTAGTTAGAATTATTGCATCACTGACATTGGATGAACATGCAAAACAATACGTACTAGCATTATTCCTAGGGTGATCACCTCCTTTGCAGCAGTTTCACATGTACTCCCTCCGGTCCTTTCTAGTCTGTATACAGGTTTTGTCTGCAGTCAAAGTATCTCTCCTTTGACCAATCTTATAGAAAAAAGTATGCACTTTCACAATGTGCAAAGTAAAAAGGAACAGAAGGAGTACAAAGAGTTTGAGCAGCTTCTTAGCATTCCCGTACATTGCAATCAAACACACAGGCCTCGCAATTCATAGAGAACATTCAAAACAATCGATGATTATGCATCTCGGCGATTCACATGTCATAGCCAATATTTACTTCACAACTAAAGAAAAGAAAAAATGGATCGACGCTACTGAGAGCAAAGGGCGTCGCATTCGAAAATATCAAACACATGTCTTCTTGCTAAAATCAATGAGCAAAATTTGACAAGGTTTTCCCATTCCAAAATATCAAATGCCTACGATTGTGGAATGTGCAGGGTTTGCCATCAGTTCGGACATTGACATGGCACCTCGTGCTAAATAAACCAGCTGACCAGCTGTTCTTTTTGTGCAGTTCCACCAAAATCAACCAAATTCGCGCGTAGCCTGTATGATTTCTCCCTTATATGTTGCAATGCCTTGAAATTATCGGCACCTCCTTTCTTGTGGTGGAAATGAATGATTTGATGCATTCATGAACATTTTGTGCAGTTCCCATTGAAATCAAGCTGAGCACCCCTGTTTGCACATATACAAAAAAGTGATTAGTATAAAGCAAATTGTACTATGAATTGACGGTTTAAACAGGCACTTACATGGTCAATGCAGAGCACACTTTTAGAAAAATGGAACTCACCGGAAAGAATCCTAGAACAACATTCTACTCGCGCATCACAGCAAGAAAATGGAGATTTGTCAGTCCTTCTAAGCTGAAGTTAGTTTGGTCTTGTTGGGGGTAATGTAACCATCCTTCAGCTACTCCTTCTGATGAGAAGATAGACATGGCTTCTTCATCCTGGCATAATCGGAACTAGTCACTTCACGTACTACATATTCTTCGTCAAGCCTTGTTCGTTTAATCCTCCTCCCAAGGGGATTGGAGTGGACTGGAGAGGATTTTGTCTTGTAGGGGATCTAATCCCCCTCAAACCCTGCCATTCCCCTTCAAAAACCACCTCAATCGAACAAGGCCTCAGAGGAGGATGATCCTGTTGTGCAAAGACAAGAGGATAATTAAATGCTAGCATCCCTGTTTGCTCGAAAAAAGGAAAGGAAATATTTAAAACAACAACAAATGAAGCACTTCTCAAGGACAATACCACTTTTTGATGATAGTATCTAAACAGTAGCACAACACTAATAGAGATGACAAAGCTCAATCATATGGATGAAATCAATGGGCGCGTACCAACCTTTGTCTGGAGGCTCATTGTGTAGAGCATACAGGTGAAGCACTTCTCCCGAACCATCCGTTGCTACATACTGTGGTGGACATGCTTACTATATACTCCTCAATTAGATTAATGTTTCCAACATCTTCTTGTGCAGTTTCACTAAAATATATGGTATCTTCAAAGAAGATCCCTATTTGCACAAGTAGAGATAATTACGTATTACAGTAAGAGTGGCATCAAATCAGTGGAAAAACAATTGCTCATTCCAGCCATAGCAATAAATTAAGATGCAAAACTATATCATTACTTGTGTCATCATAGTTCAATGCTTCTTTACAGCACCATGAGTTGATTTTTGTTTTTCTTCCGCTTGTTCTTCCCCTTCATCACTTGGTTCAATAACAGACAAGCTTCGCCTTCAATGTGAAAGAAGGCTAGTACTGACCTCTCATGACACGAAATTCAAACAACTCACAAGTAGAAGATCTAAACCAAATTTGCCAACACAGATAGGAAGTAAGATCTCCTCTTATGCAGTTCCACTAAGATCAAGCAATCAAGCAACGTTGTCGGTGTGACATTTTGGTTGAACTACACAGAACACTCTTAAAAAAAGTGTTTTGTGCAGTGCAACAAAAGGTCACAATGGCAACAAGGTGAAGTAGATAACCCTGTTTACACCGAGGTGCAAAGGAAACAACTAGTGGTCAATAACGGTGGATGACACGGAAGCCATCAAAAAGAAGCATCTACCTTATCTAAATGGGAAAGAAAGCAAGACAGTAGCATTTCTCAAATGGTGGCATTGATTAATATAAACAGAGAGATTATATTAACAATAAAATTCGTTAAACATGTAATTTGCTTTTAACTGTGGCATTGCATCAATTTTCCAGCGGCATTATTAGAGGGTGCTTGTTTACATGGACATTTTGGTGGAGGGACTAAAAAAACTCCGTGTCAATCCCATCTAAACCAAACAGGAGGGACTTTTAGGGACTAAAAGTGAGCATTTGGGACTAAAGAAAGAAGACCCCGAGGGAGAGTCTTTTTGGGACTTTTTCCAACAGTTGCCCCTGCCATGCATGTCACCTTGTCTCTATTAGTTCATTACTAGGGGTAACATGGTCTTTTAGCATGTCATTTAATAACCTCTTGTCCATGTTTACTCCCTGGAACCAAGCAAGGAGGGACTAGGGAGTTTTTAACCAAACAGTGCCTTAGATTAACAATAGCTAAAGAGTTGCATGGGACAGTGGACGCACCAGCACCATGTGCATCTACCGATGTACTGGGGTGATGCACAGGTTGTTGCGACAAAGAACAAAGAACCAAGGAGCATATTTGTGTTGGTCTCAGTTTTGTTATCTTTAGACACCTTTCCCTATGTGAGCGCAACAAATCTAGTCCTACTCAAACTCTACAGTCTTGTCCCCCAAAACAAAAGATCAGTTCGTTACAGATGTGCATACTGCGTTTGTCAT
This sequence comes from Secale cereale, assembly GCA_902687465.1. Classification (NCBI taxonomy): domain Eukaryota; kingdom Viridiplantae; phylum Streptophyta; class Magnoliopsida; order Poales; family Poaceae; genus Secale; species Secale cereale. The sequence continues at coordinate 298,260,071 of LR738710.1, forward strand.
TGTATTCCCTTTTCGACCAACGTAGGTGTTGGATAGCCAGTTTGTACTAGTACTTTCCCCACTTCCTTTCCTCTGTGAACCACGTCCTAGATTTCCCTTTTCGACCAATGTAGGTGTTGGATAGCCAGTCTGTACTAGTACTTTCCCCACTTCCTTTCCTCTATGAACCACGTCCTAGATTTATGCTATACAACTTTCCCCACTACTCCCCCCCATTCCCGTCCTCTTTGAACCACGTCTTAGATTCATGCGATACAACTTTCCCCCTTCCTTTCCTTTTTCAACCACGTCCAAGATTCATGCTATACAACTTTTCCCACTACTTTCCCCCATTCCTTTCCTCTTTGAACCACGTCCTAGATTCATGGTATACAACTTTCCCCCCTACTTTCCTGTTTGATCCAATACCTAGATTCGAGTGCAGAAGTGGAAAAGGCCCACATGCAGCTAGAGCAATGCATGTGGAATAAGTAAATTATACCTTAAGGTTCTTGGGGTGTGGTTCGGTGGGCGACCAGAGGCCGTTCAACCCACACTAGGTACAGCGGCGAAGAAGAAGGGGTCGGAGGCCCTCCCGCGCCACCGCTGGGTGAAAGTGAACAGCTGCGCCGGTAGTGAATTCCCTCCCTCGCCGATGGCGACAGCGTTAAGCCTACTTCCCTTCCCGGCGGACGGATCCTGCTGGCTCTTTGACCAGCAGTGAGGGGAGAGAGAGAGGCCAACGAAGTCTTGTTTAGATCTGGAGAGGGTGAGAGAGAGTGAAGAGAGCAACTACAAGAAGACCAGCAGTGAGGGGAGAGAGAGGCCAACGAAGTCTTGTTTAGATCTGGAGAGGGTGAGAGAGTGTGAAGATAACAACTAGAAGCGCTGAGGCTCCAGCGTGTATATATATATACTAGAGAGAGTGTGAAGGGTGCAAATCCTAGAAAACAAGCGCCGAGGCTACAGCTTATACGTGATGTGGTGATTATACGGTCACTACAAGATCGTATAGCTCCGTATCCATCCATTTTGACCAGTCAAAGAATCCTCCTGGCAAAACTTATGCTCAAGTGTAGTTATCGAACCCGAGACCTCAAGTTTGATGAGCGAACAGGCTAACCAGCTACGCAACCCTCTCGTTATGTTCAACGAGAGGAAAATAATCTTTTATACATTCCTTCATTCGTGTGACAAGCATGCCATATTTTGTGTGTGTGTGTGTGTGTGTGGGAGTCATTGGGATTTAAATCATAATCGAGTCATGTGGATTTGGTGGTAAGACTATCCACAGTGGTGCAAAAATAATGTAGCCTTAGTTACCTTACCTCTCTCCGCGTAGTACGTTGGGTCCCACAAGCCAGAGGGTGAAACAAACAAATTAATAAGAAAAATTAAAAGCGCCAGCGGTGTATCTTACCTCACACATCTCGTTAGTGCTCGGGAACACTGTCCAATTGATCCCTATGTTCGCTCACGTACTATTCTAAGTGAATCCTTATTATAACATGGACACAATTTTGGGCACTTGTATTCGACCTAAGTTTGTGTGCCACCGTATCTCATACGACTCCCTCCGTCTAGGTGTAATATGTCATGTTAGAAGGTGCAGAGGGACCAAGGTGCAAGCAGATTGGAGGAGAAAGAGAAACTTGACGGGTCATTCCTCCAATCAAAGATCTGATTTCTATCTCTAAACACAACAATTGATCCAAACCACTAAGGGCCTCTTTGATTCGTAGGATTTCCAAAACGTAGGAATAGGAAAAACGTTGTATTGGGGTGGCATGTCATCTTGAATTCTACATGATTCTATGAGTGTTTGATCGTGGACAGAAAAAATGTAGGATTCTTACAAAGAGGTTAGTGTGGATTGAAAATTTCCTGTGAAAACTAGTGCAAATGAATCCTACGAAAAATTTCCTATTGTTTAGAATCCTATGAATCAAACAACCCACATAAGAAAAAATCTTAAGGAATTGAATCTTTCAAAATTCCTTTGAGAATCCATGGAATCAAAGAAGCCCTAAGAGATGCCGTTTTTGCTACCATGCAGGGCCACATATTAACTCGCATGCAATCCGACTGTCACAACCCTAGCTTCCCCTATTGTCTTTGCTTGAGCATTCATGTCATCATGTTTATTTTTCAAAGGAAACCTGAAATGGGGATGACTAAACCCTAGCACCTTGAAATCCAAATAGGTCCAGCTTAAAAAAAATGCATTCCATGAACCCAAAATGCCTTCATCAGTGTTTGATAATTTTGGCAAGGCTTGGTGACCAAACCAAAATTTAGGAACTTTTTTTAAGGATTTATTTCTGGGACTTTGAATTTAAATCATTAGCTATTTGAATTTGAATTATATTCATATAATTAGAATATAATTTCAAATACCCCTGAAATGTTTTATGAGCTTCTGGAAAAGTCCATCTAGCAAAATAAAAATATTCAGAGGAGTTTTTGGCATTGTTTGAAATTGTTTAATTTCAAAACAGTGGCAAAAGAAAATAAACGAAGAAAGAAAAACAGAAACGGAAATTAAAATAGAAAACAGAGAGAGAGGAAACTACCTGGCTTACCTAGCAGCCCGCCTGGCCCAATCCCTGTTTAGGCCCAGCCCACCAGGGGCAAGGTTGTCTTCAACCTTGCGCCTACTGGCAGCCAGCGCCGAGCGCCACCTCCTGCTTCGCGCTGTCGACGTCTCCTACGCCCTCGTCTGGTGCCGTGGAGCTGGCCTGGACGCCCAGAACCCCCTGCACCTCTCCCTCGAACTCGTTCCCCTCCTCTGCTCTCTCCCTCTCCTCACCTAACGCGCCCGCCGCTGCCGGCGAGAACCACCGCGCTCCCCGTCCCTCCCCTGTCTCCCCGGTGTGTCCAGAAGGACTGCCGCGACGCCCTCTTCCTCCTCGATGAGCCACGCATCGCGGGAGACCCTGCATCGCCTCCATTCGGTCGTCTTCAACCTCGGGAACCACCAGATGTCGCCGGTCGATTTGCGCCGTCGAGGACGCCCCCGAGCACGCTGGCCTTCCCTACAGAACCGCTGTGAGCTTTCGAGTGTTCTCCCCCTCCTCCCCGCGGTCAAACCTCCCTCTGGCCTGCCTTGCCGCCGGAGCCGTGAGCTCACCGCCGCCGGCCATGTCGCCGCCGTGTCCACAGGCCCTGCGCCTCGCAGCCGAGCATTCCACTGTGCTCAGCACATTCCCAGCAACCCAAAACCATGATCCACACCTTGTTTAATGCACTGCAGCCGTCGTTGCCTCGAGCCCGTGGCTCTGCCGCCGCCAAATCTCGTCGCCGGCGAGATTCCGGCCGCCCCGCGACCCCCTGCCTGGCCCTTTGGATGCGCATGAGCACGAGCTCCCTATAGAACCACTTCGCGCATCGAATGGGCGTCAGAACAGCTGTTCTGGCGAGCTTCCGCCGTGGGTTTGGTCGCCGCCGGCCAAACTCCGGCGACTGCTGATGTGGCACTGTCATTAGTGCTAACCCCAGCTGTTTAACACCCCTAATAGCCACTGACAGTGGGCCCAGTTCCTGGTCAAACCCCAGTCAGCATAGAGTTTGACCGTATTTAGTCCATGTGTCACTAACGTGTGGACCCCTGGCCGGTCAGTTGACCTGCTGACCTTAGCCTGACGCAGTGCTGACGCAATAAAGCCTTTCTGGAATTAAAATAAATCAGAAAAGGTTTAGAAATTCCAGAAAATGCTTTAAACTTCTAAAATTCATATAAAATCAACCGTAGCTCAGATGGAAATAATTTATATATGAAAATTGATCAGAAAAATCCAAGGAATCTGTTTATGGCATTTTCATGCATGCTTGAGTAACTTACATCCACTGTTTAGGACAATTTGAATAAATGGCATTTGAATAATCACATATGGAGTTTGAATTTGAACCTTTGGTTGAAATCAACTTCATTTAATATGGTTGCTAGTTGCATCAGCTCAAATCACAGCATAATGCCATGTCATGATCATGCATCATATTGTGCATTGCATTGATTGTGTTCTTTCTTTGTTTGCCAGTTTTATCCCCTCTCAGTAAACGATGTTCCGACGATGAGTTCGATGACACCGATGAAGAACTATTACTATCTTCAGAAGTGCCAGGCAAGCAGAACCCCCTTGTTCATTTCGATACAATCCCACTCTCTCGCTCCTGCTCTCTTTACTGCATTAGGACAACAACGTTTCAACTGTTACCTGTTGCGGTAGCTGAACCCCTTCCCTCTGCATGACCTGTCATTGCCACAGCAAATAGTTGAAACCCACTAGCATGAGTAGGAGTTGTTTGAGCCATGTTGTGCCTACTCATCCATGCTTGTATGTCATGCCTGCTATTGCTTAGAGTTCCAGGTCTGATTCATCGGGGATGAATTGGGAAGTTATGAACATGTCCTACTCTGTGTGAGCTAAGTGTGTGTGACGCCGGAGACCGACGTTCCAGAAGAGTCCCGAAGATTCCAGATGTTCCGGGTTGCCCGTGTGTTTCTTTTGAGCTTGTGTTATTTATTTTTTTGCATTGCATCATGTCATCATGCCATCATGTCATTTTTTATTTTTGCATCTCAACCTAAATAATTCGTGTGAACCTTCGGTCCATTTAAATCGAGGGAAGGTGTCTTCTCTTTATAACATATAAAAGTCTCTCAATATTTAGGGAGCTATATATAATAATATTCCATTGCTTCGGTATCACCATAACACACTTGCATAATTTTCCCCATGTCTCTTAATTCTAGTTCTCCGTCAAAACCTTGCCAATATTTCTTTCCGTTGTTTCGAGGCTCCTCCAAAAATCTAAACTCCTTTTATTTGCAAGCTAAATGTTTTAGTTTGCACTTCCTTTGTGTTGGAACTATTTTGTTGGGTTGGTAATATCCCGTAAAGCCTTATAAAAATGTTCCATATTTTATTTTCTGTTCCTGGCCTCTTTTTCTTAATTTTGGATCCCTCTCTATTTTATTTCTGCTAAGAAATAAAATTAGTAGAGCCCAGGCCTCTTTTTCCTCCCTGGCCCAAACCTCCCTCTTGGCCCGCTCCAACTCCCTCTCCTCCCAACCGGCTCAGGCCCGCTGGCCACTCCAGCCCGCAGCCCATCTGGCCTCCCCCGAACCCTAGCTAGCGCACTCGCAGTCCATCTCCCTTCGTCCCCCTCAGCCGCCGCGAGCCCCGCTTCTCTCGCTCGTGCCCGACCCCGCACCCTTCTGCCCCCGCTCGATCGAACCCCTCGCGCCCCGATCCCGGCCGCCCCCGTCTCCCCGAGCTCCGCCTCCCTCCTCTCGCAACTTCCCTCGCCGGCCAGTGCGCCCCGACGCCCCGATCCAGTCCGGCGCCCATCGCAGCTCCCCTTCGTCCAGACTGCGCCACCCCGACACGCCCTTCCTTCCCTCCGTCCTCCCGCGCCTTGGAGCCTTCCTCCCGCGCGCCAGGACTCCGGCCACGACCGCAGCTCCCTCGCCATGGGAGCCGGCGACCGCCCTCCCTCCGGTCCTCCTCTCCAGGAGCAGCGCGTCCTGCTGCCTCCATGGCCTGCACCGACGCCTCCAGCCTGCGCCACCCGCGCCAGAGGCCCTGCTGCCTCTGCCTCGTCGCCGTGGCCCCCTTCTCCAGCGCCGTCCGCGCCATGGTCGCCCCCGAGCAGCACCCTTCGTAGCCCCGTGCGGCTCCGTTCTTTTCCAGCAGCCTCCTTCGCCAGTAACCAGGGCCCCGACGTTCCCCTCCAGCAGCGCCGACCGCGGCCAGTCTACCTCCTCTGCTGCCTCAGCCGTGTCCGAGGCTGTTGTGTTGTGTTTTTTTTTGTTTTTTTTTGTTGTTTTGTGTGCTGCCTTGTTCGGTTAACGTGTCAGATGACCCGAACGAGTATACGGCGACCCGACCGAGTACCCCTACGGCCCCGACAAGTACCTCTACACGGCGAAATGACTAGTACATCTACCGTCGCCGAAGACCGCGTGTACCTCTACGATACGAGAACGCCGACACAAGACGATGCTACAAGTACCCCTTCGATGCGCCGAGACCAAGTTCCACTACGTCCACGACGACCCAAACGACTACCGATGACCGTGAACAACTACCGCCGTCGTGGAACCGGCAAGAACGAACGGAACGAGTACATCTACCGTCGCCCGAGTACAACTACTTCCCTCTACGGAACGGCTACTTCCTCTACTTCCTCTACTTCCACTACGTCCCTCGACGTCTCGAACCGCCCCGAAACGCACGCTTCGAAGGTATACCGAAACGACCCCGTGGATGACCCGTGAGATGCATGCTTGCTTGTGTTGTATGAAATGTCTCCCGTGTGTGCCCGTTGTGCCGTTTCGACCTTTTGTCATGTTCCTCGGTTGCCTCGTCACCGACTTGTGGGAACCCGGCAACGGGATCACCCCATCATCCTGTTCAACTCGTTCACTCCACCTTTTGTTTTGCACCGGTCCCTCACCGAGTTACCGGTACCGATATGATGCCATTGCCTCATTTCGGATCGTTGCCGTGGCACCCTTTCATTCCACCACGGTGACAATACTTCATGTCTTCCTCTTAAGTCAACCCTTTTAATAAAAATTGCATAAACTTGATCATGTCATCCGCATCATGATAACAACATAAGAATGTTTAATTGTTGTTGCTTGATAATTATTAAACATGTACATGGGGATTTTCCGGATATGTTGTTGTTATTTCCGGCCTCATTTAAAATGTCTTAATAGTGTAGTTTCTTTATGCTTCACCTCTTGCCATGTTAAAAACATTTAATCTTGTCTTTTAATAAACAAGAGTCAACTAAATAAATAACATGTGGTGTTTCGTCAATATGCAACTCGTTGCATATTGATATCCACTTAACTTGTAGTATTTGTTTGTGCACTTTGCCATGCCATGCATATTTAAACTGGACATGCATCATACTTGGATGTGCATCGTATGCCATGTTTATGCTTGTATGTTTACCGTGTTGTTTCTTTCTTTCCGGTTGCTTTTCTTATTAGCTTCGGTTTCGTTCCGGAGTTGTGAGGTTTCTCTCGTCTGTGTTGCTCCGTCTACTTCATGGATCCGTTCTTCTCCTTTGTGGAATCCCAGGCAAGATGACCGAACCGGATACCATTACTATTTTTGCCTATTGCTAGAGTCTCGATCTATAGCATTTGCCTCGATGCCCATGTCTTTCTTGTCAGCCTCCTACTTGTAACCATTGCCTTGTTTAACCACCCTACCTACGCAAACCGTTGCTTGGCTAAGTACGCTTCGCTCAGCCCTTCTTATAGCATTGTTAGTTGCAGGTGAAGATTGAAGATGCTTGCTTCATGTTGAAGTTTGGTTGGGTTATATCACACTATATAAATGCTTAAATGAAATCATCTATATATTGGCAAGGGTGGAAGGCTAAGCCTTTTGCTTGGTGTTTTGTTCCACTCATGCCGTTAGGAACCGTATAAACCGGTGTTATGTTCCTTGATTATGCGTTCCTAACACGGTTGGGGTGTATGGGACCCCCTTGATAAACCGCTAAGTGCTAAGTCTTTTCCAGCAAGTCCCAACATTGGTACTATTTGCCTCATAATAACAACTTAATTATTTAATTAAAATTGCATAGGGGGTCGCGTCCCCGAGGATTCTTAATTCTACATAGCAGGGGGGGCCAGTGCCGATGGTGTTGGTCCCAAACGGGGGTCCTGCGGGAACCACCACGGGGAAACTCGAGGTTTGGGTCCTGTAGCATCACCCATCCGGTCGTGTCCTGAGACTTAGATACGCGCGGCTACTATCAGGGTGTCGACACGCCGGGAGGATTTGCTGGATTAGCCTTACCTTAGTTCGGTTTAACTTGAGCACGGGATTCCGAGAATACTCGGGTCTTCCCAACTATGGAGTTGCGACTCCGCGGATCGTGGGCTTGTAATGGGTCAAGTTGGAACACCCCTGCAGGGTTTGAACTTTCGAAAGCCGTGCCCGCGGTTATGTGGCAGATGGGAGCTTGTTAATTCCGGTTGTACATAACTTGACACAATGTTTCAATACACTACCAGCGTGTGTACCGTGACTGTCAATTTCCGAATAGGGATTCGGGAGTTGAACACGGTGGGGTTATGTTTGACCGGCTTTAGTTAGGATCACTTCGTGATCATCTCTCGACCGATGCAACTTCTCTTCTCGCTCTCTTTTACGTAAGTTAATGCTAGTTGCTGCTGCAGACTCTTGTTTTTATCCTTCACCTCTCGTTCTTTCTTCAGCCTTGTCCTCACCCAAGGCTTAAATAGTCTTGTTACCCGGGAACGGGATTGCTGAGTCCTCTGTGGCTCACAGTTACTTCACCACACCAGTTGCAGGTTCAGCCGTGTACGAAGCAGGAGCTGGTCCAGTTCTTCACTGGAAGCTCGATGAAGCTTGTGGCCGTTTGCTTGTGACGTTTCGATGTTCAGTAGTGGTTTCTACTAGGATTTGATCCTGACCTGTGGCTTTATGTTGTTTTGGTATCTTTCTTTTGGATCTTCACCCGTAGTCGGGTTGTGATGTTTTGAATGATGTTTTGCTTATGTAATGTATTGTGTGAAGTGGCGAGTGTAAGCCAACTATCTCCTTTTGCATTTTAATCCCTCTTTTACATGAGTCATGCAAAGATACCAAACTTGAGATCATTCTAGGATGGGCTTATACCTTTAAGTCGTGCCTCGACACGTAGGAGGTATAGTCCCATCCTGGGCATTACAGTGTGTGAACACGATTTGGTAAAGGTAGCGATGAGAGGCCATGTAGGAGTACATGGTGGATTATCTCACTGGAACCGTCCTTAAGAACTGAGTTCTGTGTAAGTTGTCCAATGACCAGTTACTACCACACATTGGGTTCCGGTAACTCGACCCTCTCGACTTATTCATCAACTAGATCTCTGTCCAGGAGTTGCAACTAGTTTCTGGTGGTTGTAGGTAGTGCTATTAGTCTACCAAGTGGCACCCGATACAGGTGGGCTTGGGACAGACTAGGTGCAGTGGCCCGGTGTACCAAGTGGCACCCGGATGGTGGGCTTGGGAACCCTGTACACATCGTTTGGGGCCGTGAGCAACACCCCGGCCGGATCTCCCCACGGATGGAACCCGAATAGGCGATAAACCTGGACTAGAGTCTTGTGTGGTTAGTCAGGTTGTGGCCGACACCCTCGCCAAGCTTCCGCTTGAAGGTTGCCGAGATACACGGCGTGTACATGGCGGTAAGTGGAGAGAGCGTGTGTGAAGAAGTACACCCCTGCAGGGTTAACATGATCTATTCGAATAGCCAGGTCCGTAGTTATGGACTTCTTGGATGCTTACGTGGTACATAGACAAGTGAAAGTGGATACTCTAAAATACTCAAGACAAGTGTGAGTGCTATGGATGGACTTCTCGTAGGTAGACGGGAGCGGATCCATATTGGTGTATTGATTGGTGAATATGTGGACTCGTGTGCACCACCTCAAAGAGTTACTTGCAGTTGTAGTTCAGGATAGCCACCGAGTCAAAGCTGGCTTGCTGCAGTCAAACTCCACCACCCCTTTGTTGATACTAATGCATATGTAGTTAGTTCTAATGTAAGTCTTGATGAGTACCTTTGTACTCACATTTGCTTAATTTATGTTTTTGCAGAGAGACTTCAGTCTCGCTAGTGGTTCCGCGTGGATTTTGATGTTTAGCTTGTTACCCCAGCTACGGTCTTGTGCCCTTGGGAGGGTCTTGTAGTTAGTCAGGCTTCTCAGCCTTTTTCTTTTGAAGTTGTCTGTACTCAGACATGTTATGCTTCCGTTGCCTGTATGCTCTGTGTGTTGGGTCATGTGACCCCTGTTTGTAATAAATGCTATGATGGCTCTTCTGGGCCTTTATCTATATGAGTTGTTGAGTTATGTTGTGATGCCATGTTGTACAGCACATACTTGCATGTTATGCGTACGTGTAATGTGTATTGCTATGTGTGCGATCCGACACCTAGTTGTTTACCCTTGGTAGCCTATCTTACAGGGAAATGTCTCCTAGTGCTTCCACTGAGCCTTGGTAGCTTGCTACTGCTCCGGAACACTTAGGCTGGCCGACATGTGTCCTTCTTCGTTCCTGTGTCTGTCCCTTAGGGGAAATGTCACGCGTTGTTCCTTTAAGTCCTTGTAGCTTGCTACGACTTGGGTTCATACGTTGATGACTGACACGTTCGTTGCTGGGTCATGTATGCATGTCTCTGTAATTTAGTGCCACTTTTGGTTTATAACTGGTCATGTCGGCCCGGGTTCTCTGTCATATGGATGCTAGCGACACTATCATATACGTGTGCCAAAATGCGCAAACGGTCCCGGGCCAGGTCAGGTGGCACCCGTGGGGATACCATGCGTGAGGCCGCAAAGTGATATGAGGTGTTACAGGCTAGACCTGTGTGACTTAGGATCGGGGTCCCGACACCGACTTTGATTTTTTGACTGATCAACGCGTAGTTGCGCTCCATGCATTGGGTTTCTGGGGGAGATAACAAGGTAGAGTAAGGAGCATTTGGTTACATTGCTTAGGCTGGTCATAGTTTGTACGTACCCCATTTGTATCTCACTTCCTGTGGCTTCACACTCGCATGATTTTCCTATTCTATGAACATGTGTGTGCGTGTGTGTTTTTAACAGCATGTGTGTGTTAGATCGACCTACTCCTACAGAGAGATGGTGTGTAGAGTACGATTGTAGCCGTGAGAGTCCGTGCATCCTCTCATTTCCGGGCGTCCGGTAGGGATAGGCGGACAGCTGCCAGCCCCGCTCCTGACCAGCCTGGCCCACCCAAAGCCCCTCCATCGCCCGCGCGCGCTTCCCGCCTGAAACGGTCAGCACCGCTCGAAAGAATCGGTGCCGCATTCATGCCCAGGCAGAGCGGACGCGACCTCTCACTGGTGCCTGCATTGAAGGGACAAGCGGATTCAAGAGTGATGGTTGCTTCGTCCGTCCAACTTACTGCTGGGTCTATGTGATTTGACGGCTCCTTGGTCATTATTACTGAGGTGGTAGGACTGCTAGATGTCCCACTCTTTCAGCGAAAGGAGGTACTACTAGGTTACAATTTTCTCTATTCTTATGGCGGAGGAGTGCTAGAGCAGTGAAAACACGCAGGCTCAGTGATTACATGGCCCACCTCACTATCACCATATTTTCAGGACACCATGCGATACCTAACTCTTTACATAGTACAATCGCAAAAAAAATTCTTTACATAGTACTCCTTTCGTTCCTAAATGTAAGTCTTCGTAGAGATTCTACTAGGTGGACTACATATGGAACAAAATGAATGAATCTACACTTAAAATGCATCTATATACATCCGTATGTGGATCATGGTGAAATCTCTACAAAAACATATATTTAGGAACGGAGGAAGTACTTGTATAGTACGTACTGTAATTTATCAGCGAGATAGTACAATGCTATGAAGCTTCCAGCTTCTGTTACATGTATCTTGCTTCCAAGGTTGCCCGTTGCAACATTTCATCAAATACAAAGGAGACTAACATGCATGCTATTGCATCTCAATGATTGACAGATCATAGCAAATATGTACTCCCTCCGTTCCAAAATAAGTGTCTCAACTTTATGCTACATACGGAGCAAAATGAGTGAATCTACACTCGAAAATACGTCTATATACATTAGTGTTTGGAGTATGTACTAATACTTCATATTGAAACCTACTAAAGGACATATATATTCCAAACAATATGATAATCTCTCTAACCAAGGTAGTAGGGACGAGGAGTAAACTGAGGGAGTAGTAAAATTTTCTCCTCATCCTACGAGCCACCGCGCGCGTGGGCGAGGGAGCGGTCGTACTAAGCAAGCTTCTCCTTATTCTGCGAGTTGACGGGACACATCAAAAGTACTCCAGTGTATAGAGCCTTGCCTCTAAGGTAGGCCCCACATGGTTTGCCTCTTTTTTAACATAACGCATCAAGTCGCAATTTGTTTGTTCACCCGTGGTAGAGCAAGTATAATAGGCTGATGTAAGCGGGCTATAAGGGTTGCCACCTCAGATATATGATAATGTGGAGGAGAGAGGAGAAGAGAGAGAAGAGGAGTGGGCTGTAAACTTGTAGCCAGCTGCAGCACAAGCTCCAATGCATTTTGTGAGAGAAGAAAGTGGGTCAAGCATTAACTACATGATGTATAGAGCCAGCAACTATTATATGAATTGGCTTTTAGGTTGGCAATAAGTGAGGTGGCACAAAGATAGAGCTAGTAGCCGGCTATGCTATTAATCTTGCTCATAGACGATCCTCCCTCCATCTAGTGGACAACTAGTACACGTGTCAAGTTACCATGTGGGCTGCCTTTTCGTACAGAAATGAGCTCCAACGTGTACCCGCGCGGGTGTGGCTGGGAAAGAGATGGGAGTACGTGCTCCGTGCGTGCACCTCTTCTCTTCGTTCACGTCCCCCACCTACGTGGGTGTGTGTGAGAGATACAAACCTAGATAAATGGCTTGTGTGCGTCCGTGAGTGTTTTTTGTTTGGGGGGTGATTTCGTGAATGTATTTGTGGGAATATGTGTCGATGACATCTCAAACAAAATTTTGCATGCAATGTGTGTGAAATGGAGGCCTATCCATATCATATATAGACGGTCGGGCGATACACGAGAAGAGAGGGAGGGGTCATAGATATCGATAGAGTCGAAGAGAGGATCAAGTGGGTGGGTGCGAGATCGATGAAGAGAGCCATCGAAATTGTGTGTGTGTGCAAGTCAAAGATATAGGGCGACTGACCTAGCTACCAGAATGTCAAAGGGCACATGTCAAGTTTGTGTGTGGCAGGGAGACATGACTAGAGTGCTCAATGTATCGGTGTGTGTGTGTGGGAGGGTGTTTGGGGAGGGGTAGGCAGAGGCCTAACTATAGAGGTAGAACGACTCGTATATATGTTGAGGAGAGACCCAACTATGTCTTGAGGGAAATCGGTCGACATCCATACATAACTGAAGGACGGGAAATAGGATGGGACAGAGAGAGAGAGAGAGAGAGAGAGAGAGAGAGAGAGAGAGAGAGAGAGAGAGAGAGAGAGAGAGAGAGGGAGGAGAGAGAGGGAGGGAGAGGGGTAGAGTGTTGGGTGGGTGATGGAGGCCTATTAGACAAACTAAGGGTGGAACTACAATATTATCAATAAGAGTGGGGATGTGTTTCTGTGTGTGCCTCTGCGTGATAGATCTGTCCGGACACATCCATGGATGATGAAGGGGAACCATGTGTTTGGTAAGCAAACCTAACTAGATCGGTAGATCAATTGTTGTTTGTCGGAGGAAGGGAGAGACATAACTAATGAGGTAGATCAATCGACGCGTGGAGGAAAATAAGTTATAAGGACCTAGCTAGCTATATGTATAGCGGGAGATCGGTCGGTGTACGTCCATTTGTTAGAGGCAAATAAGGGCCGTCTAGACGGATAGGCAGAGAGAATGGAGCTAGGAGGTGGTGCGAGAGGCCCAGCTACTAGCTAGATGGGGGGAGGAGTGTTCGGTTGTGAGATCGATAAAAAGAGGGGCGAGAGTTTACACGTGTGTTGGACCGTATGAGAGACATGAGGCAAGGACACATAAAGGAGGAGATTGAAGGTGCGTGTAGGCATACATCGCTGGAGAGGTTTATAGACAGGAAATGAGTTGTGGAGACTGTGGGAGAATGACCTAAATAAAACAAAATGAATGTGCGCGATGGATAGAATGCTGGGGGAGGGGGAGAGCGAGGAGGGCGTGTGCATGCACGAGAGGAAGTTAGTGGTAGCTACAAAGGTTATAGGATTGTGTGGGTGTAAAAGACTAACAAAGATCATAATTTGATATGAAAGTGGATTCATATATTTGAATAGGAGATCATAGTGTTTTAAACATATGCTTGCATGAATATAGCGGTGATACACGTGTTGTGGTTTTGCACATGTTATACCATAATGTGATAATGCATGGCGTTTGCAACTCATAGCTAAATGTCGAACAATCTAAACCATACTATACATCGAACAATCTCACATTTTGTTTGAATTTGTGATAATGTGTGGCGTTTGCAGCATACAACTAAATATCGAACAATCTAAACAATACTATATATCAAACATTCTCACATTTTATTTGAATTTGTGGTAATGTGTGGTGTTTGCAACTCACATCTAAATACTTGTAGGCGTTGGGGGCGGGGCACCATACATAAATTGATAAACACATTATACATATGAGACATGGTTGAGTTTTTGAAAATCTAGCTAGAGCTTGAAATGTACTATGATTTGAAATCAACATAAAGTGGATTAAAAAAATCGAGTTCGAGTTCATATAGTACACATAGTTCATATGTAACTAGAGACTAATCATGTGGTGTGCTGTGAAGATAATACACAAATGATGGTTTAACTTGACAATAGTGACGATTGTAGATCTTATTAAAACAGAGGAACAAATTCAAATTCCTTGACTTCACAACAATCATTATTGTAGATCTTATTAAAATGGAGAAACGAATTCAAATTTAGTTCATATTGAAGCGGTAGTATATACGTTTGGAATGCACTAAAACGTTCATTTGAGTACTAGGTTGCATGCATTATACATGTAGCGAAATATTTTAATTGAACATAACATGAATTCAAAGTTTTGAATGACATTTGTAGTGCGAACTGATTTGGTACAGTACACGTTAGGCTTGTCCGGAAATTTCAAACCGTGCCTTGTTAGCCCGAAATATTTAAGATATATCTTTGTCTCGTTGTGCTCCGACAACTCCCTCCATCGCAACCCGCGCCTTGCTATTCCAAAATTTCAACGCGCGCGAAAACTCCCACCTCCTATGAAATCCCGACACGCGAAATGCCCGTGATACCCCTGAACTGAAAGAACCGCCTCAAATTGGTGGGGGTACTTTCGTAACTTACCACACATTTCGGACAAGCGCGTCCCTAAGCCATGGTTCCCCACTCCCATCCCATCCACCCACCCATTCGTACACCGAGGCCAGCAAAACCCGCAAAGCCCCACACCCTCCTCCGTCCGACACCCAGCCGGAGCCTGTTCCCCGACTACGTCGTCCACAGCAACACCTCGACGTCCCTCATCCACCATACCGGATGAGGATCCGTCATTGATCTGGTCGTCCCGCCGGTTCAGTCACCCCATTCTCCACCTCCAAGGAGCTGCCCCGACGTTCCCCACATCTTTTGCGCCACCTCCATTCCCACACCGCCATCTTCACCTGCACCACCGGAAGAGCATCATCATCACCGTTTCCTTGAATGAAGCTGCAGCCTAATCGGCACCACCAAAGAGGTTGTACATTAATCACCGCATTTTCTTCTTGATTCGATCTCACGGTGCTGCCGGCACTCGGTCCCGAGCCGACACGGCGCGGCTCCATCCAGGGCGGCCTCGCCGGCCACTTCCTCCACGGCGTCACTCCCTCAGCAGCGGCGTCCACATCAATAGGAGCTGCTGCTGCTTTAGCTCTCACTTGCGCTGCTGCTCTACTCTTCCTCTCGGTCCCCTGCCTGGTCTGCTCTTGCTCTTGCTTGCGATGCTGCTTCGATTTAGCTACACTTCAGTCGACTCAATCGACTTTTGCATCAGTCGATTTTCAGGGGGTGGGGGGCTCGTCGGATTTAAGGAAGAACCAGCCTCAGCGGGGAGGGTGGCTCGCCGGAGAGGTACCCCACTATCTATCTTAGGGTTTAGGGTGGGGGCGGTGGTCGCCGGCGGTGGTGGGGCA